>OX596200.1:11505443-12010907 GCA_951394215.1 Glyphodes perspectalis | reverse complement strand
TTATATATTTGTGTCTTGAGTCTGGTTTGTCGTACCTTCCGACGTTTTTAATTTCCGTAAATGCGTAAGCTAATTACTTATTTAGCTGACTTAAGTTGGAGAGCTGTAGTACGATGGGATTTTCAGCGAATCCAGGTGCTACTAATACCTTGTCCGCGGGGAATAGATCGTTATAAATACGAGGAGGACAAATACTCGCAATTATGTTTTTCTTCTAATTCCACTGTTTAAGAGTAGAAGGTCTAATAGCACTACCTGTAATGTACTCGTAATAACCTTTAACTTGTTAAATTTAAAGTAAGTAAATGTAAGGTTAGCTTAGAATATGCCTAGGTTGGGCTTTTAAATTAATTTACATTCTAAAACCTTTCCTGATTCGAACAATACAATTACGATACACGATTCTCGCTGTATAAAAAAAGTATTTTAGAATTTCACAGACGGTTAAAAAATTCAAAGGAAACCCTTCCAAAATTTCATATAATATGAATTAAGGGCAATATTCATATTTAATGAGGTCATCGTAACGTTTAGCAATTCATTCTGTTTTTGTTGAATAAATGCAAGTCACTTCTCCAACAAAGTGTTACGCATAAAATAAAATATAACGTCGTTAAATTTTACTGACCCAAAAAAGGCTCTATAAAGAAATGGCCATGTGTATTGAATCTCCAAGAGTATTAAAGGATGAAACTGATCCCGTAATTCAGAGAAGCAATATCCCCGCAAAGGCTACTTCAGCAAATTGTATCTTATAAAACAATTATAATTATAAAACAAAGTTAGTAATTTTGTTTCGAAGTTAACACAAGTGAAATTTTAGATAGGGAATTCATCGTGGAGCTTCTCAAGGGTCTGAAGTACGAGAACGTGCCGAATGGTACGCCGGAGAGGCAGCCGGAGAAGATGGAGTGCGGGGAGCACGCGGCCACCGATCCGCACACGCCGGACGCCAGCGTGTACTCGTCGCTGAGCGACATGGACGTCAAGCAGGACTGCCGCGTCAAGATCGTCAAGGTCACCAACGTGTACAAAGTCGCCTATTTGAAACATTTTATCAAACAGAAGCGGCTGCGGCGTGCTCATAAACACGCGCTTTTAAAGAAAAGGGTATGTATCAGACGCCCTTATTGTAACGCGGAACTGTTTTTTTTATGTCTATCCACTTTAGATGGCTTATCTAAAAAATAGTTTATCTATGTATTTACATATTTTTATATGTATACACGAAAATTCATTACGCGACTGGCTATAAAAAGTCCCTAGACAAACTTGTCTCGTTCTGAGCCCGATCAATAGGGAAAGTAAAGTAAGGTTTTTACCCCGATTAGAAAGACACGGGTTGAATAATAAAATAGTCCTAACATTGCCTGAATAGCGGACGTACCTTAGTTGAAACGATAGCGTCTTGTAGAATGATAGGTAGATTGGAAACCGTGCATGTGGGGCTTGAATATGAAAATCTGAACGCCGGGTTTATAACTAGCGAGAAAAGCATTACGTCAACAAACAGGTTATCGATATATCGATGTATTAACCTTGATCCATTTCGTCTAGTCTTCGCTCATGGTCAAACCAAAAATTCAAAGATCATATGGACATCAGACGGTTTGAAAAACATCTCTAATTTTGTCTAGATGGAAAGCATTAAGAAGCTGCTGGAAGACTGGCAAAAATCCCTGAACATGGTGATCAACAACAAGCTCACGATCCTGAACATGGAGTCGCACATCGATTTGGCGTCGCAGGAGGCGATGGGCGACTACTCCAAGCCGTCGCCGCTGCGCGAGTCCTCCGACTCGGACAGCGACCTGCCCAACAGCAGCACCGACGTCTCCTACGACGAGTACAGCCTCAGCTGGGCGCAAAACCCCTACAGGAGCTATTGCTACGGCTACGAGGTAACTCCACAATCATGTCACTTTGGGAATCAGTTTATTAGTTAGAAAAATTCAGGTTTTGGATCAGTTTAAAATATTGGAAAAACAAATCATAGAGCTTTAGCTTTGAGCTACTCCGTTATCCTAGCTAAGATTTTGGTTCTCTCTTTACGAAATGCTACTAAACAATTCCTAGCATAACACCTCGACCCGATGATTCGTATATCGACTTTTTGTGTAAACGAAAGTTCCTTGCTAATTATTGAAAGAGTCGTTTATATTTATGACCCGAATAAATAACTTGTTTAATATTCTACCAAATAGGTTAAAACTCCTTTAACATGGATGTAGTAAACATCCGAGTGCAGGGAATATGAGATAATATTAATATAACGTGAGCTATTTTTATAAGTTTCCGGTGGAAAAGGAAGACCTATAATATACTCCGATAAAGTTATATTCATGATAATGTAGCTAAAATTGTATTTACGGTATATTGAGCACATTGCGGCTGACCTGTTATCCCACTGGCTTAACGTGTTTTCCCGTTGTCATCTGATATATCCTAATTGCCTATTAGCAGCTGCGTAAATTACGGTTTCGAATTGATTTGTTATTTATAGGATATGCCAGAAACAGCCATTAACCGAGAGTACGGCAAACCTCAAGACTTCACCGAGTTGAAGTACCCTCTCAATGTGGTGCACCCGTGCGAATACCAGGAGGCACGCTATCACAAGCTATCCATACTTCCCGAGGAGACCACCAGTCAAGTGGCAATAGAAGAGATCAGAAGCGAAGCCGATGAGTTGGTGTGCCAAGACCGCAGCGTCGCTGTAGCGTGATGTATTTATTTTATTTGATACTCATTTTATATATTATATGAGCATATTTCTAGTTTAATTCATAATACCGCTTAATCAATGAGCGCGAGTGGCGTCGCCCAGACCGATCAACTGGGAATTAAACGCTAAGCCCATCAAGTCGCAAGAATTATGTACTGTATTATGGTTTTAATATAATTAGAAATGCTGATGAGTGGCGGCACAATTATCGTTAGTGAATAGATGAATATATAATGGAACGGACAAATTATAAATGTGGTAACACGGACCGTTATTTCGCAGTGTTATATCAACGTTAGATTAACTTTATTGGTATGAATACTTCATTTAGGTGTAATCTGGTGATAAAACCAAACATCAAATTAATACCCACAGAATAATATTTCTTGCGAATCAAACATCGCTGACCTAGTTCTGATCTGACTAGCAATGAGATGGTGCTCTAGTTTGTTTGCCGCTATATTAACTTTGCAGTCGGGAAATACGGAATATTATAAATTAATCAGCGGGCTCGTTTTGCGAAAGTTTGGGCGTAAATTGAAAAGTATTTACATAGAAACTAGGAGTTCTTGGAGATTGATCTTAATACCTAAATCATGACTTACGTACATACATAAAATCATCCATTTAAAGTAAAATGTGAATAAGTGTACTTAAGATGAGGGTGTATAAATATAATGCTATATCAAAATAACATATCGGTAAAAGATTGCCTCTAAAAGCCGTATTATCCTGAACGAATACAAACAATATAAAATAAATCAATAGAGGTTCGTGGGGGACGACGCAAAGTAGCAATTTTACGAGGTGCGAGCGCACGGCGCGCATTTTACCATACAAGGAGCGCTCAGTCACGAGCAATAATATGTATACATCGTCACATTTTCGAAAACTTCTACCACTCCATGCCATTAATTTGATACAAATGTTTACCCTGTTTTGACACATTTTGACGGTTAAGTAAAACTTTAAAATGTTACCGCTACGGTATAATCGCTACTGACTTTAGGCTTGAACTATTTTCAAATCGCATGGGAGTGCTAGGTACTGATGTGTTACATAGCAATTAAATATAATCTAGGTATGCTCTGGTAGTGCGCAAAAAAGTACCGAGTGCGTCATGCCTGACGCTACTTCGATGTTCACGTAAACCTGTATACTAGAGCATTTTCTTATATAACTTTCCTGCGAGTGCTCGACGCTGTTTGAAGTAATGCCTACGGTGAGTTAGCAATTACGTGTAGTTTTAGTTCCACAAGCAGGATGAAATGTTTCGTTACACCTTCATTTACAAAAGAGCAAAATGGAAAATATAATCATGTCGTGCTTAGTTCGTAAGTCTAGCTAGGCACAGCGCATCTCAGTGATAAGGTGCATACTCACGTTAGAATCACACTGGAAGATGCCGAAATCACTAACGCTATACAACGCTGACCTGCATCTGCATAGACTGACAGCTGACAAACTCATCACAACTAGCACTATAAAATAAGACCTACGGTGTCCCATCTTGCAACTCAAAAATGGTCTACAAGATCACAAACCCAACACGGTAAGTTGGGTCGGTGATCGTGTAAGTCGCTATCTGGCCCAACTCAATTATATTTTTGGCTTAATGTGGTTTGAGCTACACAAACTGGTAGTTGTCGAACTCGACCGTACCCTGCATCTGCACAGACTGGGAGTTGATGACTCTGCAGAGTTCATACCTTACTAGCCCTACACAATAAGTACCTGCAAGTATGTAGTAATTTGTGCATCATACTGGTATTTGTCGAACTCGATGTCACTAAACTGCATCTACACAGACCGGCAGTTGACGAACTCGACGGCACTGACCTGCATCAACACAAACTGGTATTTGATGAACTCGACGGCACTGACCTGCATCTGCACAGACTGGCAGTTGACGAACTCTACGCTGGAGACGAGGTTGTCGAAGACGACGGCGCACTTGGTGCACGAGTCGAGCACGACGCCGTTGATCTTGCCGCGCACTGTCAGCGCCGAGTCGCGGCAGCGGAACATGTACACCACGTTGTTCATGTCCGCATTCTCCACTACCAGGTTCGAGTTGCCCTTCTGGTATTCCTATGACAACAAAAAAAAACTCGGTGACGCTCGGTCCTACCAACATTTGTGAATGATTGGCGGTAGGCTAAAAAGGTATTGCCCGATGTTTTTGTATAAACAAGGTCGCTTGGGACATAAATAATGTTTTGTTTATCCATTCCAACAAATTACGAAGTGACTTTAGGAAATCTGAAATTCACGGCTAATGGAAAGTGAGTAATGAGTAGAAAATCAAAAATGCGAAATATTTATCGTAAAAGCTGGATTGTAGATGTAAAGCTTAAATACATATATTTATTGAAATTGGATCGTGGTCATGGGCATTAGGTCGCGATTTTAGCTCTTAAATTATAACAATAAACTAAAGAATAAGCATTACCCTTGCAAAATTGATATAGCTTCTAGTCTATTACCGCTCACTTATCTAAAGGGTGCAGGCCACCGCAGGTCTAGTCGGAAAACTATTCTCTTCAATCAATGTCAAAGTTGATGAAGGGTTTTCCGTCGTTTGTATACGCTTCTTTGATTTGTTACTTTAGAAATAAAATATGTATATGGTGACTAAATCTGTGGCAATTTATTTAAAACAGCTGTCATAGATAGCTTAACCACCAATAAGAGTTTCTGACGAGGGTTTACGACCCTTGTCACGTGTGGGGTGAAATGACTTACTACTGTAAATTTATAATCTAGTTAAATTAAATAACTAGCAGGATATATTAAAAGTGTCCCTCTAATGTTTAAGCAAATTGTGGTTCATAATATTTTAGTTTTATTATTAAATCAAATCTTCCTTATTGATCTACTCATTTAGCTCACTTCTATGAGACTTTTCTACCCTTGTAAAAATAGAGCTTGTGCCTGGCACATAATGTTAAACTCTTGGTGTCCGACCCTTATAACTAATGTGACTATTTGTAGTAACGCGGCTGCCTCGTGAGTCAGGTCCGTTTAATAATTTTGATTAATTAAATATAGTTAATGAACGATTAGGGATTTTAATTATTGTTAGTCACTTATCACCACATTTTTACAATTTCCACCTCATCCAATTCAATTTTATCTTTCTCTAAAGGTGGCCTAGATCGCTCCGTTGTACCTATATGATTGCAAGTGTTGATTGTATATGTGTAATAAATTGAAAACTTCGGTGCACATAACAGCATACTCACGATGAGCCACTTCTTGCCGTCGCGTGTGAAAACGGGCGGCTTGTCGGGCAGCACGCCGGCGCCGGGCTGCGGCAGCGCCTTGGCGGGTGCGCCATGCGCCGCCGCCGCCTTGAACGGCGCCGGGCCCTGCCGCAGCTGCGGGTTCTTGTGCGTCTGCATGTCCGACGTCACCTTGCGGAGGCCTGTCACGGACAGAGTCGGAATATCTTATAGACACCTTCGTATACACAGTTTAGAGGTACCATAGTAACGTCACATAAACTGAGAATACAGAACCTCCGATTACATACACATTACTTGGCCAAAACTACCTGCTAGTAAGGCCAAAACCCGTATTTCTAGTTTTATAAGTAACGACCATGTTCCCAGGAGGGCTACTGGCCTGCTATAATAGGTGACAGTAACCCCCCCCCCCAGGTAAGTATACATATAAACCCTAGAGAAGTTCGTATTCTGAATCTATACATAAATAGGAAACATCTTTATTCCCGGACCCTGGTAACCGTGTAGAAACGTCCGTGTTCTCCGCTCGTAGGTACACATTATTGATGGAAATTTTATCTTCAAAGGAGTTAGCGTAAATGTCAAGAATAAACTTTCGCGTGTAACCGCAAGCCAAGCTGGAAGATAGTGCAGGAATAACAAGATCTCGCCCTTTCATAAGTTACATTAAACGTGCTACGTATCGTACACATTTACAGAAACGAATTGCCATGTGTCGCAATTTACACGTCGCATATCCTGACAGTTACTTACTGCTAGTGATACCCTCGCCCTGGTTGATCTCCGCGAAGAGCGCGCTACGGTCGTCCAAACTCAAATTGGAGAAGTCCACCTCGGGCAGGACGGGCGGTGGAGGGGGCATGCCGCCCGGGGGGGGCGGAGGAGGGGCGCCACCTTTGCCTAAAGTCCAATAAACGAAATTAATACTCCCGATCGGCACAAACTTCGAATCTCGAAAGAGCAAGGCGCGTATTGTAATATCGATATCCAATACTGCCATTTACAAATTCAAATCAATATTTATTAAACGTCAGAAGTGTATTCCTATTTAATAGATTATTATCATTTTGAATAAAGATTCTCTCTTGAAGAGTTCCAGAAATGTCAATATACTGAAGAAATCGCCCAACTTTCTTCATTAAACTTGAATTACACTGCACATTAGGTACTTCTGCTTCTGTAAACATCGTTAAATAAACTCGAACGGAGAAACAAAAAGTCATCATTCTACGCTTACATGTTAACCTGATTTAATTTCGTACTGAAGGTGAATTTATAAGTAGCGGTTTTCAAAAAGAATAATAAATCGGACAACTCGTGTACGCTACGGCCATTTCATTTAACGGTGACGACCCGACCGGGGAAAAACTTCGGGCGACCCTTGATTCATTTATATAGATTTAATGTTGCTCAATGTAATCAAGTTTTAGATTACATCTGTTTTGAAATGTAATTATTATTTGTTTATTTTGTCAGTTAGTTTAACTTCATAATTTTGTGTCCGTAAATATTTTAAATATGAAATGATTTGTGGGGAATGTTTAAATTACATTTTTGTGTTCGGTATTTTGTACAAATACGAATAAATACAAATAGGTTAAGTAAGAAGTGGTGAACCCAAGAGTGCGCAAAGTTAGCGAAAAGCTGCGGTAGTGCGGTAGAAGTAGGTAGACTGCTGAGCACCCATCACTTATTTAATATATATAATTATTTACATAGTCCTTGATTATATGGAACGTATAAAACAATTTTTATATTACTCATAAATATGTTTACCTGACCAAACGAGTCCAGTGGTATGGTACTGCTTCACGTAGGCCTGGAGGTCAGAGAGCAACTGGATCCACGCGCGGCACCACTCAACGTGCCTCTTGTCCTTTTCTTTCCACTCCTTGAGCACGCGGTTCGTGTAGAACTGACCGGCATCCGTCATCTCCTTGACATAAGGCGCAGGAGTGGGAGACACCGCCACCCACCCAAGAGCGGGGATGCTCTCCGATATAGCCGAGAGGTGGTTGAACAGGGCCGACGTGCGATTGGCCTCCCTAAACTTCTGTACGGCTGAGATCTGTTCGCTAGTCGGAGCTAGAAGCGCCATCTCGTCAGCTTGCGAGGGTTTGCTTTGAGCAGCAGCCTGCTGGATGTATCGGAACTGCGCCCTGTTAATAAATAGCCGTCTTCACTGTCTTGTTCTGGTACTAAGGAATACATGAAGTGTTTTATGATTTAGTGAACAACTTACTGGAAAGCGGCAGTGACGAGATTAGCATGGGTGGCAACATCCCCGCCAATCTGCTTAGACAGCTCGATGTACGTGCTGAGTGGACCCTGCACAACAAAATAAAACCCATCAGACATTCTTCTAATAGAAAACTATTCTATTCTAAATGAAGTAAGTGTTGTTTTAAGTCGTCTAGACCAATATTAATAAATTCTGTCCAATAAAAGGGACCGCCTATTAGTAATACAGCAACAACCTCTACAGCGTCTACAATATGTGTGATTAACACATAACATAAATAACGGAATACTATCAAGTGATACAAAAATGAGTACGGGTCGATTTTCCATCCCTTTTCAGCGAAAATACATCTGTATTTTCACCTTGGCGTCATTTCCAGGTTTCGAATGTTTTGGAACATATTGAAATAGCGCCGCTAGAAATGATGGATGAAGATAGTAATATCGCACCGATTCGAGTGAGTGATATCGACATTACATCGCTTCATCGATTGGAGTCGGCAGTTCCGCGAACGACACGGGCCATCCTGTTTACCGGAATTGGTGCGAGCTGAAACAACACATGTTTTGGTCGCACGCAAATAGATAACGAAACGGGCCAAAAGAGATCCCTTCATAATCTGTGGTATTAATTTTCAATTTAGGATAAAGGTTTAATGCGGATTCGTTCAGAAATAACAATCCGATTAGGATGGTTTTTTGGTAAACAAGACCTTTTTCTTTTTTACTCTATAATAACATTAACTAATTACGATTGCCCATTATAATTTAAACAAAATTATTCATGAAGGATGTCATGTTTCCTTGAAATTTATGATAAATATTATTAACAGAGTCATCAGAAAAAAAAAAGTTATGATAAAAGCTGTTTTAATCATCAAAGGCAAAGAACACAGTTGTATTTTTTTTTGCCTAGCCCAAGATAAGACAAATTAGAGTTAGAGTTGTAAATGTATTTCAAACTTTCGGTGTACATAATATTGCCATTTGCAATTCCTTTCCATTTTTCGTCATACATTTGGGTTACATGTATAATGATAAGCCTCACTTATACTATTCAATTACATTAAATCCCAAGAGGCCGAGCGAGAGTTCAAACCTTGCGTCATATCCCACAATTTACTTGATTAATATTAGCTTGATACATATTAACAATAACTATTAATGTGTGTATGAAGATTAATTTACTCCATTTGACGTAGGTATAATGAAGTATCAATAAAAATATAACCATAAATGAAATGAAATATAACCTATATAGTGTTTAAAGTTAGTTTTATAATACAAAAACGTTGGTTCGATTCACCTATTTTGTTAGTGAAATATGTTAGTGCGTTTAATTTATAAAATAAATAAATCAGTTACTCCATAAATCTGCAAATATTTAAAAGTAAAGAGAAAATCTAAAAGGTAAGAACGTTTTCGAGTTATCTGACGCGTAAGTATTTAGGATTACGAAGAGATTCCTTAGACGACAAAATATTCCGCCACATCGGCATAGGCCTTTTCTCACCAAATCAAGATTCTACCGACGGTAAATAAGTAGGTAAGTAGGTAACTTTTCCTTACAACATAACAGTTCTTTAGGTCTTCATCTCAATGTGTGTTGAGTAAGCACGTATTTTTTTCTAGCTCAAACTAAACAAAAAACACTACCTAATCTTGTTAGACATTGTGTATAGTACAAAAAACATATAAATAACAATATAAAAAACATATAAACAATATTTGTAGTCAAAATAATAAATGAAATTATATATGTGTTAAAATCGCCAGGGAAAATGTAGTACCATTAAGTATATCGATGTTATTTACTAGGTCAATAAGCAATTCCGTTCCCAAGCAAATTAAGTCAATAAAACCGCACCACAGGGCCACTACACTGACCACTCCTACACTATTTCAAAAATGAAACTTATTTTCTTGTAATGAGAATGTTGTAGCAGTTGCAAACAATACAAAAGAAATTCGTAACTAATAATAATAGGATTCTTGTTACACATAGACGAAGGCTCTATTTACCTAAGCGACGACGAGACATGTAGGTATTATTGAGTGAATCGCAAGTTTTCCCAGGCCAGAACTGATTTATTCCACCCCCTTGAACGGAAGAAACTGTATTACCCCATGGCTAAGAATTTGCTTTGCCCCGTGTGAATAATAAAAAGCTTTGATAGTTCTTTTTCTTCCCCGCAAAATCTACCGCATTTTAAGAATTTATTGCTTTTCTGTTTCACATTTTTATTGAGCGATAGATATTGTAGGTGTATATGACACAGGGTATATGTAGCCAAGGAAGTAATATGACGCGTGAAAAGAGTGTAATTCGTCCTTCCTTCCGTCTGGATCCGATGGTCGCTAATTAGCAGTAAGGGATTCCACGGCAATCATTTGTGCCTCACAAAAGAAATAACAAAGAAACCTCCTTCCCGTAGCTTACGTAAGTACGTGCGCCTTTTGCTAGAGAAATCCTTTCATCGTGAAATCATTCAAAAGAGTACATTTCTGTATAGCATTTTATATTATCGAGAAAATATTACAATGACCTGCTAAGATCTCAATTTTAAATTTATTTTTTCACATAAACATTATTAACTTGCCTTGAGACGAGGACTCTTGATCTAATAATGCAAACACGTTAAACGCCTCTATCGTTATTAAATATTCCGTTTATTTCCATTTTAGCACACACATAAACAACCGTCTCGGCGCAAAATGTCCTTTTCTCGAAATGTATTTTCTCTGAATGTCCTTTTTCTCATAATGTATTTTTTCTCAAAATCACCTTTTCATGAAAAGGACTTTTTTAAGAAAAGGATTTTTTTGTATGTCCTTTTCTCAATAAATAATAAATAAATAATAAATTCTCAAGACTGACACACCAATTCCCTAGTTCCAAACTAAGCTTATGCTTGTGCTATGGATACTAGGTGAGCGGATAGACATACATACTTAAATACGTTTATAAACATCCATGACTCGAGTACACATGCCCATGTTCATCATACGAAACACTTCGAACCCGCGACCCTCGGTTTCGTGGCCAGCGTCTCTGACCACTCGACCATCGAGCCAGCCGATGATCCAGCCGATCAATGTCGGTTTCTTGAAAAGGACTTTTTGAGAAAAGGACATTATGACAAAGGACATTTCGTGAAAAGGACATTATGAGAAAGGACATTTTGCGCCGAGACGACATGCATCACCAAGCCTCGTTCCATCTTTGGGGCCTAAAATTTCATACGATCCCACTAAGCGATACATGGCACGCTCCATAGAACTTTGTGTACTTTCATTTTGTACACTATTTCATTTATTTATGAGGGTCCATATTATGGCTCACATAAAAATGCCCTTTTTTATTAAGGATTGTTTTGGCCTTCAAGACGTGTCAAAGCCAACTAAAGTTCAGACCTTTATATATCTAACATTGTTAGAATTTTATTACCAGTTATTTTGACTTTGGTCAGAGCCTTGATGGATCAAATACTAATTACAGATTGTAACCTATCAATCAGTCTTAGCGTGTAATTTTAAACTTTAACATCGAAGTCTCGTTTTACGACTCTGTATCGCGATATCTGTGAGATAAGATTCTCGCTACATTTATATCTCGTTTTGAGAAAGTACCACTCAAGACTGAAAATTGGCCACTAAACAAATAAATACCTAATTTCAAAATGTTTAATCACGAGCTCCGCATTGTATATTATATACAAAAGATGAATTAGATGGTTCTCAATGAGATCTTCTCATGAGCCTATATTGTATGAAATGACCAATATATGTATATAATAACCACACATACGTTTTTCATACGAAGTATAGTTTTGAGTTTAGATATAAATTATAGTGTCATCCAATTCTAATGTAAATGACCAACATTAAAAGAAAACCTTTATTTCTTAAATTATGAATAATGAAATACAAAAAGTCAAGATCCATCCATCCAATTTATAAAGAAAACAATGTTGATGATTCACTTATGAATCATGAACAACGTACCTACCTGTAGTTTTAAAGTGTACCTAATTTTTTTTTGTACATCCTTCTTTAGATGTATTGGTCATCATCTATTATTAATCTTTTTAATACCCGACCAGAACTTGAGAATAACGGGGTCCAGCTCCGACACTGACCGTTATGCGATCAGCTAAATTGTAAATTCAAGTACGATTATTTTAAGTATTGATAATGACACTTTTTAAAACTTTTTCTATGCACATACAAGTCTAAACTTATTAAAGTCAGTCAGATGTTAGTAGATCTATGCAACAGCCAGACTCGCTTATATCATGGTAGAATAATGTACATTACAAAAATAGAGCAGAAATATGTTCACTTACTTGCACAAGGTCTTGATAACCGTTGACACTCATGCTGTCGCTGACGACTGCTGGCTCTGGGGGTGGCGTTTGCGGCGCGGTATCGTCTGCCGGCGGCGAGATAACGGGCGAGGGGGCGGGCGAGGGCGTGCGCGCGCGCAGCAGCGGCAGCCGCTCCAGGCGGGAGGTCACACGCTCCAAGCGCTCGATCAGAGCCTCGAGCTCGGCAGCCGGGCTGCTGGCGGCGGCTGCGGTTTCCGCTTCAGTAGCTGTCGACAATTGCACACGATAAATACGAATATTCCACATCAATTTTACGAGTTTAGCTTTTTTAGAGCAACCGTTTTGTTTAACAGTTACAAATACCTCCACATATCCAGACAAATGTAATCCATAAATCAAAATCGGACATCAATTTCCGAGACTATATTTCTGCTATACGCTTGAATGAACTGATGAACCTTTAAGGGATATATTATTAAATGAAAGTGTATAATAAATAATAATACTAAACAGCATACGATTCTACCTTTTACCGAGAAGTCGCCGATAAAGTATCGCTTTATCGGCGATTTATTAATCTTTTAAACATAAATTAAAGAATAATTTGCTGAATATTATTTATGCTAAAATTTTATAGCATAAGTAATAAGTAGGTGTTAATGTCACTGCCGTTCCAAGTATCGCCTTATGTTTGCATTTACCGAAGGGCGCCAGGAAATAACAAGAAATAATTTAAATGTTTTGTAGCCCTAAAAGTTTGAGATCCGCTGCTACAAGGTAACACGAAACATTGCATTGGACAAAGGTATGGAAAATTGAAACTCATTAGTAAGGGTGGAACAAGGATAGCATTAGTAAAGTTGCAAAGTTATAATACAGCATAACACCATGTTAGGTTGAATAATGCTGAATTTTTATCGTTATTGCGTCAAACAATATATGTTTTTCAATTTATATTTTGTATTGTAATATGAAACGTGTTTTTTTTTTGTTTTTGAAAATCCCACAACAAATTACTAATGATTGTTGATTTTTCTCGTATGGATTTTATTTTGTACAACGTATTGATATCTAGCTATTTCTGAAAGGTACTCAGAGGAGAATGATAGCCGTCGTTTAGTTTTGATGCCATATTTTTGGACGTCGATATTGTGAATAATGTGTATGTTCCCGTACACGTTCGAATATTAATAATAACAAATTGGGCACCATAATGTGATCATGTCGCCTAAATTAAGTGCAAGTGCACTATCTATATAGCCATGTAATGTAAATATATACAAAAGTATCATTCAATAAAATACAATATTCAGAAAAATTTACTTTTACGTTATTGCTAACAATTAATGAGCCCTCTAGCGATCCCCTGTACAATCCCTTTACAATAAGCCAAATTTAACAATACATCGGAGCTATAAAGGCCATTAATGATTTACCGATCTAATAAACCTACTGCTAACTATTATTATGTACATTTGGAATAATGATTATAGGATTAAAGATTCATAACACAATTAATATATACGGTTGTACAGCGCAAAAAGGTTTTAAATCACTATTTAAGTTGCATGTAGAAGTTACATTTATGTTGCACATACATTACACAGTAATATATACCTGCCGAGCCAGCCACGCCCTCCTCGTCATTAACGTTTGTACGGGATTCAAACATTTGTATAAGATTACGAGTATTCCTAATCGTCTCCTCCATATTTGTTACAAAACTAAAACTATCACACGTTTTTCAACTCAAAAACAAGAACTACAAATAGTCGTTATATTTATATTTTAACAAAAATAATGATCGTTTGACTAGACAACTGGTTAGCCAGAAATACCAACATTATACTGATTAAATGTTTATTATCAACTGCGGTGCTGAAGATATGATGCGATAACGGGTCTTTAGACAATCCACTATACATGGTAATCGTTAGGCACAAATTTTCTTTGTATAATGACAAATAAAAACATGATTCATACATTAATCATTAACTAATACGTTCAATATTAAATTTATTGTATACTATTATTAGCATTTGTTTTACTGTGTAAGTACCTATAAAAATCGGATATACATCACACTTCCAGCGTCATATCCCGTTCCTAGTCGGAGTTTGGATCACGGTAATCGTGACCCAAACATATCTAGATATTTGAATTTATATTTTTAGATTACACTGTTACGTTAAGTAGGTTCTATGATTAGAAAAAAACATGAAATATTATAAACATACATTATTATGTATGTTTATAATATTTCATGTTTTTTTCATATGCGGTTCAAGCATCACTTAATAAATTAATGAAATAACGTAATTAAATAAATTATACATGTATGTATATATTGTATGTATACGTGTGTATGCATTTTAAATTGAAACAGGCATCAAGAGTAGAACACTTCATTCAGCCGGGCTGGCACTGCCTCATCTCGCTATAAAACCGTCGGAAACCGTTGAAACGTACGTAATTTGCGCTGAAACAAGGTCATTACTCTACTTCTATAGAATCTGTTGATCGTGTATTCATCACAGCGCACAATTGAAGGAATGCCATGCAATCGAAGCTAATTTATGCGATTATAATATTAGTATTAGACAAAAACTTAATATTAGCATTTTTAATCGAAAAAAAATGCTATACATCTGTTAGATAAATATAAGTACTTTACCGACCTCTATTATGTATAATATTATAAATACGAAAGTAAAGTTCGTTTACCTATTATCTCTTGTCCCCTAGACCGCTTTACCCATACTATATATTTGTTTACATAGCAATATCTTCCATCGTTCATTCTGTATTTACCACAAATAGTTTAATTTAAAGAACACATCACGAAACTATAAAATTACTTACCGAGAAAATATATTGTTGCTATTTTATAACCGTATTTTTTAGATTTAACAAGCATCTCCGACTCAAACGAGCAAAAGCTGTTCACTAATAGGAGATTCAAACAGCTGTTAAGGCCCATAAAGATTGCTTTCAATTCCATTTCAATAAAATATGGCGTTTAAAAGTAAACGACGTTTTCTTGCGGCACATGCGTTATTTATTTGATTGAATCAAAATAATTTCAAGTACCTTATTTAAGTTTCATACTTTGAGCGGCACTTATGGTGATATAAAATTTGTGTTTAAGTAACAACAATTATAGAAAACGTTGCATTATTTATTTAACTTATGAGCAGAACTAATTAAGAAGATGTAAACTCTCATAGTGTAAGCCCTATTTGAAATACGAACCATAAACAATGCAGCGACTGAATACGTAATATCCGGGCATACGTGTATATTTCCTTATTGCATTGGAACGTTCCAACGCTATATGCTAGCTAGGTAGAAACAATGTAAATATTTTAATTTGAGTTCCATCCTGAAAACTTACCCAAAAAATACGAATTAAAAAAAAGTAATGACATACATACGCACGCTATACATACATACATTAATTAACTCACATGTCTATACACGCAATTATGAATCTGAGTATTGTAAGTGAGAATTGCAAGCAGATACCCACATAACTTTCTTAATCACAATCAGACAGATCCGACAGACAATTCAGTAGTATTATTAAAACTATTTGACATACATGTGTAAATCGGTCCTGTTAAACAATTAATGTACTCTCATATACTTTGCACGCCACTTTCTCTTAACCCAAACTGGTATAATATTAATGAAAGCTTAAACCGTATGACCACGATAAAAAGTGGTGTTGGACTCAGCAGCCCGTTACGACTGGATTCGCATTGACCGTGGATTTCGCTGAAGCAACCGGCCGGAGTCCGATAATCTACGTACTGTGGTCAACAGTCTCAAAACTCTCGCGAAGATTTTATTGTAACATACCGGCATAGGTATATTTTTTTTTAGGATTTTGCATTTGGATAAACTTTTGGCTTTGATATTGAGGAATACACCTAAAGATTTTCTTACTAAAAATAATTATCACTTAATCCTGTGTAAAAAATATTTCATAAAACATACGAGTAAATATTATTTAAGAAAGTTAACATATTACATCTCGAAAGGAGACACGCCAAGAATGAGACAGTCTCTATTGACTGAAATATTTAAAAGAAAATACCAACTTTAATTTATCACGATATTATTTATGTGACATCTTAAATACTTTTAGAGATATTTAATTTCCAATAGCGCTCCGTACATTGGTAAAGTTCATTGACAATAACGTAAACGGACCAGAACAAAATCAATCTTATTGTTCTCATTTGATTTGTATATCAAAATAAAAATTAATTTAAACAACTTTCTTACTATAAATATTTGATCGGCCTTAGTAAGCAAGAAATTATTTTAATACCCTACTAGTAATATTATTGTGAACATTTGTGGCAATGTTTGGAAGTTTTTAGTTTAATCCCATTAACTGTGGAGCGGATTGGAATATTTAGCAAACGAATCAATCTTGACCTGAGTCAACGAGGTCTAATTGCCATCCGGAACATGAACAGTTCCTAACAGATTCGCAGAAGAGCGAATTATTACCAGCAACTGACGCAAGATATTAAATAATATTTTTAGACCATTCTTCCTGGTCTAAGTGACAAAGAAAAATGTAAATGTTACCTCACTCCACGCAACCTAGTATCTACTAAACTACTTTTATTATCTTCGAATATAAACAGACTATTCTAGTCGACTATTCTTTTATAGTAACAACTATTCAGAGACAACTCCGTTCAAGAAGTTTTACGAGCTTGTTTTCTTCCCTACAGAACTGATTTACTGTAAAAGTTTGCCACGCTTGGAATATGCCACATATAAAATCAATAGATTTCGTTTAACGGTCATTTGGCTTACAATGACGTGGTATAAAAGGATTTTGCATGTAGGACTCACATACCCTTTGCATTTACCAAAGTCAACTAACAACTGCTGCTGAGCTGAGTTTAACACGCTCGACCCTTTTCGTAAACTAACTACTATGTAATGCTATTTACCTTTACAGAACTAAGTAGCCAAGCTTTAAACTAGATAAAGTCTGCTTTGCAAGTGAGCACTAGTTAAAGTTTTTCAAGTAATCCGTACACAAATTGTTTAAAATAAAGCACAGGCTAAAGCAAATGGGTTACATGCTGAGCCTTTTTAATAAGTTAACATTATATTACCTATAGTAGGCATTAATATATGTTCACACACAGTACATGCTCTAGGTAATTTGTAAATGTATACCCTGATATCAGTGGTCTTTCTTCAAAGTTAAGTGACAATTCATATGTATAGGGTATATAATTCATGATGTATGAGTAAATAACGCTCATGAAGCGTATATGTATTAACATTTTAATATGCCCGTCAGCCAGTACTAATTAGCATTGAATTATGAATGTTATCATCCGATAAATGCTATCATCCGAAATGTTTGTTCATGAAATGAAAATTTTCCTATAACAAAAATAAGTAGTTGACTCTCAAAGTATCATCACTTTTCGTTCGAGATAGATCTTTTTTTCATAAGTATCTTGGTAAAAGTGGTCATTACAGCATCAGTAGGTGTGTAACGAGCATTAGATGTCTATATTTACTGCATGTTTATTTTAAGGCGGCTGACGGCCAAGGCCATATCTAAATTACAGAATACAGAAGCGTTGCGTAAACACTATTTAAGTATACCGGATTTGTCTAAACGATTGTATAAAAAAATATTTGGCAGCCGACTTGTTATTCCAAATTATAATCAAAATCACAAAGGCAGCAAACTTAACTAGAACATTATTTATTAGTTTTCATCACCACCAGTCATCCATCAAATGTACATATGCTCGTTACTATATAAGTATGTTTAAAGACCATCTGTTGCACAAATGTTGTATCACCATGTGCCGTCGCCTTATGTGTTTATGTATTATAATTTGCGGGTCAGTGGCAGCCGACATTCACGCTTGACCTGATTCTATGTATCTCGACTCTGACATCATTTAAAACACATTCTTTACAACAACCTCGTAGCACCTACTGGTACTAAAAGCAAATCTTAAGCTCACACGAGCCCTCGAGGAACGACTCTGATTAAAGTGAAGTAAGGTGAGACTACTAGTATGACATAAGTGGGCCCTCTTAGAACGCTCCACATTCGCAGGGTACCGCGACTAACTAAACGACCGACTCGGGTACATTTTTAATGAGCGCCTTCCTCTGTGACAGACTGCAGACACTAAAGTATTAAGATACATGCCGTTTAATAATTTAAAGGGATGTAAAGGCTTAGACGAAACGTAATATTTTCCGTATTTTTAGAGGGAAAGCAACCGCATTACGAGATGTGATGTCATAGCGTTTGCTTTCCAGCAATATTTTCCGTTCTATATTTATATTCTTCTCGGGAGGTGTGCCAGGCGGGTCAGATCGAGAATGAAATGTAGTAAAATATCTCATAATGCTCTATATTCTTTTATAATGTAAATGAAAAGTACATTTGGTAAAATATATAGTATCAATGGACAAAAGCAGGAAGATCATAGGTATAACGAAAAAATCGTGGAGGAAGAGCGGGGAGTGATCGCCGGCAAAACAATAAATCACCACGGAATGCGTGTTTTTCACATCGATGGGTCTCAAACAATGGCGTACAAAATCGATTCACTGGGTGCGGAACATTTAAACCTAGACACAATAACCGAACCACCAACAAACAGAAACACAATTTTAAATGTTCAATAATAACTAGATAAATAGACAAAAGAAAGATTTAAATAATCATATGACTTTTTAAGCAATATTTAAGTAATATAAAAACATTCAAATGACAACACATTTAGTAATAAAACTAAATTTCCAATTATTAGATATAAACTAAAACTAAAAACTGCGAAGAGACATTTTAAAGTAACGTTCGTCGTTTCAAACAGAACTTAAAATTCCTTAAAAGAACCATAATAATGCAGAGGTATTGATGTGTATTATAGTGATTGTATTTACAATAAATTTGTCATTCATTGATTCCAAGTCACAGAATAACGACTATACAAAAAAATGCGGATTAAAACTAGACGGTGGCTGTGTGAATAGGTATAGAGAGAGAGTAAATCTTCGAAATTAGTTCTAAATCTAGGCACCTATTGAAAATACAATTATATTATATCAGCGGAATTAGAAAAATATAATCAGGTATCTCTAAAATATAACATGATTCATTTGTTCGTAATAATGACAAATCCTTTTCTATTGCACTTTTTGGACGATAATCATGAATGAAGTAGGTGTCAACAACTACCTTAATACCACCTTATAAAATAATCTACATATACCTATGTGCGGTGTAAGTGCATATGCGTTAATACGCCAGCAACAGTAGCAGCAATCGGATATAGAGTTACATTAACATACCTAAACATTTAGATTATCCTGTTATTCTAAAATAGTCTGACATGTAAGCATCGCCATAATGTATGTGTAGGCCTCTAGTAACAAAAACAATGAACGCCTTTAATTAGGCGTTTATTGATATTAAGAGCTTACCGGATGAGGGCACGAATCCAAAAATCCGTTAAAATTGGCACGGTTGCAAACACTGCGATCACAAAACCGTTCTTTCACGCACTAGTAGCAATATGAAAACACATACGCGTGTAAACATGCGCGTGAGTCTCCGGACACTGGCTGGAACGGTCGGCGGACGGATATGTCGTGATTCACCGAACTGTTGTCAGCCGTCCTCTACTCACTACCGCCGAAGCAGAAGCAAACGCCCAAACTATTCGCTCTGTGCACGCGTCTCGGTGAGCCATCATAATGACTCACTGCGGTGACGTACTCGTGATGATGGCCACTTACGAACAATATATTTTATGCACAATACGAAAGAAATCAATAGCACGATACCGTGGCTCGATATCGATGATTTTTTTATATCAGAGTATTGACTTTTCAGAAAATAAGATAGAACTTACTAGGCCCTGCGTGCAATTTTCTTCACATAAAATTAAATCAATTCTCGTATAAGACGCTATCGCATCCCTCGAGAGACCGCATCAGCCTTATTACAAAATGTTAGTATTTGGTTCAAACTCGATTAAAAGAATAGCCGAACAATTTGTTCCACATGAAAAGAAATACATTTTAGAATTTATTGATATTATTTAAATGCTTCTTTAGGTGTTGGTATTAGATAGGAATAGATCCAATAAACATCGTCAATTCTATTTGTAAGGAAACTAAAGAATCGTTCAAACGTGTTTCTGTACAATTATGAAGGTTTCTATAGCATAGTTTTACTAGGTATATTATTATTAAGTTTATGGATATGTAAGTAATACAAAGTGGGATGAAGTGGATTAGGATACATTCAGACAAAAGATCGAGTTTTTACTAAGTATACTCCATTTCACTTATGAAGAGTTTCGTGTCACGTTTAATTTCATGTTAATAGCTATGCCGGATGCATGGCTATTTATGACAGCTATTCGATTTTTTTGCAATTCGATAAAAAGTTCTAGGGCAGTTAAATCAACAGTTTTATTTATTTTATTTTGAATTATGATTAAAATGAAAATTGTTTCAAACTATGATTTATTTTTATATGAATACTGGTATTCTCACGTAAATAATATGCAGATGTCTTAAGCGCACGCACGAAGGAGCGGTGGTAGCTCTATGGTAAGGACACGCGCCTCTTAACCGAGGAGTGCGGGTTCAAACCCGGCCACGTACCTCTGGATTTTTCAAATCTATGTACGTATTTATACCACTAGCTCGACGGTGAAGGAAAACATCGTGATGAAACCTGCAAATTCAAACAACTTTGGATTTGTAACCATAATCCAAAAATTGTCTGGTTCCCCATCTTAGGGTTACGAAGGTCAGATCGGCAGTCGCTTCAATCTAATTACGAAACTCGCTAAATCCTGGATCATGGTCTAAGCGGACCCCGTCTAAACACGGGACATAACGCTAGGAAGATGATGTCTTAAGCGCACGCGATCGGAAGACTCGGAATCATCAAAATAAAGATGGTTTGTTTTTGTTTGTGTCTTAGAGGACACTTCTTTGTTAGCACTGGGTTCGGAACATTTTTTCGGTTAAAATGTACGTTTATGAAACAACTTTTGTAAAATATCATAACTCGATGACGAGATGCCTGCCATATCGACTAATGATGTGACGTGAATAGTAGTGTCAATCTCTATGAGTAAACTTTCCGATTCCCGTAGTATGCAATTCATACGATATTTTTCTAAATTTAAATTGGTAATAAAATTATTAAGAAAATTTATAAACCGTGTTTACATTACATCATAATTTTTTTTACAATATTATATTAGCGTATAAAGTTAAATATGTTTGAAACTGAATATTTTGATTCGTAGAAAGTACGATGCATGAAAAGGAGTATTGACACCTATCACGGGAATCATCTTACGTGAAACGGACTATAAAAGCAGATAAAAATAAAAATAGAAGCATTTTTCAAGGCTCTAAGTACAATATCAGATAAAGCATGTGCAGCATGAGATAAGATCCGCTTTCATCATACGACCAATTTAAAACGTCAAAGAAAAAAATTAAATGAATTATTATAATAAGTGCCAAAATTTTTTTTTTCAAATAACAGACTGGCTAGTGGTATGTAATAAATAAAATTCAATCCCTTGTCCATCTCATTATAAAAATACGAACAGTCCATGTCATTACAGTTATATGTACTATTTGGAGTTAAACCTCATATTTACTTAGGGAAATATTAAATATCAAGGCCCATTTTTATGACGAAAGTAATTTTACGTGAACTTTAGCAAGACAAATTCCCTCGAGGCAGTATATTGACAGAAGATAATATACAAACGGGCTTTACCCTTGTTGAATCGCTAATTCAAATAAGGATATCTTTCTTAGAATTATATCTAAAAAGTTAAGCGAATTTTCTGAAGGACTTTACCATTAATTTCACCAAACTACATATATGGTTTAATATAGATTTAATATAAAACATATTAATGCATTCTTAAAACAAAACCATTAACATGTTTGATTTAACATTAATGCTCAAAATGTACCTAAATATAACTAAATATTTAGGTACATTTTGAGCATTAATGTTAAATCAAACATGTTAATGGTTTTAGCACATTTATTCATAAACTAAATATATTAGATATTGTATGTTTCGGACTTACAATAAAAGTGCATGAGCCGCTAAATCCAAAAATGTCTGTAGTCTACCATATGCATTATTATGGTTATATTTACTTCGACAATCATGTGCGTTTTTTTTTATTTACGTCTAGAGAGATAGGGACCAAGATATCTTTATTTTAGCCATTTCTTTCCAAAAAAAATAGTATGACCAGTTATGGAAATGAAATTGAATAACCTCTACTTTAAAATCAATCAATTATCCAATAATTATTTATTAATTAAAATAGTGCCGTTACATAAAAAAGGAATAGTCAAGTGCGATTACTCATCATGTCAACTTTTATTCAGTGTCAACTTACATTGATTCCGAGTGACTGTTTCATCAGCACCAAGATTAAATGTCTGAAGCTAATAGATTACACAAATGTGTTTTTACAATTTAGATGCCATAGACATAGTATTAATTTGACATATTCACCTCCAAAGAAATAAAAATCAAGGTAAGAAAGATTTAATGAAAATATTCTTTATTTTCGTCATATGAATGAAAATGCATAAAAAATTTACTTAGGTCTACTAAGTAGGAAATTAAATTTAGTACAACAATCGTATGGCGAGAATTATATTACGGCAATCGTGTTATAACTATCCAGTTGAGATCGCAGGAAATTGCTTGATTTTTGCGATCGTACATCAAACACATTACTCGATTGCTTTCAATACATATGGTAGATATGTTGATATTGGTCTTTAAAAGAGTTTGCTCATAGACAGGCAAATAGATTGGCTGCGGAAATATCATTGTTAGTTCTGTACTGTAATCATATTAATGGATATATCAACCTACCTAAAATATTTTTTAAACATTGTATGTCATTTAACAAATAACAGTAGAATAACGACTACAATGAATGCATTGATTTTATTAGAGCTCCAAAATCTCATCCATCATCACTAACATAAAGATGTATTTTAACTATTACAACAATCAGTTATTGACTGATCAATGGGAAACCGGATTTAAATAATAATAAAATCAACAAATAAAAAATATTGATAAATTCGAAATGCCGACTGTCTCACCTGAATCGGCTACAACAGGACCTAAAGGATCAAACCGCACGCGATGTTCGACCGCTGCGCGCGCGGCGCATACTAGGTCCGAAAAGAATCTATGTCTTCGTAAGGCTAGCTCGTCTCGTCCCACAGGGGTAGCTGGTGGCTCTTGTGTCCCTTCACCGGCACTTGTAGGAACAGAAGTTCCTTCGAATACTTCGTCATCGTCTGACTCAGCTTTAGCCAGTACACGATGCTCCGCAATGCCATTACTGGTACTAGTCGTAGATTTCAGGATTCCTGACGATTTTCGCCTAACGCCGGGACGTACATCAACGTTGGTCCGAGCTAACTCTTGCTCTAGACGCGCCAATTCTTCTAAGGTAGCAGAATCTCGACGACAATCTACAGAAAAACGCTTAAAATCTAAACGGCTCCTTTTATAGTCCACCGAAAAACGTTTTTTTGATAAATCTCTTTTGAACTGGACACGATCTAAAATATCTTCATCCCCTACATCATCCGCTGAGTCATCAAACATTACTTTATTTTGTTCTAAAACGTCAGTTTTAAGTCGCGAGTCTAACAGTTTCTTGTCATTATCACTGACTTCGGGCTGAACAAGATCTTTGGGTGAATTTAACACAGGTGGTTCAGATTTTTTATCCATATCAGGTTCTGTGGTATCTTGTAATTTGTCTTTGCTCCCTTGATCTTCTTTTCGGCTGTCATTTGTTTCGGACATTGCATCCATTTTTTCCGATTTGGATTTACTTTTTGTGACTTTTTTATTCGGTCGCGCACAACAATTTTTGAACATAATTAGAATATTTTGAAATATATTCAAACTTCATTAATATATATAAACAATATAGTAAAACTTCTTTCAACATTGAATAATTCTACATATTATCAAGTCGTTACAACATTAGCTAGTAAATAGTGTTAAAAATAGAATTTTGAGAGAGAATAACTTCGTTTTTGATTCACGAGGTACATAATAATATGGCAATGAAGTCGTGATTGTTCGGGTGTTATGCAAGGCAGGTCGGCGGCCGGCCGGGCGCGCGGCGGCGGGCGACTGGCGGCACTGACGCAGGGCGGCAGCAGGGAGGATGCGCCGCCCGCCCGGCGCATCCTGCCACCCACACAGCACGCAGCTCTCGGGATTCGGGGGCCCACGTCCCCTGCCTCGGACGGTAATTACACTTACAACCTTCCCTTTATACAAACCACCGTAAGATCTTGCCCATATCCGGTTACAGCAAATTCGATTACTTAAAAATTTTTCTGTCGCTATTACTGGCCTTGTAATATTTTCTTCCGCAAAATGCCGACGAACATTTTGTATGTTGTTTTTCCTACTATTTTTATAAAGCATTTGAAAATATACGAAAACAAAGTTTTACGGAAACTTAAAGTTTAGCTTCGGTTAAAATATACAACTAAAGTTGCATGCTTTTCATTATAAATATTATTGGTGTATAAGCGAAATTAAATCTGACTAATATCTTAGTAGTTGTTTTTAATGTTACGGCGATGACACGGGTAGAAGCTAGTTAATATATGACGTTGCAAAGATGTATGTACGCTGATGATTATTTAAAATGTCTTGTAAGCTATTAGCCCCCAAACTAACTTTATTTTTTGCATAAAATAAACTAATAATGGACACACTACCAAGTATAATATTTAGACGAGACGCCCAGGCAATGAGTAAGTACACAATAAAACATGTGAAAAGCAATGTTGCATTAGCAGATAGGTGTGGTAGTAATGGGGCTGAGGCGAATGAGTATCATTCCGAGACAATAGCCGGCTGCAACCAACGACTCGCCGCTGGTGCAAGTGGGACGCGCGTGCGTATCAGACATGACAAATTGGGAATATGTCCGACTTCTTTTATTTATTTAACAACAATCCGATAATTTGTATATTTCGAATAAAAATACGCATTATTTTAAAATATTAGTAAGAAAAAAATACATCAGCAACTACACAAAAATCAGCTTTAAGTCTACTTCTACTATAGCACAAGTAAACAAAGGTCTAGAAGTTCCGGTCGAGAAGTTTTTTTGCATCTTGATAATTGATTAAATTAGTAAAAAAGGTTACGCTATCAGTTAGACAAAGAGATCCGAAATGTGTCAAATTTCATTATGGTACTTACTGTTTATAAAATAAATAAATATCCGACTACATCACATACATTGATCTGACTCCGAGGTAAGTAGCTTAAGCACTTGTGTTACAGATATCAGAATCAATAGTGGTATTACAAATATATACTTAAATATTGGATAACACCCAGACACAGAACAAACAAAAGTACCTATTCATCACACGAATTGTTGTCGAACCCACAACTCTTGGCGCATGGGGTAGGGTCACTACCGAATTTTTGTACCACTTCCTTTTCATAATCCTGGGTAATAAGAAATCGCGTTTTGAACATATCAGACCGATTTTTTGGCTCTATCTTGATGTCCGATGACAAAAAAATCGGACAAATAATACGTCCATTTGAAGAGTCCATAAGAAAGCAACAGTCTGCTACATGTGGAACAAAATATTTCGCAATGGAAAGATTTCCCTTAAAATAAAATCATAATTATAATTCTTATAATACTTAACATAAATTTGTCTCATGTTGCCAAGCATATCGAAAAAAGCCATCTAATGGTGTATCAGATGTTGGATTTGTGATTGTGTAAACAACCACTTGTTTATACTTTATCACAATTTCCATGTAACGAACTCAATTTAAATTTTTGTCTGAATGTGGTTTTAGGAGCATGTCACTCTTTGGAGACTGCCTACCCCTTCGCGGATTGCTGGCATAACGGATGTATGTATGTATTATTATGTTAAAGATGTTAAATTTTTTTTAGGTTGGTTCTGGAAAACTTCTATAATTCATTGACACAATGCTCTCTACATGCTTGTTACTAATGATTTATAAAACATAAGACTATATCCATAGACAATCTGTTTCTCCTCTGTCTATTGTTACTCATGTAATAAATGCCGATGTAACTCAGGCTTTCTTTTCAATTTTCACGCCTCAACCACTTCACTAATTGCGACAACAATACGTAGGCCAAGTTTGAGGACCTTGAGGACAATTTTTTTATCATGAAAAAATTTATAGATACCACAATCGAAGCATTCTTACATAATATTATAAATTCATTAAGTATACCTGAATTAAAATTATGCCAACTAATATGTATGCCAACTAACGTCCTAATCTCAACCAAATTAAAACATATACATAAAATGAGCCATGAACCATTAGCAAATGTGTTTTTAGCTACCATGTTGATTGTTGTACAAGTATCAAATTGTGTTTTGGGTATTTGCTACGTATTTATGTAGGCAACACTCTAGCATTGTCAGTACTATTTCACAAATTTTATTTTTGGCTACAAGTGATTTAAGGACTTAACTACTGCCTACCACTTCAGATATCGCGGACATTGTTATCAACAAAAATTTGTGCAGACTGACCTTAAAATAAAGAAGAATTTAACTAGTATTAACAAGAAGGAATGTTAAGTGTTTATGATGAATGTCAAAGCTTTTTTTAAAATCAAAAGGATAAATTGTTAGGTTAACATAAAAACTCTGTTCTACTCTCCATTAAAAAAAAAAAAAACAAAAAAAAAAATACATAAGTATAATTACATCTGTTTAAATTATTCTACTAATATAAATTTAAACTAAGTCATTATTAGTACCTAATTAGCGGAGAGATTTATAAGTGATGCCCTTTTAAATTTTGATGAAGTGAAAGTTGTAATAAAAGTTACTATACGATGCAAGATGAATCTTAAATTTTATGAGTATCCTATAATTAGTCAAAAGAAAAACCTACCTGCTTTATATGGTATTTTTTAAGCTTAACTAAATGTATCAGTTTAATGAATGTATTAGTTCTATTACCTAACAAACAAAATATGTTTTATACTAGATGAAAGATATTTTGTTTAATTTTATTTTTACATGCAATGGTAACATATTATCTAACCATTTATGGCTATGTAAATAAAAGCAAACCCCGAAAGGATAGGAGTCCAAGAAGCTGCAAACCCTTTTAACAACATACAGATAAAAATAAAATTCAGTTGATTCAGATGGAAAATTATGAAAAAGTAATGACACATGGCATATTTATAAGTACCAGACAACATAGGAATATCAAACGGGGCACAAGAATGTATTATTAAAGCACTATCAGTGCAAACGGGATCTATTTTAAGGATATCCACCTTAAGTCACTTATTGTACCTAACAATTTAAGGACGATTTTCAAAATGTAACGATAGAAAAATATTTTTTTGTTAATATATACCTATAGTCCCATGTTGGTCTGGGACTTGGCCCATGTTGATCTGGGACAAAAAAAAAAGAATGTGCCAACTGTGGTTCTTGCCTAGCATGTCGTAAGAGGCGACTAATGGTTTACGGGCTTTTGGGTATGTGACTGAGTAGGCGACGAGCTAGCCACTTGTCACTCCCTTTACACAGCTTTCCATCAAACCCAGCCCACTGTGCCATGTTGGTCTGGGACTTAAAAATAATATGCCAACTGTGGTTCTTGCCTAGCAGGTCGTAAAAGGCGACTAATGGTATATCGGGTTTTGGGTGTGTGATTGTGTAGGCGACAGGTTAGCCGCTTATCACTGCTTTTTCACAATTTTCCATCTGACCCAGCCCGGCTTTATTTTTGGCTGAATGTGGTTGAAGGGGCTTGCTGGCCCTTCGACTCTGCCTACCCCTTCGGGGATCATGGGCGTGGTGTTATGTATGTATGTATATACCTATATATTTATCCACCATACTTTCTGAAATTGTATATGAACTAATAATTTTAATATACAAGATAATAAATCCCTTTATAGAAGATGTTTGTTAAATTGAATTCTTATCCAGTAGATACCTACAATTTGATTTGGACGCAGCATTATTTTGACCATAAGATGGGAGCATTTTTGTTTATATATATTCATCAGCGATATTTACCACCACAGTGGAATGTTTGGAAAGAATAGGTCTGTCTAGACAAAAAAATATATATTTTTACAGTGAGGAGTTATTTAGCATTTTGTTCATTGTGTTTATCTCTCAATAAAAATAAGGTAATTTTGTTTGGCTTGTGGCAATTTACAATTATTTATTAAATTATTACGTCGGTATACGAACATAGAAGCTACCCCAATGTATTATTACTGAATATTATAGAAATCTTACCTTAATTCCGTTTCCAAGTAAATGTACAGCTTTCTATGTTTACAACTGATAATAGTATACTGTAAATCACTAAATAATCTTGGTGTAAAATGATAAAAGATCAGTCTTATTTTAGGTTATTTGTCAGATAAACGGATGCCACAGATAAAACAGCTGCAGAATAATGCCAAACGAAATGACCGTGTACATGTGACCCTGACCCTGAGACAAGGTAATTGAGCCGGACGTTTGTATTAAATAAAATATTGTAAGTATTCGATAAATATCGGACCACACCACAAGCCCTATTTAATCATGTCGGAAAAATGCGCAAGAACAGAAGAAATTTAATAATATTGGAGGTTTTATACATTACAACAAGCGTTTTTATGTGGCAACTCTAGTAGTTCAAGATCCCAGGGCCGCCGCTGCCGCCAGACCTCTGAATACTGAAACTAGGTTGGTTTCAGGTTTCAGTATTCAGAGCGCCAGACATAGAGTATAATTGACTGCCAGATGTCACTTATTTTCTGATGAATGAAATGTGTGGTAAAGGGTAATATTTAAACCTACTATAAATGTACGGGTACCTAGTAGCTAATTTGGGTAGTGGTCCAATGAGGGTTTTCAAAAACACAAAAATCGCTAGATGGCACGAGGGAGTCTCGTGGTCTTATCACTGTCACTATTGACTCCTCGTTGACAGCATGTCTAGTGTGGTCTAACAACTAAGCAATGAGGAGGGTGGCAAGACCGCAAGTCACAGTTAGGCCGTGGACCCATGTCTGCGGCGCGGCACCGGCCGCCGTGGGACGGCACGGCGCCGCCATCGGCAGAAGGTACGGCGCCCGTGCCGGGCCACGGCGCGCCGTGCACGACGTGCCGTGCCGGCGCACCGTTCGCTAGTTTGTCTTTTGCTGTTGCATAATGCACACGTTTAATTTTTTTTGCAAAAAATGGCAGCCAATTTAGACGTCTACTTTTTGATTTCGCTAGTGAAAGCACGCCCCGTTCTCTAGGACAAGTCAAAGGAGGACTATAGGGATAAAAGTTTGAAAACAGAAGGGCGGAAAGATGTCTGCCGAAATATTTTTCCGACTTTTGACGATATGAACAATAATGATAAAACTAAACTTAGTAATTACGTACCTATTTATTTATCTTTTTAATGTAAATACTTAATAATAAACTGAACAGAGTAAATGTTCATATTTCCTCTTAAAATGACCTCCATCATTGTTCATTAAAGAAAGGTATGGGTTCACCCAATATTTTCTTTGATTTTTTTTTTATTCATTCGTCGTCTCAATAGCAACAAGAGCAGAATGCGTCTTTCGCGGTCCATATCAAGACAAAAACTGTTATTTCGGAATGATGGTTGCCACCGGTCGTGACGCCGCGCACGGCGTGTCGTGGCGCGGCGCGACGTCGCGCCGCGTACCGGTGGCGGCGCTGTGCCGTAGCACGATGGCCGGCGCCGCACCGTAGACATGGGTCCAAGGCCTTACGCCATCTTTTGGATGTTTTAATTCAAAAAACCCTCATTTGCAGGAATCCGATGCGAAAGTTAAAAAAAGATATTTATAACCTTAGTAGCGCGGCTTGTTTGAAAATTATCCGGTTATTTCTATACTTATTAATGGTAATTCCATACATAGATTTGGATATATATATGTATATGGTAATATAATACTGACACTATACAACTTTAATCACAATCATAATAGTGCAGGGTTGAAATAAGTAACAATATTTTACATCAATTTAAAATCCTTCTGATGTGGATGCACTGCGGGCCATAACTAGAAAATACTCGTTTTAATTGAATAAAAAAAGAGAGAAGTTAGAAAAATATTTTTATCTTTTTGAAACTGAACTGAATTTTTACCTACAATACTCTGAATATTTTTTTTTTTGATAATTATGCCAGCCAGCTCTTTATTTTTAACTTAAGAATTAAAGGAAACACCTACAACGTATTATTATCAGGCCCAGATAACACTTCTCAATCAATAGCACGGAACATTTATAGGAAAAGCCTTGAAAACACGAAACATTTGCATTTGCGGGATTCGAACCCGCGAATCCCGCTAGGAGCAAAGGTTTCGTGTGTTGAACATGGACATTAGTAGGTAGGTACTTGAGTTATGGATGTTTATAAACGTATTTATGTCTGTCTATCCGTTTACCTAATATCCATAGGACAAGCTTATAGCTTGGTTTAGAACTAGGAAATTGGTGTGTAAGTCTGGACTGGTAAAATTATTTATTATTTATTTAAAAATATAACGATATAATGTCCCGGAGGGCTAATTTCCTTTCCAGTTGTTCCTTTTTTCTACGCGTACCTACATTAATATACTTTGCCGCTAATTTTGTGCCACTAAATATATAATTTTTCTTTCTTTCTTTCTATATGTAGGTAAACTAGTCAATATACAGGATAAATACGTTAGAAATCACAGTAAATTAATAAAACAACAGTTTATTTTATTACAAAAGTAAACTACATTTATTCTTTATGATATAGTACTAATCCAAAAGCAACATTTTAATAGTAGACATCGAAACGCATACGTATCGTTATGTTTAATAAATATGTTTTATATTAAAATATTCATTTGAAGGCACAAAATCATATTGCAGATACAAGCCAGTGCATGTTTATATTTGGTATTTGTACTCTTTTAATTTTACATCCACCTTATCCACCTAATTCTATAGATATAATTTATCATTAGAAAACAACACAACATCTAGTTCCTATGCATGCAATAGGTACATATTATATAGGTACATACATAGGTGTCCTTGCAGGAACATTGTAAACTCTGTCTGTGTGTGGCAAGGCAATGTTTCAATCAATTCTTATATTTTATGTAACATGAATTTCATAACTAACATATTTAAAGTTTCCTCGTTAATCCTAGGGCAACATTAATGTCACTGTCTAAAGAATTATCTAATATTCTTAATTACCAACACCCGACAGAGTAGAATCATAACAATTACAAATATATGTTTTCTGTTTCAAATCAGGAAGTGACATGTATTATTAAAAGCTCACAACAAATACATACAAATACGTAAATACGAAAATCATTAAAAACTAAATAGATGTCACAAATTAACGGCCCATGTTTTATCTCTAAAAGGTAAAACAATAACATTGTTAAACTCATTGCTTTGTAGATAACTTTACTCAACCAATTAAGCCCACTGTCCACTACGGCGTTATTTAAGAAAAGAGATCATTTTCACGAGCCGAGGTATACCTCACTTTATAGGGTAGCAGAAAAATTCGAATTTAGATAAACCATCCTAAGACGATAGCAAAAGATGCTTGAGTGCTTCACTATGCACTAGAAGTGATGCGACTCTGTGAGCAATTTTTTTTATTATTTACGCTAGCTGCAGGTACAAGTAAGAAGCTCCCTATAACTTCCAGTCGTATAAATAGGAGTGAATAGCACTCGGTAGTGAAGGTTCATTATTTGCCGTATTTATGTACCTACTGGTACATTCTAATAAACTTAACTTTTTACAGAATTGTGTATGTATGGTTTTCCGGCACTTTTGGATATATTCTGGTTAAATTATAGATGAATTAAAATAAGTTAGTTATGACTGGCCTATTTTAATATTTCCTTTGCTTTTAACCAAAAAGCATTCTTATTATAAATTTAGATCATAGAGTTTCTATGATTAAGTAATTTTCAATAATAAATTTCTTGAAAGTAAAAAAATACAAAATATATATTCTATGTTATTATAAACTTATATAAGTACAATCATAAGCGTCTAATAGCCATATAATTCTGTTCTGTTTTCTTTTTCAGGGTTCTCTGTAGATAGACAAAGACACAAAAACAACACAGAAATTTCAAAAAATACAATAAACTAATTTATACTCTGCTATTAGACGTGTATGATTTATGGGCGCCCATTCCTGTTTTGAGACAAGGGAAATTCGCAAATTGATTAATTTTTTTAGTCGTCACTAATTCGACGCCAGGAAAAAGCTTATAAATAGATATGCTCAATTATTTTACAGTTACCAAACAGATTGGCAAATAAATATTGATTCGTAAATAATTTGTGGTTGATTTTTATGAAAAACACGTTGTTTAGATGAAATAAATATAATATCACAGAAAATTTTGTTGTGAAATTGTGACATATTCTAAATGAATCCAAACATTTCCTTAAATATCTCTTATTTTTTTTAGAATAATTGAAAACATTTCAGGGTTCTACAATAAATAATTACAAAATGTATATCTAAAATAATAACTCCAAGCGACCAAGAAAATATCTTAGGTATCAAAATAGTTAGAAAGTTTAACAAAAGTAGTTTATTAATTTAACAATACTTGGTAATTCAGTATGGTTCAACATTTCTTTGTTAAATTACCGTAGATAAAAATAAGATACTTAATTAGTTTTCTCTGCAAAATGATTTAATAAATGCCGATATGAAATATAATAGCATACTTTTGTCTCCACCTGCAATTTGAGCAGAGCTGGGACCATGGTAACCCGACAATATAAATATTCAATCTTTTAACTTTTCCTCCGGTATTTTCGTACTCTATCTCGGGTTAAAAAAAATTAAATTACTACATTATAAAAAAAATCACTTGTATTATCGTATTTCCATTGTAATATAGTCATTTACATATTTATAATAATCATAACTTCAACTAAATGCACTAAATATTTATTCTTAAAAAATTTGTACAGTATCTCTCATTCATTTTCAGTTTGTTTCTTAAAATTAACCAACTAGAAACAAAACTACATACATGAATGTACAAATAAAACCAACTAATGCTTTAATACTAATCTACCATAAGACTTCGTCTTAGCTATAAGGTTTAATTTTGGTCGTTCTGTAACTTATTTTAAAACACTAAGGAATGTGAAATTATTCACTTGATGGTCTAACTAAGTAAAGGTAAGTACCTACTGCTTAAGGTTTTATCATTTTACTTACGCGATTCGCCTATGGCTACTCTTATGTTACGCGCTACATGTCGAAAGACACACCTCACAATATTGTGTTGTCTAAATACTAAATATTGGTTCATAATCTTTGATTACAATATCCGCATTATTAATTTTATTTCATACAATGTTAGGCCTCACATAATTATTTTGAATAATACATCAGTATTCTAAAACAGATTTACAGCTTAGTAACAAAACTCTAAGGCCCGATTTTGTACACTCAGGTAAGTCGAATAAATGTCATCACATATTTTAGAAAATACTGAATGACAACTAAAAATTGGTGACTTTACACTTTAACTGCAATATCAGCATATTGAAAATTCTGCTTTATGATAAATACTATTTTCTTGCATTTTGCAATACCTTTATAAATAAACATACTTATTGTGTAGTTAGAACCAAGTTTGAATTATGTGCCTTTAATATTATATTACATTCGCCTGTTCCAAATCAATGAGTATATAGATTATATTCCATATCAACAGATAGAAAAATTATATTTGAATATTATTTGTCTATAATATTTATATTTCCAAATACATCTGAAACCAACAGCCGTCTTTTTTGTATATTTATTATTCTATTTAAAATCCTCTTGTGTCCCAACATTTCAAAATGTATAAAATATTGGGACAAAAGGAAATATCTTAGAATACTGATGTAAAAATGTTTGATACAAATACCTTCATTGATACTTGATTGCCATGAAAATTAAAATATATTAATATTTTTTACAGTAGATTTATGTATCTACTAACGACGCAACATTGCTTCAGCGAGACCAACACATTGTAACGCATTTATAACTAACGTGACTAGTTTTAATAATTATTAATAGAATGACGACATAACTACATATCTCATCAATACAAATTTAAAACTAGGTGCTTCTTTTAGTAGCAGGAATAACAATATGTTTCCCATATAGTGTTGTTCTGTTTTCAAGAATGACTAATTTTACAAAACAACACATGAAATGGAGTATGAATAAATAAAGCTAATATGCCGATTTAAAAAGTGCCAATCTGTGCACAATTTATAGCAAGAATTAACAACAACTATGTTTCATATAAATTAGACAAGCAAGGTCAACTTAATAATAAATAAAGTAGGTAAACTACATATTGCATTTTTGTGCGCTGTTCAACGTTTACATTTACGTTTAAAAACTACATTATCATACCCTTGATCTGTATTGTAAAAAGCAAATGTCCCAATCGCTAAGCAACCGGCTTAGTTCTATGAATATATGATTCGTTGTTTTTTACAAATTTCACGAAAGCTCCCCGATAGGTGCGTTCTGCAGCCACAAATCATGAATGAAGTTGTATAGGTCATCGCTGACTGCCACCTGAAACAAAAACAACATTAGAAATAGAAATATCTTTATTCATGTAGGCTACACAAAAGCACTTATGAATAGTCATAATAATGAAAAAAAAAATGATTCTACCGCCAGGTTCGGAACGTTGATTCTACCGAGAACCGGCAAGAAACTCGGTAGTTACTCTTTTAAATCGCCATGTATATAATAACAATGCTATTTAATATCTACTTCTACAAATTTATATAATTCAAATACAATTAATGTAATACATAACAATAGTGCAAGAATTAGAGCGCAGACTGTAGATTCCTGTCATTTAAAAAATCTTCAAATAATAGCCCTTCATGAGAAATGTTTTCATATGTGATTTAAATTTATGAACGGGCATTTGAATTACTTTATCTGGTAACTTATTATATAACTTAATGCTAAGACGCACAAAATAATTACTGCTTTTATGAAGTCTAAGATGTGGAACGACTAGCTTGTGTTGTTATTCCTGGTATTCAAACTATGATGGCATTAACATGTTATTGGTATTGCCAATAACATTAGTCTAATATTGTGTATATTTGTGATCTTACACGAGCGAGATATCTCTGAAAACTGATAGAATAAACAGTCTGGGAAGCATAATAACCTGTCTGTGGCAAACCGGATTCTATGTAGACGCAATCGCGGGCAAAAGCTATTAAGGGCAAGTTGACCTATATTTTGCAAATTTTTATGGACAGATAACACTTAAAAAAGGCTGTATGGATTAAGTTATAGTATGTAATTATATATTTTTTTTTACCTTATATGGCGTAGGGTTCAAGTTCCTCTTAATATCCTGGCGCAGCGTACGCAGGGACGACTGGACCCGCTCTCGCACCTCCAGCAGAGGTTTGGGTTTGATGCAAACACGACCGTCCTTCCAGCATACCTGTAATTTTTTTATTCGCTTCGTCATATAACGATACTATTTAGGTTGCATTTAAATGTATACATGTGTTATGTTTAAGATGCATATATAGGCCCGATCCGGATCCGCTGATTGAAACTGTCACCGGATTACAATTCCTAGTTAGTACAGAGAAATGTCGTGATTAGTGTGACGCACATAAATTCCAAGTCTAACCTTAGACAGGTGCTCGACCTTGCTGGGGATGACGTAGGCGCGCTTGGACTCCTGGAAGGGGTGGCGGCACAGCACCTTGTGGCCCACGCCCGGCGCCGCCTCCGACGAGCGCTGCAGCAGGTCGATCAGCGCGTGCCCGTCCGCGCCGAACAGCCGGTACGCCTGCGACAACAAACATACATACATACAAAAATGCATACATTTTATCACGCTTGCAATCCCCAAAAGGGTAGTCGTTACATGACTAAGGGCTGTCACCGTTCTCTGATAAAGTTCCTGATAACTATCTGACACACAAATTAAACTTGAATGTATATTATATATATTTTATCTGTCAGATAAGTTTAAAGCATATTACAGACTTATCGGTAAACGGCGAAACCGGCCTATCTTAGCTATCCACCAACAAGGGTTTATGTAAATAAAATATCCACTAAAAAAGATGGCATTACTGAGACCCAAAGTCTTTAGGGAATCCTCAGTAATAATCATTCACAATTGGGACGTGTACATCGTACACAAACAATTGGCTACTTGACTCAAATATTTTTTTATAGTCGGTTAGTGAAATTACAAAAAATATTGCTTACTTGTACGTATTCTTTCTTTCGTTCAACAAAACAAAAATGGCGAAGATACAGCGCGATAAAATTGCGCTTAACATCACTATTAAACCCGTAAAATTTTAGGCCCTAGTGACGTCAAAGCGGCCCACTTCAGAACTTTGAAGCGCTCTAAAGATATCAAGATATCTTGATATCTTTAGAGCATTAGATAAAGCAAAATATATACGTTATATATTGAATATTTTTTGATTATCTAACTTACGAACTAAAAAAAATTGAGGCAAATAGCCAATTCTCAGACGTTATTTAAAATAATACCTTATTTCAGACGGCCATCATTGATTATTCTGAAAATCTTAATAAATTCTAAATTCACATTATTTTTTGAATAAAATTTAAACAACACGTCGTAATAGGGTGTTGACAACTAATCTGTCAGGTCCTCATTAAATACAAGTAAATAAATAATCTTGTGGCTTTACTTCATAAATATCCTTGGATTTAAGAAGTAAATTTGTCACAAGATAAATAGTGATGCCCTTGCACCAAACACGTGCGTGTACCTAATATTAATAAAGCATGTACAAAAGTAATCACCGCCGTTATCTAGGTCAATTGAACTAGCATCTTCTTATCCAGATAATAGCTTGATATTAACTTATCGCTTGCCGCTTTCGTTAACGATAAAACTTCAAAATAACTTGCAAATCAATCTCCAGTGTGATATTACTCTAATGTTTAAATCTATTAATTACCTCATATTACCCGTAAATTTGAGTAACCATAAAAAATATCATATAAATGGTGATGTAGTGAAAATGCATTGCAAGAAATTAAGAAAGCTTTTTATAAATATATGAAAGTCTGATATGTATTATTTTAGTTTTCAATAGAATATTTTCGCGGCCATTAAATTATGAAATGTATCCCGTTATTTATCAATCATCGCATGTGATTAATGGTGATAGTAAAATTTGCTATTCAAACGGTTAGGCCGTTTAAATACCATTTGGTATTTGGTTAGATTTTAGCTCAAACTGCGTTTGTTATTATTAAATATTATAAAACGACCTTGTTTATCGAAATAATAATGTTATAATGTAAATTTATGTCCTTATCACCCAGTTCAAGACCGTGCATTGCGTATCTTAACGTTTGTTATCTATTAGTCTATATCTAACTCCTGCGTTCTACCATATATAATTCATTATATAATCACTAATGAACACACAACATGCAAAGATAGAGTAGAACAACTCTGACAAGTTGTATAAACTACATACACAGCTGCAGATCTTAAATGTCTATCAACTTATTACAAATATTGCATATTAATTCTTCACATTACATTGTATATATTTAATTACAGTGTAAAGTCAGAACAAAACTTAACGAAGCCTTAAGATTGCATTATGAAGTGATAAATGATTACCTCTTTGTGCCCTGGAATTGTAACTTTGCCGACATCTTGACTTAGCTTGATTCGTGGTTGTCCATTTATTTCGACTAATTTGTAAACACATCCCAGAGCTGGCTGTCGTTGACACGTGACTGTAAAAAGTTATCGATATTGAATTATTATCGACTTAATAAATGTTACACACCTTCAACGCAAAAAAAAAAATTGTATAAACTTTCTACAACTCACTAATTCCCTAAACACGAAACTTTTTGACAGTAGATGGGAAAACGGATAAATGGAAAGTTTAATATTATACTTTCATGCATAAATGAATGAGCAGATTGTAATTAAATCTTGACCTGGTCTAACAAATGTAAGTAAAATGCTTTCTGTATGCTGATTTTTACATTGGCTAATTTGACAAATTAAACAAAAGTAAATATAGCGTGATATTTTGTTTAACTTGATAATAATACTGTATCTTTGTATGTTTTTTAAGTTTATATTCGTATAGTTTAAGAACAGAAGCAATAAATGTACACCGATTATATTTTAATCCTATTGTCTATTGTGAACCAGGGGAATCACAAAAGCGTGCAACTATATTTTTATACATTAGCAATCAGAGTGGATTTTACGTTTTAAGCCTGAATTGCATCATTCATCATAGTATGCAAAAATACATTTCCCAAAAAAATATATCGCTTCGTAAATGAATTTCGCGATAGGGTATCTATCGAAGTGTTTTCTTAAGCCAATAATAGCTATGAAATCGAATTTTATTGCTGCAGTCACTAGCTTTCTAGTGCATGAGATTACAGAACAGTTGTGAATCTAAAATATCACAAACATGTAAATTAAACAATAGATCTAATGACGTTCATTGATAAACCCGTCACTTTAGAGCTGCAGAAATTATCTTAGTTAATATCTTGGTAACATTTTATATAAATGATTATATTAGTCTGAATAGGATTTGGAGTCGATTAATACTTGGCAGAAACTTGCCCGGATTATATAAAAAAAAAACAGGAAAAGCTGAAGCTGAATAGGCGGGGCAGTTTATATATAAATTTAGAAATGTTATTCTTACCTATTTTAATCTGTCTAATATTCTTACTCTGTCATAAATATGCAAATGGAAACAGTTCATAGAGGTGAGTTAAAAACAAAAGCCATTAATAAAAATAACCCGCAGAAGCATAAAATACGATTGGAGTAGGTAATGCTAGTTTGCATAAAATATAGATACCTACAGTAGCAAAACCCAACACACGAGTAAAACAATGAAAGAACACGATTATCGTAGAATGTAAACACACGTGAGAGTCTCATTCAAGAATAAACACAATCAATCTCAAGAAAAAAAAATACCTAAGTGAGTTCCAATGCCAAAACAATCAATCTTATGGCCCTGCTCATTCAGGCTCAGTATTGTTTCTTCATTGATGTCGTTAGATGCTACGATAGTCATTTTTGAGAACCAGGGTAGTTTAAAAGCCTCGGCGATTTGTTCGAAGGTCTCTCGGGCCAACACCGAGAGGTAAGCCAGGTCCCCGCTGTCTATGCGGATGCCGACCGCCCTGTACCCGCAGTCGTTGAGGGCCAGAGCCACGGCGCAGAAGTTAAGCAAGCCACTCCTGTTAAAAAAACAGTTGCAACTAAGTAACAATCACTACACACACAACTATTAACTCTAAATAAGCAACAAGCCTTATCGTTCTCCTATATTAATTAACAATATCTACGCTAAAATAATTGGCACATAGAACATATATGTATCACTTTACATTCGTATATAGGTACTAGCTGCCAATAAACTGCTATTGATAATATGAATAACACCAATAAAGAGAATACGTATAATACAAACGACTTATTTAAAAACACCCAAGTTTTTATACTGCAGTCATCTAAACCCAAAATAGGTATCGATTTTGTTTATTTTTTAAACACATTAAATGTTCACATAGTACCAAAATAGCTCACTTGATGTTAGTCAAACCTTGAAAGGTTAATTAAAACAAACACAGACAAAACATGTCGTACACAAATGTATCCACTTATCTGTGTGCACCCATGACATCATACAGGCTCAACCACTAGGTTATTGTATTGATCATGCGTTTATCGTAGTAATACGGTGAAGGCTTTTAATCTGCATGTCAATTATTTCAACGGATATTGTTAACATAATCGAAGAGTTTTAACCTCTTTAACTTTCGAAGTCAAACGCATAAATAATTTAATGATATGTAATGAAAACGTTGGCGCGATTTAATGACGAGTAACAAACTGTATCTGAGCTGTATTATGCATTTAATATATGTAAGTAATTAATTAAATTGCGACAAATACGTGTATAGTAAATAAATAGTGGTTTTATTAAAAATAGTATAATTATTACTGTAAGTATTCAAAATAAATCCCAACAGTGGAGTAGTGATAAATAATAGTATCTAAGTATAACAAAAACCATTACACACAATCTAGTGAGGCGATCGTCACTGCTACAACTCGTTTAGTACTTTGTACGTAAGTAGTTTACAAGAATAACGGGCTTGCGTTTAATGCAGTTCTGTAATGCAGCATGATGTCATTGATGGCGTGTCATACGTGACATAATCAGGGACGGTTTTGGTCACCCGTTGAACGGGATTTCATTAGGGTTTTATGAACGAGTTAGTGAAAAAGCCAACCGATTTGTCTTACCCATACGAAAGGGGTTTTAAAACCCTATAAAACCCTTTGAAACCACTTGAAATTGAACGAGTTAGTGAAAAAGCCCATCGATTTGTCTTACCCATACAAAAGGGGTTTTGAAACCCTTTAAAACACCTTGAAAATGAACGAGTTAGTTAAAAACCCCAACGATTTGTCTTACCCATACTAAAGGGGTTTTGAAACCCCTTAAAACCCCTTGAAAGGGTTTTGTTCTGGTTACGACTGATAAACCGAACGAAACCCTTTCAAGGAAAAAACCCCTTGAAGGGTTTTGTTCTGGTTACCACTTGTAATCCGAACAAAACCCTTTTTAACCCCTTCAAATGTCTTACTATAATGAACGAGTTAACTCTTACGGTCTGTTATTAGGCAAAACCCCTTCGAAAGGGTTACACTTTTGTAGGGGTAAGGCCGTCAACGGGTAAGCCAATCGAACGAATTAACTCTTAACCGGGTTGTGACGTCCCTTGTCATAATACTTGTAACTCAAGTAGAACAACGCCCTCCTATAAGCTAAAAACTAGTATACTACGCGACATACTGAAAACTAAACTAATAAAATAGTGATCCATTAGGTGATGTGATGATGAATGATGAAATGTACATGCATATACAAAATGTATTTACTGTGACCGTGTGCATATCCCTATACAATGCAACTGTGCCCAATGACTAAGATTGTCCCTAATATTGGTTGTAGGTCCAGGACAATACGTCACACTGAAGCAAATGTAAGTATCTTCGATCGTGTTTTCATTTATTTACATTCGGTTGTAAATGAAGCGCCGTCCGTATACGCTTCACTGAAAAAGCCAAAAAAATATATCGTACTACGGCCATGAGTAGGATGTTAGGGTGACCCGATGGGTAGTCCCCGCGTGTGTTACGTGCTCATCCCGACGTGTCTCCCACCAAATGCGATCGCTCATGCCCGACCCACAATGACTTGGATATGTAGGATGAACCGGACGCATGCCAGCTTTTGAATATATGTTATCTAATAATCGAAACTCCACATAAAATAGACATAAATGAACAATGCAAAACAATAATACAAGTTTATCAGACACCAAATGTCAATGTGATTTGCTTATTTGCATCTTTACCTCAGTGTGCGTTCGACCGTGCTATATCCATATGTACTATGTATCGGTGATTTTAGTAGTCTATTATCATTGGATCCACAGTTGCTATTGTAGCCAGAATGCCCATTCATATGCTGCCTGTGTCGTGACGGTAAGCCTTGAAAATTATACCTCTTGACATCGTACGTATCCACTAGAGCCAAGAAACCTGTTGGGAAGGCTATGGCGTACGAGATAAGTGCGGCTAGTTCGCCGTCGCTTGCCTCCTCGGGGGATATGTCTATGACGGCGGACACGCGGTTGCGCCACTCTGTCGCAAGCTCTAGCAAGTTGCACGGCTCCTGCGTCTCCGCGTGTCTCAATACTACGGTATGCAGGTCGTCCAGCGTGCTGAATGACGTCACGAACGAGTGCGCGTGCGTCCCTTTCACGGGGATGTTGAACATTTTACCGGCTAACACGTTACTTGTTCCGTCGAAACCACCTGAAAATAGCATTGTGTCATTTACAAAACAGATACAGATATACTTAATGAACACCAATATAACTACATGAACAGAAATAACATTATGCCCTATTATTGTATCCTTTCTCAGACTGAACATATACAGTATAAGCCCACTTTAAGCAATATCCATGTTGTCAAGGGTTCGTTAGTAAAATGATTAACGTTTTCATGTGCATATTGCTTACTAAAATAGAAATCCAGAGCCATGCATGATTGAGACCTACATCCACTATTGGAACCGTAGTGTTTTACCTGAACAGACTATTAAGTATTTTGTATCTGTGTTTGTACATGTTCCATAAAATCAATACAATAGCTGTAGTACCAATGTGGGTACAAATCCCATGCCAATCGGTAGAGATCTCGGGTCGTAAACTACATAACTTTGTCTGCCACGACAAGATATAGGTTGTACCAGGTAAACCGCTGAATTTTGATAGCGCCGATAGGAATATCCAAGTTCGGTAGGCATGACTAGCGTAGTGCTAGCGTTCAAGGTTCGCGAAACTTGCCTGATTAAACCTATTAAATAAAAGTATATTCGCTATTGTAGCTTCTTATGAGTCAGTGCCGCGGCGTGTGTTATATTGCTCAAGTTTGAACAGGGCGGGCGGGCTGTGCCAGGCACGGCCGAGATCGGTTTCACCGCCTTGTCGGGCTGCGGAAACACGCTAATACAATCAATAATACAAAAAAGCTAATTTACGCTTTGTTCCGCTACGTCAAAACACAAAGCAACATATAAGTATAAACCAAACAAACTAAACAAATATGTATAAATCCTGACTATAATGAAACGTTACTTTTTATAGTATTTAAATTCGAAAAACTGTTTCAATAACGTTTTTATTAATCATCTAAACTAAGAGTCAGTATTCCAACAAAACAGTTGACAAATAAAATGTGTTTTTTCTTCTTTGTGATTGTAAAATCAAAAACAATAAGTATACCTAATACCGAAAGTATTTTCATTGTTTCATTGTCGTGTCTTAACCGATAGGTAATCAATGACTCGATGTATGTCTACACAACTGTAATTAAAGGTGACCTTAAAATAAAAATATTACCTATGTAAGCATATTTGGATGCAGACAGTCCACCATCAGGGCCTTGTGCTCTACGAAGACCAAATTCCAGAAGCGAGACATTTTTGCCGGCCACCATCCTATAACGAGCCGCGTTCGTTGCCATCAAGCTAGAACAAAAGAGGAGACATGAAGCTAATCCATTAGTCAGCAGTGAGCGATTATAATAATTTAATGTTAATTAAAAAAACGTGGTGGTAATCACAATGCATTGTTGTTAAAAGTAAATAAATAAGGTAGGTATATTCGGACCTATAGCCACTGATAAAATAAAATGATGTCACTCGTATGCAAATATTCTGATTGTTAAAATGTATTCGCGCTTTATTGGAACTTTCTTAACATGCGGCCAAACCCAAGCTAATCACTGATGTTAGAGTTTATAAACTCCATTGCGATTTTTACGAAGTCGATTACATAGACAGAACAATTAACAAATCCTTAATTAAAAAAATAAAAATGTAAGTCACTAATACTAATATGAATGTATAAAGGGCCTCCATGTGCCCAGGGCCTCCAATAGATTGAAGACGGGTCAAAGGAAAAGAGAAATTATGTATTGGTGTGATCAATTTATTTATTTGTATGATAGATATTACATAGATTTGCATTTTAAATTATGAAATAATTTCTCATTATTGCATGATTCTACTGCCGAAATACTAAATATTTATTATAGGTTTATAATTTATCTACGTATAATAAACAAACATAATATGAATCCTATCATATTGTATATAAATAAAATCAATCTAAACGTGATCGAAACTTACGTACTTACGTACGTAATTTTTTTGGTATAAAATCAATTAATTTAATTTTGGTATTCAGACATCAATATTGTAATTATTTAATTTCATTTTAAAAAAATCATTACAAATAAAAAAATCTTTTCATGACATTCTTTTAAATTATTTGATTACAAGGTTAATGAATAAGCTATTTAACAGTTTCATTGATTTATTCTACAGCATAATAAATTCAATAAAGTGGCTAAATACAGCTAACATAGGACTATAATTTAAACAAGTGAAAACAAGTGATTCCCACCAGTGATTCGGACCACTATTGGTCCCCAAGACTTATCATGGTCTGCAAAAGGCCTAACAATTTGATTAGTTTTAAATTATAAAAGATTATTTTAAAATTTATTCACTGTTAATTTACGACCACATGGTCTGTGGTAACAGTAATGAAATCAAAGTGGTCCTTAGCCCCAAAAAGGTTGGGAACATCTGCCAACTACAACATGCTAACATGCCATTGGGTGCAGCTGATGCAGCTAGAGCGGTTGCTCTTTCAAATGCTGGATACCCTCGAACCACGATATGAGATGCCATCTGACAATACCTACTGAGAAACTGGATCTTAGACCAGAAGACTAGGACAAGGTCGAATAACGTGAACTTCTGAGAGCGATGACCGCTTTATCATATCCAATGTTTTAGGAAATCGCTTCACTACGGTTCTGGAGGGTCGTAATCGCCTATTTGAAGTACAAAATGTAAGCGTTAGAGTTAGAACAATAAGAAGAAGGTTTGCAGAGCGTATCATTTATTATTTGACTGGTATCCGGCCGGCTCGAGTTGACCACAGAGCAACGGAAGACTTTGATTTGCTAAACAATACCGAAATTGGACTATGGAGCAATGGAGAGTACCTTGATGCCGTGGGTATACCACGGCTACCATGGCCAGCTCGGAGCCCGGACCTTAACTCTATCGAACAACATCGTTTGGGGCAATCTTAAAAGGCGGGTACGAAGTCGGGTTCCCGCTCCTACCTCCATTAATGAGTTGAAGATTGCCTTGACAGAGGAGTGGGAGAATATACCGCAGTCAGATATTCAAGACATAATGGATGGTCTTCCAAATCGACTGGAAGAGGTCATAAGAGCCGGAGGAGGCAATACTCGTTATTAAAATTTAGGGTTTTAATCTATACTTATAATAAATCTGTAGAGAGGTCAATTCTGTACATGAAATATATTTTCAAAATAACTATCAGGGGGTGATTAGTGATCGATACTGATGCCAAAAATGCAATCAGTAAAATTTTTGTCTGTCTGTCTGTCTGTATGTTCCTTATAGAAACAAAAACTACTCGACGGATTTTAACGAAACGTGGGACAATTATTCTTCATACTCCTGGGCAGGTTATAGTATACTTTTCATCACGCTACAATCAATAGGAGCAGAGTAGTGAAGGGAAATGTTGGGAAAACGGGAGAAGTTACTCCATTTTTTAAGCTTCCGTCGCGTGTGCAGCCTTAATGGTTAAAGTTACATAGAAATCATGTATGACGGAAATAGTCTTTATAATAATAACCAAAAACGCGGGTGACACCGCTGGCACAGCTAGTTAATAAATAAAAATTAAAGCGTCTACATCAAAACTTAATAGAGGCTATTCTTATAACTAACTGGCTGTGCTCAGGGTGAGACAGTGTTTCTGCAGAAACTCCTATTAATTCCCAATGATCTCCCCTTTAAATTGAAACACGGTTAGTTCCCTATTAGGATGTGTGACTATCAACAAATCCCAAGGTCAAACTCTTAAATACGCTGGGGTAGATTTGAGAGTTGATTGTTTCTCGCGTGTGAGTTTAGCCAGAAATTTAGTCATTTTACCACCACCCGTTAAGTAGGTTAAAAAATTGTTTAAAAAGAAATAATATAGATATAGAAGAAGACTGCTGAAGACTGGATCATCAAAAATTCAGCTTCTAACCGCAGCTTCTCCCGCGTGAATGATATTTCACCACGCGGAAAGTTTAATCCATACTAATATTACAAATTCTTTCTGTCTGTCTACCTGTTATCTTTTCAAGTTAAAACCGCTGGACAAAAATTTGGCATGGAGGGACTTTAAGCCAAGAGGGTGGACATACTAGCTACTTTTGATCTCGATAACCGACATCCACGCAGGCGAAGCCGCGGGCGGAAGCTAGTGTTAACATAAAGTTTTAGGTTGTTTATAATCTCTTTTATTTTTGGGTTTTGAACGGTAATTTCAAACTTTTTTTCAGAATTAAAAGTTAAAGCAATAGCAACTTAATTTTTTAATTTATTTTATTTTAAATTATCCAATTTATTATATTGCCAAGAAAAAAATTCATTCTAAAATGGATTTTCGAAATTTCATCGGAAAATGTAAGTGGGCGGTTAATTGTGCCTCTGAGTGTATTTATAATTAGTTTTATCCATCGGTATGGCTTTAAGCCAAACTTTTAGTCAGGTTTAGTATCATTGTTCGCGAATATTTAAAAATGTGACGTATAGAAATTTCGATGACTGAATTGCATTTAGCTATTACTGGTTTGATAAAAAGAAATAAGTTGATTCTGAAAACGCTGACTAGAGTAATTTCTTAAATAAATTTGTAAAGACGCATAAAAAACTTGCCGACTTAGAGCACTATAACCTTCACTTAGCTAGTGCTTATCGTTAGAATTAACAGTTCGGATACACTTACCTAATAGATTAGGTTCACAAATATCGATAAGTTATAAGAGTGGCAATTAATTCAACTAGCGGAGCCTGACAAAGCAGATAGTTGTATAATAAGGGTATGTGGGCTGTCAAGCCTACACAAATTGGAGTGATGACAGATTATACCGATAAGAAAGAACCGGTGGGAATATCGCTTACATCATAGAATATTTTACCTACGGTACGTAGTTCAATAGTGCAAGCGTCTCACATATAAGGGTAGCCGGTTTAAAATCCGGGTCTATGTACCTACTGATTTATACCACTTGTTCGGCGCTGAGGGAAAATATCGTAAGGAAACCTTTACATTCAAATAATAACAAATACACAACATACATAACATCACGCCCGTATTCCCCGAAGGGGTAGGCAGAGTCAAAGGGATAGCAAGCCCCTTTAACCACATTCAGACAAAAATAAAACTAGGCTGGGTTAGATGGAGAATAAATTATTCAAATAACTATGGATGTGTAACAAAATTTTTGAATTGGCCTGGTTCCTCTATCTCTAGGTTACGAAGGTGAGTTAGGTCCCTTCAACGTTATACTCTGACTCGCTAAATCCTGGATCATGGTTTATACAGACCGCGACTAATGACAAAATATAACGTTAGGAAGACTATGCCTCATATCCCCGTTCGCGAATAAAAATGGGGGGTTATCCCAAAGAATATTAGAAGATATTTATGTAGTATTTAATATACACATGAACTTTTGAGATTAGTTGTTGTCATACAAAACATAACAAGAATTTGTCATTCAGTAAGTATTACTTGAATATCACCATTGCCCTTGTGCCACATTAACGTAGAAGTTGGTAACAACACTACATACATTGTAGTGATAATGATGCCCTACAAAGTCATTGCAAGTTTCAACTCCCATATCTGTTAAATAGTCGATAGTTTCGAAAGTTACATTTATAAGAGCTTTCTTAGGTAACAATGCCTATCTACAACAACAGTTAATAAACAATAACATATTATGATCAAATCGCTGCATTTATCTCAATTGCAGAGATTATAGACCTGTATAATAAGTATAGTGTAATGTGTATTATTTGTGGTGTAAATTTCTACACTACGGATAGTAAAATAAAGATAATAATATATTTTTTAAATAAAATTGTAGACATACATATAAAATAGGGATGTCGTAGAATTATTATGAGTGTGTCGACGTGCGGATACTGGGATTTAAAGTTAATATACAACATAGGTATTTTTCAGTAATATGTCGTAATCTCATTATAATATAATCGTCATGTTCATATCAATATTACTACGTATTTACTTCGTGTAGGTAAGTATCTACATAATTATAAATGAGTCAGACATAGGGTGGCCATCCGTCTGGGTTTCCCCAGATTTGTCCTAGTTTAGAGGTCATCCGGGGAGCGTCCGGGCGGGGATTCATTTGTAGTCCGGGTTTAAAAATTTAAAGTCTTGGGCCGCCCGTGACATACGCAATGTGCCCGCATGCCGCGATCAACCGACGAATCGACTCGGTAAATTCACCATAATTTTGAACTGTTTTTTATTACACTATGTTTAAATACCTGTTGACATGTCCAGGTTCTGAGCTCTAAAATCCGGGGTTTTTACGCGTCTTGTCCTGGTCCTAGTTGCCAAATTTTAGAAATGGCAACTCCAGTCAGACAGAATGCTTGTACCTATCTACTGTAACTTTGCGATTTAGTACATATTGCTAAATAGATATGAATGTTTGACATTAACATGCCTAAATGTGATCGTTTTTAGACCTGATCCAATGAATTCATTCATATTTATTATGTCTAATAATGATAAAATTAATCAATAAACAAATTGAACTAGATAAATCCAAAACTTATGCAGAGAAAATAAAGACATAAATTTACCTTCACGAAATATGCGTCTTTTTGTGTCTATTATAAAAAAAATGACTAATTGCTTTAAACTGACTTACCTTGCAAAGTTAACCAGGGTTAATAAGGTTGTCTCCAGTAATTGAGCAATTATAAGTGGACCTTCCACTCTTAAAAGAGGTACTCTGTAATAAAACCATATGTAAGAATATGCTTTAAACACTTACAAAATAGGATAATGAAAAAAAATATACCTTGGAAATACTACTGAACCTTCTTCAATGGCACTCAATTTAATGTCTTTGCATGTTAAATCTTTCAAGTAGGCGAAGAACTCCGGCTCAATGTTTCCTGGCAGTGTTTGCATTAAATATTCTATATCTGAAATAATTTATATAGTTTAGACAAAATTTATTTGATTGTCATGTCAATAAATTGTTATTTAAAATTATTATGGAATAAATAATAATAAATCAATTCTTCAGACTGACACACCAATTCCCTAGTTCCAAACTAAGTTTATAAGCTTGTGCTATGAATACTAGGTGAATGGATAAACATACCTACTTAAATACGTTTATAAACGTCCATGATTCGAGTACAAATATTGCACATGTTTATTACACGAAACATTTGCCGCTAGCGGGATTCGAACCCGCCATCCTTGGTCTCGTGGCCAGGGTCTCTGACCAGTCGACCAACGGGCCTAACGGGCCAGCCTCAAATATGTCGAATAAGACTAAATTATATAAACATTTTCCTATTAATACTTTTGCACATAAGTTTAATTTGCAATTAAGCAATCATATATTTTTGTTAAATATTAACATTACAATAAAAAGTATGTACTAAAACATCAGTATGAAAGTAAAAAATACTATATATCTAAATTAGAATCAATTACACTTTATTAATAAAAAATTTAGGTATATCAATGGTGAATAAATGACAAGAGTATAAGTATTAAAATATTTAAAACCTTTGTTTTCATGCAAAAATTATTTATGAACTTATGACTTTCATATAACCTTAAATGTAATGTTTACAGGATAACTTTATTATTTGATAATAAGCGAGAAAAAAAAACCATGCAAAATTTTATTTTAAGTATTTGCATTAAAACAGTCCATTTCATAAAAAATACTATGAGGTATTGTCACTTCAACAATGATTTGATGGTTATAATCGGTTTTATGTACTTATCTATAGAGATAAATAAATTTGGTCTTACCATAGAGTGCATTTAAATGTATACAAAGAACTCATAATATTTATTTTTTTGTGATTATGTCTGTCTTTTTATTCTAGCTAATCTCTAAAACTGCTGAACTGATTTTAAGGACACTTTCACTTATAAATACCAGATATTAATATTAGGAAAAAAAGAATTAAGGTTCTGCACAAAAATAGTTTTTTGTTTTTAGAAAGAAATAATATTAGAACATCCTAGTAGTAAGAAGTATTCAGTAAAATATTAAGAATAAATAATTATGTTGATAGGTGCAGTGATCAATATAATTTATAATAGGCTATTTGACAGTATGAAAATAATTACTTATTTTTTGCCATCCGCGTTACTTAGGAATTTTAAAAGCGATTTCCATTAATAAATATAAAAAATATTGTATATTTTTACCAAAAAACCCAAAATAAAATTAATTTATTTTAAATAGGAGCCACGTGACCGTAAACGGTTGTGATTGGCTGAATAAATTCTGACGTCACACGTCTGTGAAGAATCACTTCTGCTATTGCTTTACGCTCGAGTTCCTTGTTTTCTTACGATTTTTAAGTCTATCATTGTACATTATTTGTATGGTCATTAATATATTTACTTGTATAATAATGGAGAATGATTTTGTAAAAGCAGACAGCGGAAACTTTCGGTTGGAATTTTGGTTAAAAATCTCTTTAACACTCTGGCACTGAGCACCATCTATAGCTAATTTTTTCTAGTAAATTACAGGTATAAACTCAAATAAACAAACGATTGAGAACGATTCGACCTTCTTCCAATGTCTTAGTACTAACGTGTGACGTCACTCGACGCCATATTGTCGAAGCAGGCGTTTTGACAGCTCAAATAATAATCAGTGTACTTTGAAATATATTTTTTTATATGAAATACTTATCAAAAATTAAAATAAATGTTATATTTTGAGTCCTTATACATCATTAAATAAAATGCGATGGTTTTCAGAAACTAGTCAAATAGCCTATTAGATATTTAGATATGATTTCAGTAAAGCTATTTGAATCTCATCTTTATCAAGTAAGACTAAACAATGTAGGTACTAATTATTTATTAATATAAAATCATTTTGTCCAATGTTGGTCTGGGACTTAAAAAATAATGTGCCAACTGTGTTTCTTCCCTAGCATGTCGTAAAAGGCGACTAATGGTATATGGGGTTATGGGTATGTTATTGTGTAGGCGACCAGCTCGCGACTAGTCAATATAGTCCGTTTCACATAAGATGATTCCCATGATAGGTGTCAATACAATATATATACAATTTCATGCATCCTACTTTCTACAAATCAAAATATTCAGTTTCATATATATTTAACTTTATATGCTAACATTATTATAAAAATTATTAATATTCTCCATGTATTCAATGTAAACACAATTTATTTATAATTTTCTTCTTAAATTTATTACTAATTTAAATTCAGTAAAAATAATGTATGAATTGCATACTATGGGAATTGTAAAGTTTGTACTCATAGAGATTGACACTACTATTCACATCACATCCTTAATCAATCAATATATTTTAGTTAATGTTGTTACTTTTTTGCTTATAGAAGTTATGATAATTTAAAAAATTTAGTCTTCTATGTCATCGCATACTACACTAATAAAGAGAATTTGACTACCTACATTAGTACCTACATTAGACTACCTACAGTTGGTCCTGTGCAGATCACAGCACACAACCCTGTAGGTTTCAACTCTAACTTTTAATGAAACCAATAAGGAAACATTCAATAAATTCTGCTTATTTTAATAAATGCCTAATTAAAATAATTGTTGGAAAAACATAAATCAACAACCTTTTACTATCAATGAGTAATAAAACTTGGTGAATAATCTAAAAAAACTTTAATTAGCTCAGAACTTAATTAAAACAGAGGTGAAGATGCCTTGTTATCATAAATAATCAGAAGTTATTTTTAATAATCAATAATCTTGGATAAATGCCCCCTACAATAGCAACCAAAGATAAGAGGTTTATTTGTATTAAGTTAAATTGCATTTTTTTGAGTAAATATAAAAAATCAAGATCACTGCGTGTACATGCAAAATACTTAATAAAGAAAAAAATACAAACCACTGTCCGAATAATTAAAATTCTCTAAAAACTTTAAACATTCTTCAAGGCCCGCAAATATTGTGAACTCTCCTTGAAATGGGTTTGTTCGAAAAAATAAATCAAACACTGCAACATCATTCACTTTTCCAGACTTCCAATATGCATAGGCCATGGTGATCTGATAAAGATCTGAGAAACCATATTAGTAAAATTACAATTAAGAATATCAAACTATTAATAAACCAGAATAAGCATCACAAAATATTAGTTTAAAGATGTTAAAATAGTTTTTAAACTAATAATAGTCAGAGGGTAGTCTTTACCTACCCACACCAAAAACATTAACTTAAACAAAAAACTATATATTATACGACATTAAATATTATAAACATAGTTGAATTGGTTGGAAATGTCGAACAGCATAAGTATTAAACACGATTCAAATATTTTAGGCTTTCAAGATCAAACCAACCTTAGTTATAATTCAGTAGTTGGTTCAGTCGATTAAAAAGTACAACAAGGACTTCCTCTTTTAAAATTCGCTCCAAAATCAAAATAATGTGTGGCACTTTACTTACCAGTGAGCAAGGGTTGCACAATACCGTTTTGTCTTGCCATTTCATCTTTGCAGGTTAAATCGTGATTAGACATGTTCGCTGCAAATAAACTTGAAATAGAACCGATTACGTACGTCGAGATTGCACGGAATCTGTCGAACGACTAAAAAAAATAAACTCATTGTGATCAACAGCTTCTAGTGTAAGCTTATCAGCGCGCCAAACACAATTTGACAGAGATTTTACGCATGCGCACTCTTTTTCTATTGACTACACAAGTTTTAAGGTCACTTTTGAAGGTCGTTGATTTCATAACTTTCAATTATTCAAGCTTATAGTAACTTATTTAACTAATAGGAAAAGCAAAAAGGGAATTTTCAAAATAAAACTTGGTAAACTATAAGTCTTTATCATTCAGAAATAGGTACCAACAATATGAAATAGTGGTTTCCAATTAGACGATATAATTAATTGAAAGAATACTTTGAGTTAAAGTAAAATGAATCGATTAACAAAAATTTTATTGAATGGTGTTTCACCTTTAATGCCAACATAAAATTTTCAAAATGTTTGTAAATAATGTAATAATCACATACTTGCTCTTAGAATATTTTATTGGTTTATTATAATAAGCGCAATCGAGAGTAACTTATTAACACCTATTTTGTATTTAATAAACTTGAATGAAGTTCTGTTCTTTAAAATTTAATCATCACTAAGTATCTGTATTTTGGTCAACATTAAACTTTGGGGTTGCCTATTGTTATAAGAAGCGATATTTGAATTTCGTGTAGTTATAGGATATACCTAATTCAAAACGTTCAAAAAGAACACATTCTAAATATTTAACTATTTTGAAAAAACTGTGTAAGTTTTATAAAAATATTAGGTTTTTATTTTAGTTTATACAATTAATTACTTAGCAATCCTTACTTTGGTCCATGTTGCATCGAATAAAGTCAGCACAAAGTGGAAGCACTGCAAAGTTCTACAAAATCAAACAAACCTTATTAACATTCCAATTGGAAATCAAAACTAAGTTATTCGATTTCTTAAAATAAATCGCGTAACAGAAATTTCAATCGTGCGGAAAAATATATGTACATCACTAACATGTCACTTCGATCCATCAATTTTCCACCAATCAGGAAGAAGCGTTCTCAGATGTAACCTCTGAGTAGGTACTGAAATATAGTACTCAGAGGATGTAACCAGGTGCGTTCCATATGTCAATTTGAGGTCTTGGTCATGCTTAAAAAACAGAAAAACTACATAAAAGAAATGGCAAGTAACTGATGAAGCCAAATTTATTCCAATACGCCTCTAATCACATACTACACTACAGATAATTATGTTATAATCACAAATTTTATCAATATTGGCACAATACATCGCAAATTCCACTGACATTGACAACTTAAAGCGAGAAACCAAAATGGTAAGCCGGCTTCACCATGGACTTATATGTACCTAAGTATTTCTATGACGTCACTTGATGATGTTACCGAAAATAATTAAGTCAAATACTTATATTGTTGTCTCTTTTTACGTGCAGAATTGTAGACTTGTTAAAAAGAGATAGATAGAGGTTTATGAATACAATATCGATATTTATCATATTTGTATAGCAGATTGTTCGTTTATAACATTATGTCGTCTCCATTGGTTTCAGTCTCTGAGTACTGAAACCAATGGAGATGGCGTAACTACGAAAAAGTGAAGCCCAATTTGAGTGAGAAACAAATATGGCGCCTTTGCAAAATGTCATTCCACTTTACTTATTTACATACTATAAGTCTCTGAACAAATTTATATATGTCGATGTTTCTGAATGTTACAAGTTAGATTAAGTTATAATCACAAATTGTATCAATATTGGCATAATACACTGCAAATTCCACTGACATTGACAACTTAAAGCGAAAAACCAAAATGGTAAGCCCTCTGAGTACTGAAACTAATGGAGATGGCATAACTACGAAAAAGTGAAGCCCAATTTGAGTGAGAAACAAATATGGCGCCGTTGGGTAGTGTCATTCCACTTTACTTATTTACATACTTTATGTGTCTGAACAATTTATTTATGACGATGTTTTTGAATGTTACAAGTTAGATTATGTTATAATCACAAATTCTATCAATATTGGCACAATACAAATTCCACTGACATTGACAACTTAAAGCGAGAAACCAAAATTTAAGCCGGCTTCACTTAGGTATTTCTATGACGTCGCTTGATGATGTTACCGAAAATAGCTGATACCGAAAATCAGTACTCAGAGGCTAAATCACATTCTTTCATGTGACAGGCGTCAACTTGACAGGCGCTCGCAATTCAAACTGCGAGCGCCGAAGAGATAAGTTTATTTATTTTATTTATCTGCTTATTATTTATTTTTAATAACATTGACTGAATATATTTTCATGGATTAGATACGAGAAAGACGATATAATAAAAAGTAGCTTAGACTAACTTTTAATATAGAATAATAACTTACATTACGTTGCAGATTTCATTTGTTATTGAACGTATTTCAATTAAAAATGTTATTAATTGAATTAATAATTATTCCTCATAAGATGACTGAAAGCAAGTACTGGTCTCTTAAACCATTCTATAGAGATTTCTACTTTGAAGCATTTATTTCAAACTACAACGTTTCAAAGTATGAAACATGTGGTTCGAAAACAGTGTTCAAAAATTTAATACGATAGTCGTCAGGTGGAACGCTTGCCGTCAAAATTAACTTGACATTTAATTTCTGATTCTGACATTTGTTGTGATTTGAGTTCGAATGTTTACTTTTGAGTTTTCAAAATTTCAAGTTAAACTTTCATGTATCATGAATAAAATAAATGAAATGTAATCAAAATTGTGATTAAATATACTTCGTTAACGCAGACGGAGTGTGACGTATTCGTGTTTTATTTCCATTGTAACTTGCACACCCAAAGAGTAGTCTGAAGTTACCACCGCCTAGCCTAGCCTTTTCTTGCGCTACTTGCATTTGCGAGTCTGCGCAGTGCGCGGTACTGGTCGAGTGTTATACCTTCCGAAAAAATATCAATAATTATGAAGTATACAAAGCTCAACATCGCTATCTCTCAGCGCGCATGCGCCGTAACGCTATGGAAACTAGGATGGAAAAATCATTACAGTATACTTCGCTACAGTGTGAGGTGAACTTTATCGCATGCAGTTCAACCATGGATACATCACTGTTAGGAAGTTTCGAGAGGTGTTGTCGCCTCTGTGCTGAGGAGCAGGAAGTTACTATAATGATATTTGGTGAAGAAGCTGAGGCCATGCTTCTTCAAAACAAACTCAACAAATATCTTTTGATTGAGGTATGCACCATTCATAATATTCAAAGGGACACTAATAATTGTTCTTACACTGCTTTCAAACCTACATAATTGTGTCATATTTATTTAAAAAAATTAATAATGTATGTACTTACCTACTTAACCTATTTACCTACTTAAATATTTATTAATAACATTTCTGATTAATTAAATAGCTGAGAAATGCATACATAATATTTTAAAGTGCAATTATTTTCAATCATTTTTAAAAAAAATTTCAGGTTGATGAGGATGATAAATTGCCCAAGAACATTTGCATTAAGTGTTGCACAAAGCTCCAGACAGTTTGTGACTTCATTGACACGGCACGGAATGCACAAGTGTTGCTTACAAACCGTAGCTTAATGATAGAACAGATAGCTGCCGATGAATGTATGGCAACAATTATTAAAGATGTCAAGACAGAACCAGACATTATCTCTGATGATGACAGCAAGTACACAGCAATGGAAGTAAGTGTGGATCCAATGGTAGTTCTACAAAATTCAGAAGAGCCACTATCTCCACATACCGAAGAGACTGGGTTAACATTTGAGGATGTTACTCATTTACATGATGTGGATAGTAAAAATGTAACTATTAAGTTAATTAGAAACGGGGAAAAAGCAACTGATGATAACAAGGATGTAGAAGAAGAAGAGCAGGATGAAGATGAGGAAGACTCTAAACCATTCCCTTGTTTAACTTGTAAAAGGAGTTACTACACTGAACTTGCATTAAAAAACCATTCATGGACTCATATCAATGAGGAAAACAAGAATAATACTCTGTACACATGTAACACATGTAATGCTGGATTTGACTTTAAAAGTGTTTTGATAACACATTTAAAAACACATAGGATTAGTGGAGTGTGTCAATTTTGTGGTAGAAGGTGAGATATAATTGTGTATAAAGTCATATTTTATTATTTAAGTATTCAAATTATATATTGTGCATGCCAAATAATTAGGCCCATAATATTACCACCTGTTAACTATTGGGCACTCATCAGCACACTTTAGCTAACATTCATAGTTTACTATTAATTGAAATAGTGGCATAGCTAAGCGTAGGCGAAGTGGGCCCTCGCCCACGGCCTCGCACTTAAAGGGGCCTTGAGAGGCCCTTTGCTTGCAAAAGGCTTCCCGAGGCCAGGTTTGGTAAGATAGATTTATTGGGAAGATCTTGGAAATAAAAGAAAAGGGGCCTTGCTGATGCGATTTCGCCCATGTCTATATTAGTCCACATTTCGCCACTGTTGTGTGATCTCTTATTTTAAACAATTATAAAATTTCAGTTTTAGGACAGAACGGAACCTTGCTGCTCATATGTCAGTTCATCTATCTACAAGTAAATCCTATACCTGTAAAGTGTGTGGCAGGTCATACAATACAAAGAGCAATTTGAAAACACATAGTATCACTCATAGCAATGAACGTCCATACCACTGTCATCTGTGTAAGAAAAGCTTTAAAAGAAATCAGGATTTAAAGGTATGCAAATAATAAATTAAACATATAACTTTTATTCTACTTTAATTTGCATACTGCGCAACATGTAAGCGTAAGTGTACATTTAGTTTTAGTTAACTTATCAATTTTCTTGAATAGTAATTGGGTAGCTATATTTTTTAAGGTTTATATTTATGTGAATCTTTAATGTTGGATTTTATTTTCCCATCAAAAGTATCCTCAAATATTTTTTGCTTAAAATGCGAATTGAACTTAGCTTTTGCAGCAGAACTTTTTTTCATTGTAAAGTACCTTTTTCTCTTTGCTCCGAAAAGAAGTGAAATGGTAATATACAGTCACTTTCGCATTTATATATTATATTATATAGGTAACTTGTATTACAAAGCCTACTGATTAAAGATTCAGGACTTTGTGTTAGGTATAAGCTGTGGGGTTGCTAAGTATATGTTTATTACTATTAATTCTAAATTATTTGATGATCAAGGAGTAAGGTCTTGTCAAACAATTATTGTTAAATGTAGTTAAAGCTAAGAAAGAGTAAAAGGCGTTTAAACACATATATTAAAAAAAAAATTGTTTACTCTAAATTACTGAAGAAAAATTTTCCTATTTCCAGTTTCACATAAACCAACACACCGGAGCCAAGCCATACAAATGTCCTTTCTGCGAGAAGTGCTTTGCCAGCTCCGGAAATTGCTACTCTCATAGGAGCCGGATGCATCCTGGTCGAAATGTGGACTCCAAGCTGCGCCGGCGAACACCTGCCTCCCGGGAGAACCAGGTGTTGCAGCCCCGTCTGGTACCGTCGTCTAAGAGCCCTATAGTTGCTGTTAAAGGAATTTATAAATATCAATGCACATTGTGTGACCATAGCTTTATGAAGAGGGATAATTTTACAGTAAGTATGCTGTTTGTTATATTAGTGTTTATACCATAAAAGTGGAATTTCCTTACCTGTGATAAGATTTCATTGTCATATTAAGGCCCGGGCTTGTCCCGTGATTATGCTGAGAGACATAATAATAAATATTCCACAACATCACATTCATTGATCTGACTCCGAGCTTAGTAGCCTAAGCACTTGTGTTATGGATATCAGATTCAACAGTGGTATTACAAATATATATATCTAAATATTAGATATTAACACCCAGACACAGAACAAACACTAGTATTTATCACATGAATGTTTGTCCTGGGTGGGGATCGTACCCATAACTCTTGGCGCATAGGGCAGGATCACTACCAAATGCGCCATCGAGCTAGTCAGAAGAAGAAGATTTAATTAATTGAATGCTCTTAAAACATATTTTCAAGATTTCTTTATTTTTCAGTATCACATGTATCAACATACAGGAGAGAAACCATTCCAGTGCTCGTTATGTACAGAGAAGTTTGTGACGCGGCGAGGGTTATTGATTCACCATGACAAGGCTCACCCTACGAAGGACAGACCACTTGCACTGTTGTCCAAAAATGTCTTACTCAAATAGATATATGTATAGTTTCCTTAGATAGTATAACATACTTGTTAAAATGAATGAGTAAATTGCGGACAGGATGAATTTGGGTTTGGACGGGACTGCCGACTCAGAAAATGTCAAGGTACAATTTTTTATCATATACATAGATGATAGATTGGATTGCGTTGACTACAGTCAATGAGGACTTTACCTCATGATGCGTCTTTTTATAATATTGTGTCCAACTTCAGACACATTGCAGCAAAAATAATAATTCCTCTTAAAATTATAATAACATAGTTTTGAGCTTGGCTGAGTAAATCTGCAATTTATTAAATACATAATTTCTACTATCTTTGTTTGGGACGCGTCTTAAATGACATTCGTTGTTCATCTTATAAATGCCATTTATGGCACAGGGATACAAATGTATATTTTTTTATTAATATGTTGCTTATTAACAAAATTATTAAGCTTTAATGCTGGTTAGAGAGACCCGGCATGTCATGAGACGTCCCAATCGTGGTATGCAGTAATCCATAGAAGAATCTGTTTTAGAGAGAGTAACGGATACATTTAGAAGTTTAAAACCGTTATTGCTTACCTCATCGATCTCTAGGTTAATTATTACTCCATTTTTATGAATTTTTCGTTAAATGGTTTAAATTGTAAAATTATTTTTAAGCATATTTCCTGAACTGATTATTTTTAATTACATATTTGTAAATGTGTGCTTTAATTAGGTACTTTCGGAAAATACAGAAAAATATTTATTTAGCCGTTTTTTCCTTCCGCGGAAGTCGCGATTTAGTTATAATTTAGTGTTAGGTTTTATTTATTTTTTTGGTTAAGATATCCAATATGTAATAAGATTTTCTATTGCTGAAACACAATAGGGTAGAACTCCTGTTCTACCGCAATATGACTTATTAACGCAATATTGACGCAAATTCCAATTTTCGTCAATATTGCGACATTAACTTAATGCATTCTACAAAAAAAACTGAAATCAATCCATGTACACAAAATTAATACCAATGAAAAGGTAATCTTTAATTCCATGTTACATCATCGATTCTCATGACAAAAAAAACTTCATGTAGACGCATCTTTATTAGTAAGTATTTGTCATATAGAAAGCACCAGCCCCTGAAAATATCGTCTCCAGAAAGAGACAAGGTGATCAGTTGAAGCCAACATTCTGTCTGTTTTCTTCTTCAAGCAAGCCTGTCACTGCCTTAACAGCTGCTTAGGATTTTCATCACTTAGCTACTCCTTTGTCTGCCTTCTTAAAACAATTGAATTACTAACATTCAGTCCACTCAAAGGACCAAGGATGTATCATAAAGTTTATCTTAATTTTAATGATAAGTATACCAATAATATATTCATTGACATAACTTTCAGTTAATTTTCTTAAATAATTCGATTAGACTTTAATGGAAATACGAACTCATAAATAATGATAATGACATGGTTATCAATTGGCTCGCTCTCCGCCCCATGCTTGCAGGATTAAATAGAAGACAAGAATCAGCACTAGGACTTACTAAGCGACTCGCGTTGTCTCTTTCTAGATAGTACTCAATTTTTTGGTGCTATTGATAAATCCATTTATCTATTACCTACGGAGTATTAGCTACAGATGTTCTCATCCGTGTTCAATTGACAATATGCCTATGTAAAAATGAAAAAATTACTCATATTTCTCATTAAAGTATTAGATGCGACATCCGTTCTATTATGTCAAATAATATCAAAATATTTGACAATACTTACTTCTTCAGAATAAGACTGTATTTTGTGAAGTTATTAAATCTCTAGTTACATCAAATGATTTTATGCTATATCATGTTAATACAATAAAATACAAACACTTCACGCTTAACTAAAGGTTTTTCATTTACGTGGTCTGTAATAAAATTGAGAGGAATTCAGGGAACAGCCGGTTTGATAACATATTATTAAATATTATTTTACCCTTTATTTACTATATAAAATTTCTCGAATAAAGTTATTTGAAAGAAGATTTAAGGATACATATTAAAAGCGTCTGGAACATGTTTAATTCTCCAAACTTTGTGAATTTCAAATTTACCTGAAATTATTATTGATAAGTTTATATATTACATATATATAACATCACGCCCATAATCTCCGAAGGGTAGGCAGAGTCAAAGTGGCAGCAGGCCCCTTTAACCACATTCAGCCAAAAATAAAACTGGGCTGGGTTAGATGGAAAATTGTGAAAAAGTAGTGACAAGTGGCTAGCTTATCGCCTACACAATCACATACCCAAAACTCCATAATATACCTTTAGTCGACATACTAGGCAAAAAACAGAGTTGGCACATTTTTTTAAGTTCCAGACCAACTTGGGACAGTTTATATGGTAATATCATAAAGACATAAAATTCGTGGGTAGTCTCCAGAACCACTGAACCGATATTAATGTTTCCTTTGCATTTTATTATTTTATTTTCATAAACATGAGCTTTAATTTTAAAATCGTCATAGGAAATTAAATCGGAATTTCAATTGATAGAGGGGTAAAGTGTGTTCAGTAATTGCCCACACGCCACACAATTATCCTGTAAGGGACAGATTGTAGTGAACGTAATTTCTTCGATTTTTAATTCCCCTTAAAGTTCTGAGCAGCAATCTTTTAAAATGTATATACATAATTTCTAGTCTTTGAAGTCAAGTATAAGTGAATTCCAACTTATAACGCACAACTATTCGATCTAAACTACAATAATATTGCTAGGCTCACTACTAAAATCCCGGGGTCTCAGTCGTTTCTTTCGGAAACATGATTATAATTTCTGACGATGTCATTATTTTACACTCTCGTTATTAAATAGTTATTAATATTTATAGTTTTCCTTTGTACGGTTTCGTAGGTACCTTGTAACTGCAGCGAAGGTGGTCTTTGTGTTTTGCCATACATAAATAAATAAATAAAAAGGTGTGTTGCGTGCTTGGTGGCTACCTACAAGGCAAGCTAAGGAGATAGGTAAGGTAAGCAAAGCGGGGTGAGGGGCATCGTTCTCTCGACCGGTCTGGCTGCGCGGGTGGCGCGGTGCGCGTGGGCAGGGGCCGCGGCGGGCGGGGCGTGCGTCAGTCGCGCAGCGAGCGCTATACTAGAAGTACGTCGGGTGGCGTCGCGCCAGCCCGTCGCGTGCCAGTGTTGTGTCACAGCGGTGGGCCAGGTCGGTTTCGAGATTTCTTCGTTCCGACACAACCATGGCTCTCAACTCGGACGGTGAACAGAAATCGAACCTGGTCCTCCGCGTGGACCAGGATTCGGACTCGGTTCTACAGTCATTGTTCGACACTGTGCTTAAGCCGGACTCGAAACGGCCGCTACAGGTGCCTCTTCGTATGCGACAGCTTCCAAAGTCGTTCTTTAACCCGCCGTCGACCGGTTCCAAGTCGCCATCTGTGTCTCACTCGCGAGAAAACTCGGCTGACTCGGCGTTCGGATCGTCGTCCGCGACTGGCGCCGCTCCGGTGTCGCACTCCCGAGCACACTCCTCGCCAGCCAGCCTGCAGCAGACGTATGCCGCGGGCCAGCAGAGCCAGCCACAGCCACTTCACCACCAGCATGCCAAACACAGATCATACGATGTCGGAAGCCATCTTCCAGACGATTTGGGTCCACTTCCAGCTGGATGGGAACAGGCTCGGACGCCGGAGGGACAGATATATTATCTCAAGTGAGTGTAAAGAAATAGTACCCACCGATATCATGTTTCTTGGTTTTAATTTATGTAGTTCACAGGAATCCAACTTTACATTCTGAACTTTGAATTATGTAGCCATTTTAGTACTATTATTTTAGAGCGAATACATTATTATGAAACCTTTCTGATCGAATTGGATCTGTAAGGACATAAAGGTAACTATTTTAGGACACAAAGAAGTACTTTGTAACAATCATTGCAGGTACATTTACGATGTGAGAAATCTCTCAAAACTTTTGGAATAGCATAATTGATATATATTTGGCTAGCGTATAAGCTACATGGGACCACCAAGTGTTTTCAAAGCGATGAATAAAACCTTATAATTTGGTATTCTGCACCATGAAACCAGCAAGCCATTGGGTAAACGCACCAACGTGTTGTAGGATACACGTTAAAAATATTCGACTATCCATAAAAGATGATATATTACAGATGCAGGTATAGAAGCAAATGTTAGGAACATACCTACAATTTAATTAATCATGATTGTAGTATTAGATTACATGTCATTAGTTGTTATTATTACGCAGGTAGACGCTTCCAAGTGGTAGGTACTTAGCGGTCGACCTGTGAAGGTAGTATTGCAAATTACTAATAACCACAGCTCAGCACCAATATGGTTTCAGCCGACGTACACCATTTGTGGGCATGTCTACGCATTTACCTATAACATTCATGTCTACATTCACAGATAGATAACACATTCACCTACATAGAAACAGTCAAGTTTTTGTAATGACTGCTTTAGCAGAATCCTGTCGTACTTTCACTTGCTTTGTGGTATTGATTCTAGCAAGCACAAGTATATTTTGAAACAATGGTGAGAACTTTATTATCATAGTCCTCTGTTCTGAAAACACATTGTCGTCACTCGCTATCTTATCGCGATCATATACTTACCTGCCGTCAGTGCATATTGATATACATGAGATAAGATTTAAAACTTACTATTACACATAAAATAGTTACAATGTACACATACTTATTTCTGATCTCACTTATGCTCTGTGTCTTCCCGCTGCTGAGTCTGTGAATTTCGCTCGATTTTTGATAATGTTTGCTTTTAACTCCTTTAAGATATACACATACAATTTTCCTTATAAAAATAACTTACTAATACCATGACATTAATACAACAATAAATTGAAAAAAACCTGTCTTTCCGGCTAGGTACCTCTATTACCTAAATGGGTTTCTTTTTATAAATTAATCTGCAATTTTTTTTTATGAAATCATGCTGTACAGTAAGTATGTGTAGTTCGTAATTTTGCAAAGATACAAGTGGCGCCAGTATCCATTATTAATACCTTTCATTTGTCGAAAATGTATACATTAATACTTAGATACTTAAAAAATGGTGTTAATGAATGACGATGTCGATTATTATCTTTATACTGTTTCTGGTTTAGGTACGTATTGTAATTAATACAGTCTAATAGATTAATAGATTGGTGGTAAGTCTTGCTGTAACTTTTAGTTTGGTACTGCCATTGAACAAACTGAATTGCACAATAAAATATAAAGGATCAACAATAAAATTAACCGGGATTTTTGCGGGATTATCTGCCCATCACTAGTGTGTTTTCTGGTTTTTTATTTTTGAGCAGTGTTATAGTTTAGTCATTTAGGTAGATATTAGAGACCAACATGCTACATTATTTCGGGAATATCCATTCTTTAATGGACTTCATCTAATTTGATGGACGCATATATTATATTTTCCAGAATTCCCTTAAATGGTTGTAAAGACGGCAGCGACATAAGAAGATGTAACAACGATTTTATTATTTATAATAATAGCAAGGCCTTGGTCTCGTGATCAAGACGTCGGTTTTCATTCCAAATAGATTTTATTATTATGTATCCACATTTATTTGGGCGAAACAGATGTGGCGCTAATGCTTGAAGCCAGGTCGAGTGTATTGAAATAATTATATCGATAATCAGTAATGGCTGGTAGTCTGGCGCCAGGGCCATTATTGTTGCCCAGCGCGAGCGCAGCACGCCTCGAGTTGCGTACGAGTTCGCGATTATCGTTGGGAAAAATTAACGCACTATTACGTGTAAGTGACGCAACTTTGTGTTAATTGTGAACATGCAGACTACTGCTTTAATTTTAATATCGATTAAAAGTGTGCAACACTTGAAAGGTATGACGTTTTTAGTTTACATGAATATAATGACGATCATGTTCATCAAGATTCGGCCTTTTAGTTCGTAAGCAGTCCTTAAACTCTTTCATCTAAGAATCTTATGACAATTTTAAATATCTCCAATGTTATAGGAACGTAGATCTATAATAAAACAAACTTTGTATAGGAAAATAATATTAAGATGAGAAAAAGGCGTGACATGATGTATGTAGGTATGTATGTATTATCTGTAAACCAACATAGGCCTTGGCTTAAGGCGTATTAAGATTAAACAAGATGAACGGATCCTGTTTCTGTTACTGGATACATTTAATATAGGAATTATATTTTATACATGTAAAATAAATTTTACACTAACAGTGGAAAATTACCATTGCTTTTACCTGTTTAGATCTTTCACATTGCGATTATAGATAGATGTATCAAAATGTGTAGTCACTGATGAGTGTACGTTTATTGGCAGTTTGGCTCATCAAAACATTCAACCGAGAACGTTTATTATAACAAATAATTAGCTGAGAACAAGTGATATTTTATAACAATAGCAAGGTGTTTAGAAGACAGTATCTACCATCGAAGCGCATGTCGATGTTCTCACCGTGCATGGACGGCAGCCAACGCGACATCAAAGGTTTTGCCACCTCGTAAATAAACACTCCTCTTGTACTACATACTCAAAAAAAAATTAAATTGTTACAACATAAAATCTCACCAATGATTATCAACCTTACGGACTGGATCGAGATTTTATATAATGTTGTGTTGTCTACATTCATTTGTAGCCTATCTTATATGCTCAGTGCAAGTTTAAATCTTATTTATAATATGTTGTTCCGTTTCTCTAGCGAGATTAACAGATTCTGATGTCTGAGTGTGGACAGGTGTAATAGGTAGAACGTAACTTGAGGGACCTTTGTCTTAAACCATTTTAGGCTTTGGGAATTTCGCTTTTAGCTTGCTGGAACGATTTGCTACATAATATATATTCGCACATAATTGTACAAATTGGATACGCGCAACAGTGTTGGGTGGCTAGATAAATGTTTCGTACGAGGATTTATTATGTATTTCGCTTAGCTCGGTTCGTTAGCGAGCGCCGGGACTGCCAACGCGGAAGGCCCGCGTAGCTGCAACGACGCACTTCATAAGCTCCCTTAAAATATTGATATTTCGAATATCAAAGGTATTAATTTAGACGGGCGGCGCAGGAGCACGCGCGATGGCCCATTGCAAGCGGTGCGTCTCTTCCGTGTGTTCCTAAATAGACGTGCGCGTCGTTTCTTAATTGCGAGCTGCGGCTGATGCTTTATAAGCTCTATAACGTCCGTCGGCGTGCGTCTCGGCTGCGAAATGTTTGCTTTAATTATTATTGGAATGGAGGGTAATTCTCAGTGGTTTTGTTCGGCTAGACTTGGCGATGTTCCGAAACGGGTAGCGATGCAAATTGCCTTGGCGGACGCCCAACGCGGCGCTATCAGGCCCACTAGCTTGAGAGCATCACACCTTTCATCTGATTCTTGACCCGAAGTTCATGTACCTGCATCTCTTGCAAAATGATGGCCTGTGATAACTCCCAAGACTACTAAGAAAAATAGTACCCAACTATTCGCATCTCTTTCAGCTGCATTCATGCAGATAGTAAGTGTGTTTGAATTGCAAAATGTTTAATCCCAATATGCACAAATATGTAATTACATTGATATAAACAAAAAACATAGATAGACACGTCAATAAATCATAAAGTAAATTTTTCATATCTGAAATTCCTAATCCCCAAGCACATCATATATTTAGAGATTTAAAAGAAATGAAATACCTAAATATATTTTAAACTAAGTAGCGTTCAAATTTATATTCTGTTATTATCATCTTTAAAATGAAAAGATTTTAATGCTACAAAAACTTTCGTACAAAAATGAGAATCTGTCTAGTGAAAGTGATATTATATAACATCCATAATTTGTATAGCAACTGTTATGAAATTTAAAATAAAGGATAGAAGCCGTATTTAGATACTGGTACTTATTTACATATTCGAATGTTCTGGATAGAATTCCGTCCAATACATATCTAACATTTCCATTTCCAGCATTTTCTGCAATTTCTATGAGTTTGTCATTAAATGTCAAAATAATTTGTTAAATTTTCGAGAAATTATTATACCTACTATCTATTTCTTAGTTTGCATAAATAGTATTTAATTGATTAATAAGTATGTAATAAGGGTTATCATTTGTTTGTTTGGCTTATCATTTAAAGTTCAACCGGTAATAATAATTATCTCATGATATACAGTAAAAGTAAACAAAACGTGGGGAATAAAGGTAAATGTGGGTTCTGAAAACTGAAAACGGTCGCGTATTGACGTAATTTGGTTCTTACTGCATTCTGAAAATAACGCTGCATTTTATATTGAAACATAATTCACTAAAACTGTTACTGTTTAATGTTTTCAACTTTGTAATATGCACTTTTCTTAAATGACGGTCTTTTTTAGACAACATCACATAGTGACTGTCACTAAGTATTTGATGTAGTTTTAATTAAATGATTGTCTTTTAAGAAAGTGCCACATGTATTCAATAGAGAAGATGCAAAACTGAGAGAGCAGCTAGTAGTATTTAATTAACATTCCAACGATTTTGTCATTGTCGATTATTCCTACACCTCAAGATATTAAATAATGAAAACAAACAACCTACTGCTTAATGTGAGCAGTAATAGACATTTCAACATGTGCACAAAATAAACGATAAGATATTTCTTAGATAAAGATAGTATTTAACCATAAAAACACTGCTTTAAAAATGCTTCTGGCTTGGACCAGTACATTACACATCAACAATAAGTTTAGTTATGTACATATGTATGTACAATACATATCAGTTGCTATGCAATAAACAGCGCGTCCAGTAGAACTCTGCATGCCCGTGCTATACCGCCGCTCCACCATACAATGGCCAAGTCGAGCTTCGAACAATATTTCCTTTTAAGAGTCGTTCTTTGAATCCTTAATCAGAGAAACCTCTCGCGCTGCATACAAAGGAATAAGCGTCGTACGAAAAGATAGCACAAGTTCATTCAACTCGTGTTTTATTTAGACAGGTAAATCAGGGTTACAATTCATGCGCCCTGTGTTAACCTATGGTTTTCTCAGCCTTTTGTCTGAAGGAAGACAGGCAAGTAGGCGTAGATTCTTTCGTCACGCCAATATTTTAAATCTGCATGCGTTGATCCGTTTTCTTTAGTCATCGTCCAAAAAAAGGTATTTATTTATAGAGTAGTGAATTAAATCTAATAAGTAGATAAAATAATCCAACGGGGGTCTTGGGAATACTGATAAATAATATAAAAATAATACTAATACTTGACTAAAGACGCTTGGGAAAACTTTAGGGCTTTGAGTGACACTCTCATAATTTAGGTTTACAGTTGGGTAACTTGTACGGATGTCACCTCGTAATACTATGTAGTTTACAATCTTTTAGCGACCAAGTTTTAAATAAACACCGTACTTTGTGTCACACGAGAATAGGTTATTCTATTCTCCGTAGTAATTACGTCAACTCGTTCAATTTATAATTTGTGTTGTTACCAGATACTTGCTTAACAGACAACGCGTCGCACCTCTTTGTTTAATAGTGACCTTTGCGTCTGTTATAATAAGAGCTAAGGATACGGTTCGATATTGCCGTGTGCGTAGTGGATGGCGAAAGGAATAGCCTCTCGGACGACTTTGGCAAGGCCGTTCGTGCAGAGTTACAGCGCCTTGTCTGGTATCCGACCGCGACCGGCACCAGTAGATACATGCGCTGCCTCTACATTATAACATTTACCACCTTTCATTACACTAATTGCTATATTACGAACTTCCGCCAACGATAAAACGACAAGAGGTGTATTTTAAAACATTTTTTTTTTAAGTTTCTTACATCCGTGTTGTGTATTTTTAATTTCTTTTGTAAAAAAATATTGACTTCATAAAGACACGTTTTCAAAATCACTAAAATCTCAAGTCTAAGTTACTTTAGTAGTTAAATACGTATGATTCACTTGCCAATTCACTCACCAAAGTTGTAGATAAAGGCGTTCTTAGAAAAGTAACCTAACAAGTAGTACCTTTTAAAACGAATAAATAATAGCAAAAATGGCCTACCGCGATTATTTATTAACGAGGCAATTAGTTAAAATGTCCCAATACTTTCTAGGAAGGGTACGGTGTAGTGTAGCAATCTCGAACACAACAAGTGGAGTTATCGGAGGGTGTTCGCAGCGATAACGTTAAAACAGCTCACTATCACCTTCCGAGAAGTGGCGGCCGGCTCGCCGCCCGCGCAGCGCCCGCGCCGCGCCGTGCGCGACAGGTAGCTCTACCTAACGGCACTCTCTTGAGAATACAATTTTCGTTTTAGAACAAAGTAATAATGTGCCGTTAATATACTTTCTCCCGCTCGCTTCAAAATAGCATTTGAGTACTCAGTGAAACCGATTCTGTAACAGGTGGATTACCAAACTATGGCCACTAGCTAATTAATTATACGCTAATGTAAGTTTATAAATATTTTATCAACCTACGCGCTAACGGTTGTTGTTATGCCGCTGATGAAGTCTCGAGTGTAAACAAGGGGTCCACTAACTGCGTACTCTGGCTGGAGTTATTGCCATTATTAATATCGCATTACGTGTACCTTTCAATCGTCATGTGACATCGACATCCTTATGTATACGGTAGAGCTAGGCGTCGCTGAAGACGTCCGAGCTAAGTAATGTGGACCCTAAGAAGACGACATAGAGAGTGTTCTCCCACGAACAGCTGCGGCAACAAGGTACTTGCTCAGTTTCCACGCTCTGATTACTGGATGTTGGCTCTAGACAACGTCTTTATCGGCGCCGATCAGAAACTTAGCGCTGTAGGAGTGTTCTGAGAAATCGATCCGACACTAGCCAATTCAGAAAAAAGGATGTTCAACAATAAACACTATTGTCCCAAAGTTGTAACGACGTAGTTGTAAATAAATTTTTAACGAAATCTACCGATCCTATTTTATTGTTATACTCGACTTAGACCTGTCAAATTCTCGACATTTGATGGATTTCATTTGTGCTATGGCATCTACCAAGCCTCCTGCTAAAATGTCATTGAATTACAAAACACACTCACGCCTCTAAAGACCTTTAAATGTCTTAACTAAGACCTATAGAAACGAGTCGAACTTTGGCATTTATGAAATAAAAAATGTAGGCATCTGACTAATTCAGCTGCCTTTTAGGAGCACTTTTAAAGAGTGAAATTAAACATACTACTCGAATGAAATTGTTGGTGCTTCAGACTGTCAGTCGCGGTGCTCGCTGTATAAGAACACTTGAGATGTTCGAAATTCCTTTGAATGCTTGTAACAAATGCATCTAATTTACTATGTTTAGTTTAGGCCACATAACGCGTCCGTATTCATGTCCAGCCGTAGACTCGGCGCGGCACCTTCAAGGGCAGATCTTTGTTCGTGGTGCATTATCAAGCCTTGTGGACACAGATGGCTCTCATCGGCTTGTGTCATCGGTATTAATGTGCTCCAATAATACTTGCCATGATCAACAAAGCTGCCTGTTGCGATAAAAGAGTGAGACAGAGCATTCAGGCAGACCACACCGGTAGCCCACACCGCACAGGCACTTAACAGCCATCTTATTTTAAGACCTCGTGATATTTATATAAATAATGATGCTTTTTACTTATTTACGCGAAAATTATTTCCTGAATAATATGTATTAAAGTTAACATTGACTGGCCTGTTGGTTGAGTGGTCAGAGAACCAGGCCACGAAACCAAGGGTCGCGGGTTCTAATCCAGCTAGGGGCAAATATTTCGTGTGATGAACATGAATATTTGTACTCGAGTCATGGATGTTTCTAAACGTATTTAAGTATGCTATCCGTTTACCTAGTATCCATAGCACAAGCTTTTAAGCTTGGTTTGGGACTAGGGAATTGGTGAGTCAGTCTGAAAATTTTAAATAAATAAAAAATAACAACTGTCTGGGTTTTAAAGAGTAAAGCATTATAAATGTGTTTACGTTGTGTAATTCGTATTCAGATAAAGCGGGGCCCGAATGGTGGTATGGTTAATACACTCTGAGAGTATCGCCATGCTTAATTGTAGGATCAAAAGGGGTCAACTGTGTACATTGACAAGCGCCTTAGGGCCAACGTCATCTACGGGCGCCCGTCCCCTCTTAACAATGAAGATTTGCTACCCAATCATTTAAACATCTACATATTATCGAATTGAAGCCACAAAGGTTTCTTTGAGTACACAATGATCAGTTCTTAACAAAATCAATATATTTTTTTAAAGAAATAATAATACATTTGTAATTTAAATAAATTAAAACATAGTTAGATACTCCGATGATTCTGGTATATCTTGAAGAGACTAGCTTTGCGTATCGACTATTTTCAATGTGTCCGTTTGAAAAATATAATATGCTGAATAATACTAAAGAATTCTACACAACGATCGGTTGCATGCGTACGTTTCAGAATTCAGTTGGTTTATTTATATGAATGCGCGACGAAGTCAGCATGAGAGATGAGACCAAGCGGGCAGTTGAAGGGCCGCGAGATGAGAGTTTGCTTCTGATTGGAGTCAATTACTGTCCAACCGAAGGTCGATATCTAGCCGAAGTCGAAACTGAAGCCGATTAATTTGTTGTCGCCACAGCCTTAAAAAAATGTATTAAATTAACTTGTAAATAAGCTATTTGGCAAAATGATCAAATGTGTACATTGTTTCTTGTCGTATTACCGTGCATCTTTTTTTTTCCATTAAATTCACCCGCTATCGTAATAGGCATTACTTCCCCGGCATGGGATTTTCACTTTAGTACTTAGAACTTTTCGACCTCGGCCAAACGTGACATATTTTGACCATAATCGAACGACCGATATTTATGCTTGTAATTGGTCAAATTGAGGCTGAGGGTTTGGTCGACCACTTAAGAGTCAATACAGTGTCTTCAATTTAGTATTGTGAACTGATTGTTGTGGTTCCTATTACTCATGCGATGTCACAGCACGGCACGGCGCGGGCCGCTTGCGCGCTACCGTACGCATGCGCCTTTATAGCATACTGATAAGTTTACTCATATGACAGACCGACGGTTGTTCATTATTCACCCGATTGTTTTGTTTTTTATACCTGTTTGTTTCGTTACTTGATGTGTTACGAATGGGAAAAACATATAGGTACTTAAGTTATGGCAACGATGCTAATGTTATTTGCATTTTGTTTATGGTTTAGTCACTACGTCCTACGTGTTGTGTGCTAATAATAATCTAACGTACGAGTAAGTTTGCTAGTAGCGAGAGTTGAATTAATTCATTAGTAACTGTGTTTGCCTCACCAATATCGGCCATAGAATGCGTCTTATGCAATTGCTTTGTAACTACCACAACGAGCTACATAATAAAAACCTTTTCTCGTTTATGTACCTTTCAGACACTTTTTTTACGTTTTATTTTATACAAGTTTGTAAGAAGTGAAAAGAAAAAAAATCAAACGTTTAGTTGTTATGCACTTTTGTATGAAAAACTTAAATTATTCATATGAAGTTTCAAGAGACTTGAAACAATAGTTCATCATAGTCTTCGGAAATAATTAGTATATAGGCGGCTAACAGTTTTTGAGTACATACATACTAAAAATACCCTTGTAAAACATACATACTCAACAAGTAACATAAAACGTAACGCTATTCAAATACCGTCTTAGCAAGAGTTTTTAATGCCTATTCAGTCTCTTTTTACGGCAATGCCATAACAGTCTTTCTAATTTTATTTTGGATCTGTGTGATACTTCTGAATATTTCGGATTGTCAATCATGACACGAAATGTGGTCAACATTTTGAAATGTTGACAGTACCTGGTTTCTGGTATAGTAAATGGTACCTGCAATTAAAACCACAGCTACGATGATCTTTATTATTAGAAAAGAAATGATTCTAAAATAGTAATAATAGTAAGAAATTAAATTATTTAAAGCGTTTTATTTTGATGTTATATTAAGTAGATATGTGATTTTGTGACTTTTCGATCAATATAACTAATATCGTAGTGTATTATTGTGCTATGCCGGGTAAAATGCAGTAGCCCGTATCTTATCGTAGTATCTTCCTTCCAGGTAATACTTACTGTCCAATCTATGACATCGACCAAGACTTGTGATGTTTAGTAGCTTTGCTGAAACATACATACCTACTTATAAATGATTACACAAAACAGTCTTGTAACTTTTCAGCCATTGCCATTGCGTAATAGCTTTAGTTAACATTAGGTAATCTACACTAATATTCTAATGTAGCAATATTATTTAGTAATGTATCTTGGAACTACTAATCTGATGTCCAATATCTATCCGTTAATGAATGTTGGTTTGGGAGCGGGAATAGGTGGGTGGCATGAGATTTTTTATGAATCGGGTACATCTGCGAGTTATTGGTCAATAATAAACTAGCGGAGTAAAACTTCCAATTTAACGTTTTTGGGGTAAGTATTGATAAGTTTTTTAGCATTGACGGTGGTAGTAGCCCCAGAATGCGATACTACGACGGAGGTGGCGTTGTAAAAGCTGTACTGGGAAGGCATAAAGGTGTACCGATGCGCGAACGGCGCGTCGCCGGCGCCTCGTGCCCGCCGTGTTTACGTCTAATTTTGGCGCGAGCGCCGCGACGGCCGCCCCCGCCTCCCGCGCCTTCCCATTGAACACGGTACGCATGCGGTTATTTCGGCATAGCGAAGGCGGCACGCTGACGCCACTCAATATACTCAGCCTCCGAAGCCTGTCTAGATCTCGCTTTCAATTCACTCTTTACACTTGCTCTATGCGACAGGTGTCAGTGTCCCTCGCTCAAATCTGAATGAGTAGGTGTTCTTGCTTTCTCATTGTTCAAGCAGACTCGTCCTGTTCTAAGAAATTAAGACGCAATCTTTCTTTTTTGTGTTAAAATTTTCCATGTTTTGCATATCAATGTAATGTAAATATAGTATACTTACTTAGTATATTACTTATGTAGGTATATACAAGTGACTGAGTAAGGGGATGTACTCGTATTGTCAGTCAGATTCGACAAGTTCATATAACACCTACAGATACCACACTAAATAAATATATTTAAAATGTTATAATTCTTTATCTCTATTTAGATCTCATGCAAAAAGCAAAATTCTCAATCTCAACACTAAAATGAATCATTAAAATCAACACTAAAATTTTACAAGTTTGCATCAACAAAGTGTGTTGGACTGTATGAAAAGGGAATCATTATTATAAAGATATGTTATTTACATAATGCGTCTGCGATACGCACTTATCACAGACACGTTCCAATAAATCAGGATGTAAAAAACATTGTATCTTATAAATAAAATATCGTGAATCCCAAATAGGCTTTTAGATAACCTAATCTCAGCGCCTTTACACGTGTTGCTTTATGGAAATTAATACTAAATGTATTTAGACATAGTTTATCTACCTAAGTATAAAATGTATTTTTTTTATCTTTTCCTTTTATCTTATTTGGGCGATGGAAACAAACATGCTCTCTTTGGCATAGATAGCTTATTTGAAAAACCTTTAAAGCTCTATTTCCTTCAAATCACTGCGTAAACCGATTATGATATTCTTCAATGTGACTTCCTTGTGACAACAAGATTTACCTATCTACCTACTTAAATATTGCGATAGACTAAGCTATAATCCTGATTCTACGATTATTAAATACAACAAAAAAAAAAAAGTTATATAATAAATGTTGCATCAACTTTCTGTTTTTTTCTTATTGAACATAGCCGTTCATAGCAATAATAATTATAATATTATCCTCGGTCGGAGAAATTATCGGGCAGTAAAATTTTGTTTTAAATTTAATTGAGTCTGCTCAAAGTGCATCTGCGCCGTCCGTTTTTCACCTCACGAGTTAACGAGCGGTCGTCCTGTGATGTTACCGCACTGGAGGCTGCTCCTTCTCGGAATCGTCGGGCTTCCCCTCCCTCCCTTCCCCTAGTAATCTCACCACAGCCTCGCTTATGGATAACCATTGCAGCACCTTCGACTATCGACATCGTCCGTACTAATTATGGTCGCCATTTGTATTCTCGATAAGGTTTTGTAGACGGGGAAATTTGTTGAGTAGGTTTCGTCGTTCTGATAAGGTTGTTGTTGTAAGTTCTCTTTTGACCTGCTGTGTAATCTCTGTAGTGTCATTACTTCGTCTATGGTAAAAGTGTATGTTCGTATTAAATTTTGTTTTGGACAATTCTTTGTCCCACGAAATATTTGATTCATAACTGTTTCGCTAGATAAAGGGTCATCCATAAATTACATCTCACGTTAAGGGGTTCGACAAAATGTGAAATCATGTGACATCACTTTAATCGTAGTTTTAATTTAAAAACATGTGACGTCATACCAAGAGGAGGGAACTCCAAGCCCATAACGCCAATCTACTTGTAACCACTACCGGTTTTAAAGAAAATAAAATCCATGTGATGACAAATAAGCCCTAGTAACTAAAATCAAACTGAAATTTGTAAATTTTATTATTCCTTTACTGTGCTCTTAAACAGTGATACCAAATTTTGAGAGCGTTCCTCTAAGAGGTGTTAATCACCTTTAACGAAAATCGATAAAACTTCCGAAGCGTTATTATTCCATCGATAATCGCGGATCGTCGAGCGCCTCCCTGTGCACCGCCGTTCGTGTTCAGCTCTTTTTATTTTATTTCTGTACACCTGAGTTGTTAGTAACAAAGGGATTGATTTTTTCTTTCGGCTCCGCCCCGGCCTTTGAGCGCTCGCCGCGGTTCTCGGAACCAGGTCCGATCATTCAGTAATCTCCGATAGCCTGCCGATACCGCGTGGACCTCTCCAAACAACTCCCTGCAGTCAGATAAGTAAAAACCCGACATTACAAAAACATGATCAATGATGGTGATTTGAAACAGCTTTTGAATCTCTAGCGGATTAAAGGGAAAATTACTTTATTTATCTTCAGCTGCAGTCATTGTGTTGATGTCATTTATAATACAAAGTAGACTGATATGGGGATAATTATGTTATAATGTAGTTTTGAGTTTCCGGTTATATGTATTTACAGCATAGGAAAACTTGTAGCAGCGGCGACACATTCAATGAGGAAGGAAGACTATTAATAAAAGTAGGTACGTTATAGTATGCTTATATTATATTATTACCATATAGCAGATTTGTCAATGAGGTAGATAGAGTTTTTTCAGTGTTTCACTCACACTTACGTATTCCTAGTAATTGAGCGCTGTGTTCCTATAATACAAAGTAAATCATTTTTTTTTAAGTTGTTAATGGTATGGTAAACAAATACATGTATAGATACTAACCAATCTTCCATATACATATAACAAATACGCATAATTATAGGTAGGTACATGCCTCCTTCTCGTCTCTAAACCTACTGTTTAATTCAATGAAAGTTTCTTTGATGTGGAGGCGTTACGCACTAAAATACAATACAATAACTGCGCATATTGACCTTGAATGATTAAAAACTGGGACGAATATTATGTAAATCACAGTTGGCATTTTGAGCCTCGGAGGCGGGGTGCCTGTTTTGTTCCCTTCTCGCTTGCCTTTGGCATTTCGCAACCGCGAATTGCGTTTGAGTTGCATTGTCCTACATTTTAACATTTGATTTAACATCTCCACGCTGTAGACTTAATATTAGTCACTGCTAGTAGACTTAATACTTGTAAAACAAACACAACTTCCTTGTTCCAATAAAGACAGAAAAGCTAAAAGGCAAACTAGTCATGCAATCCGGTTCGAAGCCTTGTGAAACCGTTCATGCATTTTACAATATCTAGCTCGGGGCAAGAACAAAAGGATATCAAAGATGTCCGAGGATGGAGATTTACCTGTGGCCGAGGAGGCGGGTGGCGGTGGATGATGCGCGCGGGCGGTTCAAGGACCGCAAAGTCATTTAGTAGCCAGGTATAAGCTTCGCGGCTGCGGCCACCACCACCCGCTCGTTTGCTCGCGTGTGGGAAATGGATTGTCATTCTGTCTCCGCCGCTGTTTGGAAATTTTTGCAAATTTCGTGGCCTACCGTGTAATTTGAATAAACCTCTAATGGGATAAATTTGAAGGAAATTGTCCGTCATAAAATTAGGTGGCATCCTGCAACCGATAGAGGTAGCTCCGGGCGAGTTATCCTGGGGACAGCAAAAAGTTCACCGATACGAATCGAATGGCGAGGTAATGATGTTGCGGCGGGGGGAGGGCGGGAGCGAGCGGGACGCCCTGACGCCGGGAGGGAATGGGACGCACGTAAAACAGCCGGGTCCAAAGTCTGCAGCCGTAGGACACTAGCCTTTCCCTTGTCTTGTGTTCTCAGGACCATGATTTTCTCACTGTAAGCTTATTAATATACCTACCGCGCTTAATGTGCTGTTTACCTACGTAAGAGTTCATTACAAAGTAAAACTTTTTACCTATAATCTATTATAGATATACAGACTAATGATTAAAAAATATTGTGATTAGGTACTTATTGAGTCGAATGTATCTATATTATTAATGTAAAAAGTATTTGTCATAGAGTCGATGCGTAACTGATTATTTAATGGATGTTTAGGTATAGATACAGGTGAATGGTTGTCCATTGAATTGTTATCGATTCGTATAAATTTATCGTTCAATGCGATAACCGCACTGTAGTAGTAGATAAGACTTATTTCTCATAATAACTATCAACGTTATTATCATGATAGAAAAGCAAGCAAAGCAAAAAACAATCGGCGTTTTCATATCACTTAAGTTACTGAGGCGAAGTTACTAGCCAGGATATCAACTGATTTGAGTTAAAAATTTTAAGAAGATCATAGTAGATGGCATCATGATAGTCGTAGATTTTTAATTTGTTTGATAAGTACATAACTATTTGTTAACGAGAAGGAAATGTATGGAAAATTTCCTTGGGCTACATTTAGCGAAAAACCAAAGTTGGGTTAGTTGGATAACTGCGAAAAAGTAGAGATAAGTATGCAGCTCGTTGTCTACATAATAACCATTCCAAGGCAAGAAACACAGATGGCAGATTAATTTTGAGCCCTAGACCAGCATGGGACTTACTGTTACGCGGAATCGTTATACATATTTGACTAATTTGAATATCACATTTGTATTGGTGACGCTAATTAGACAATATCCCTCATTAGTTAATGGTATTTTGTACGAGTGTCTATTACATATTCTGTTCGCGGGAAACAATTTGCGTCATCTGTCATCGCAACATATGTTACGACGCCTTAGTAGGACAAGGGACTCTACTTAGTGTCTAAGTTTCATTATGTTCTATGTGATTATAACGCGCTGTTTATTGCGATAATCCCATGTTTGTAAATAAATATAAATATACTATAAAACCTCCTATAGGTTTTTCTGTTTGCTAACCAAAAAAGAAAATTGTTTTCCCGTCTATATGATCAGAGTTTAATCGAAATCTTCAAACTTCTGGTAAATATTAAATCACTGCGTCATAGTGATCGTTCCCTTAACAACGTATATAATTTTTGTAGAAGCAGATTTAATTGCGAAAATCGTTATTGATCGAAGCATGCTATCAGCTACGTATAGAATGCTAATCATACGGATCGTCGAATATCTAGTCTGTACTTATCTACCGCTGATTAGATTAGAGAAGCTTGTTGATACAGCGTAGATTAAAAACGTCATCGATACGGAAATATACCAAGCATTGTCAGTGGCGAAAGGATCAACATCTGCTAAAAGGCGTCCGCGTTAACTGTTCAGTTCCTGGCAACTTCCAGTTCCGGTGGTGCAGTCGCCATTAGCGCTTCCTGTGCGACGCACTCGTGAGCGCTCAGTGTTGCCTAGTGTTGCCAGCTATAGTATGCTAATATTTGGGTCGGAAGGGTGAATAAATTTGTTTTTAAAAACAGAGTGGAAAAAGGTATATCTCAGGTACTCAAAGGTACTCAAATTATCTGTGCAGCCAGTCAAAGTTGGAGACCCTACATAAGTATATCTAATTGTTATTGAAACACGATATCGAATGTAAACATTTGTATACCGTGTTGCCTTTTTGTTTAGCAAAGAAAACCATTTTCAGTGATCAGTGGCTAGAATTTAAATATTGCCCATATTTAAATTATAGGCTCTAACCTAAATGTTAACTTAAATGCAATTAATTATATATGACTTAGGTATATAATTAATTGCATTTGCCTATACAGATTTTACCAAACTACAGGACTATTTCACAAAAGTTCGATTTATAGCTCAAGAATAAATTAGTTTACGACCCAGTAATTATTGTTTTTTCTCCTATGAGCCTTATCTATCCGAAAATTTACGATTTCAAGTTTCTTTTCTTCTCGCCATAGTCAAAGTCAAATTCAAAATATTCTTTATTTATATAGGTTTCAAAGAAACACTTATAAATAGTCCAAATCAGTTAAAGAAATATGATTCTACCATCTTCAACAGTTTCTTGCCGGATTCTTCTCCAGGTATGGTCCCGAATACCTGGAGAAGAATCCGGCAAGAAACTCGGTAGTTACTATTTTCAACAACAGTATTAATAAAGTAGTATGAATCATATTTAACTTTTAGCCATGTTTCAAAGTGGTGTAAAATAAAAAAATAAAAATGTGTAATTACTTGTTTTTTTTATATATAAAAAACTTTACCCGACCAGAGCAGACCAGTCCCCAAAGTTGGCACCTGTTCTATATGAAATTGCAAATTATCTTAGGCGTGTGGTGTTGATTTATTTTCTACAAACAAGTGCGTTGACACTATCTAATCACTGAAACTTACGTGTAGCGAGATATGATAAGTTTATAACGTACAAAACACAAAAATAGACGACAGCGAACTGTTGTGACTTGCCTATGGTTGACATGGCAGGCGCGTAATTGGGCCGGCTGGGCAGCCGGACTGTCCTGCCAGAAACGTCGCGGCTGGCCACGTTAGCACACCATATGAATGAGTAGAGCGTAATGCACAATGAATTATTCGTGCCAGACCGGCTTCCGTTGGCGCCGGACACATGCTCAGTATTCAACCTTTTTCGCTGATTAACGTCTAATTATAGGGCACAGCTCTCCAACACATGACTCCTAGTGACTCAGCCATGCTTAATAACTGCACAATACAGTTCAAGACTTATTAGTGGCTATGGTTTAAGAATGGTTGAATTTAGCGCGGTCCGCGGTGGGTGTTTCTTTATGGCCGTTACTTCTACGTATCTGCCTTTCATTTGCTTGTTGCACTTTTTGTTATCTCCAATAAGTGTGTGATCTCGTCCAACTGTCTCGAATTGTCGCAAGAGAAGAAACATAATATGATTTACTAAAATATTATTAGTAAATCCTAATTTGTCATAGGTCGTTTAAACTCTAGTTTATTGAATTCCGAAGTGAATACTGAAATTAAAGGAAATTACTATATTCAGTAATTAGACGCTAAATCTGCGTAGATAATTGTCACCATTTTTAATTGTTAATATACTGTTTTCAATTTAATAACAAAATTTAAGCCACTTTTTAATATAGTAAATGTATAAACATTGCAAGATCCTTTTAAATGTTTATTGAAAGAATTTTTCAGATTTAACGACTTTTTGAACATGCATTCTGGAGCGATATCCGTCACTCCAGACGTATTTGACGCAATTTGCTAAACGTTTGCATGCAACACCCTTTGCATGTTTCTAAATGTGATGTTTATGAGCAGTTTTGTGAAATATTTTATGACGTTCTAAGAAATAACTTCATTACGACTTTCAAAATTAACATTTCGTAGGTATCCACGATTTAATCTTCATCTTCTGTTGACTATTTCATTTACTACAAAAATAATACCTTACCAAAACATGAAACATTGTTGGAGTAACTTCTAAATATTGGGATATTATAAATTGTTGTTTATTAGTCAATATGAACCCATCTTTGAAGCGCCTAGTAAGTTACGGGAAGTCCGAAACGGATGATTTCGGTGGGATGAGTATTCGAGTATTCATTAAGTATTCAAGTTCAAAGAATTCCGTAACCAAAGTTCTGGGAAACGTTCAGTGATTTTGTACTAAAGCGCGGGTTGAGGCGTCGACCCGGATGCTGTCTGACTCAACGTCGCCCAAAACTCGGGTCACGACGCCGCAACCTTATCACACCAACCAATAAACGATAATTTAATTCATAATGTACAATTGCCTATTGCATATTCATCGTCTAACTCGTTTCATCACGCTGCTCATCCTCTGTAATCAATAATCCCACACAAAATAACAACTCTATTGTTGTAAATATCAGTTCAAGGAGTCTCTTCCGATTGCGAGATGTAAGTCGGAGGGCGTTTTTATCGTCTCGGCGTGGATAAGGTGGAGTCATTTTTGAGATAACGCTCGATGCGTGTTATCTTGTTACTTTCTAAAGTTAGATGAAAAACACGTAGTTAACCTCTGGCAGCGAGAGGCAGGCCACCGGGCGGCAAGGCCGACTGGTCTCGCACCGCCCGCGCCGCGCCTGCGCCTGCGCCGGCCGCGACTCTACGTGCGTGAGTGCGTACGCACTAATACACGTCTATACGTATCTTTCTTACACAAGTTGAAGTGTAATCATTTATACGACAAATGTAATCGTTTGTGTGACTGAAGCCATTTCTATTTTATCTTACACTGTGTATACCTTTACATGTATACATTTTTACACTGAGGAAATATGTTTGCCTTGGGAGAAGGAGAGCAGGATGTGTCCGATTTTCTTGGACTAAACTGCCGTGATATGTGGCCCGCGACACTGCGAGACGAAGAACCCGGAAAGCTAATCGGACGGAACTCGACCAGTGTCACTACGTATAGTAATATATCAACCTTAATTAAAAGTGAACATCAACGAGTTTCCTTTTTTATTTTTATTTTGATTTTCTTATAATTTATTTGTTTAATGAATTAAAAGTTTTGCCAATATTTATTAACTCATAAGGCAAAACTTTAATTCTAAAAATGAGAATGATTCAACAGGAGAAACTTTTGAGTAAAAGCTTTAAGAGCTTTTAGCCCTTCTTCCTGAAAACTGACTCATTTTAATGCGAACTTGTGACAGCACACCGGTCTGTATTTATTAAAGGTATGATTTGGTCCAGATTGTCGTTTATCGCAGCTCTACATAGTACAGACTTTCGATCGGGGCATTAAACATGTGGATCTGAAAACTTTGTTTGGATATTATGAGATTTATCTACCTAGTAGAAATGCTCCTACCTGATTTTAATGAACTTTGATTTGGTCTTAATAGCAGCTACAGTTCAGGCTCTAGTTTTTAGAGAAAACAGTTCTATTTCCAAATTTGTGGTAGTCCTCGATGTTTTTGCTAAACTATTTTGCAAAAATAATTTGTTGTTTGTTTCTCTTTGATGTAAATTCAAATGCTAGGATGCATTAAAAATTGTGTTATATCGGAGGCTGGCGGCGCCACCTCGGCTTTTGAAGTCGCAGTGTATAAATCAGCGCGTGTCTGCGTCGGCGCAGCGTGCTCGCGCTGGCGCCGCGCTACGTCCAATCCTTTTGTTTTGGTTCGCTCCGTGCCGTGTGGCTCGTTTCAGACTCGTTTACAAAAAATTTCGAACGGGAATTAGGTCAAAATATTTTTATTTACTTAGTACTACTGTAGTCACTATATGAAATATTAATCTAGATAAATTTGGGGTGCCTATGAAAACATGAAGAATCGTAAAAATATGAAAAAATAATAAATATTTTTCTCTGTATTTATTATATTTATGGATTATATAATGTAAATTAAAACGTCCGGGCTATATCAGTAAACAACTTTATGTATTTGCATAAAACAGTTTTCTGCTAATTGATGCTTCATTAGGAAATTAATTGAGTATAATAGGTCAATTCTTTTTTTCTCGAAAATATTTAAATTGAGAGACTAGTGTGTTTTTTGATGTCATTATGAATCTCGAGATACAAAAACGTGGCAAAGGAAAAACGTTAAATGCGTGCTGGCTGGAACAGTAGATCCCAATAATAAAATCACCGGCCGGAAGTCGATGCGTCACGCTTACGTTTTCGTCCACTTGTGCTCGTGTGGGTGAGTACGGGAGTTTGCGTGAGAGTACACCACACAACACTGCATAATATTTTTGATTCCGATTGTTACCCGCAAGTGTGGTCACTGCCGCAAGGGTCGCGTGCATTGGCCATGAATTTTACTCGGCATTTCGCGCACACCGGTTAGATTTGACAATTTCTCCGATATAGTAGTTACACGTTTGCTCTAAAACTTGTATAGTGTTACTGATTATTAGTGTGTGCGTTTATTTACGTACGCGAGCGCCGACTCGTCCGAGATTCAAATTTAGAACGCCGTCTCCGCCATGTTGTTCTCGGTGAAAAACCTACGATCCATCGTTTGGAAACTGTGGATGTGTCACAAAGATCTTATCCGCTGGGCCTCTCGGAATCGCTGTATTTATCCTCATTGCCAAAATCAATAAATATCTTCGTTACAACGTAGAGTTCCTTAAGCCCTGTTCCTGTAATCGCATTCACATTAATCACAACCTCGCAGTCGGCACGGAGAGTCATGAGTTGTATAATATACGTTAGCAATAATTACAATACTTATTATACTTGCCTACGTAACGAATGTTTAGAATACGATGCCCTGCGAAGGTAGTCTGGACTTATTATTATGGTTATTTGAAAATCCACTTTACGTAACCGGCCTGTGAGTGTGCACAGGAACTGACATGCTTGTATATGATACAAGACTAGTAATATCGTGATGTAATGTAACATGAAGTAATTTGAACATGCCATGATCGGTAAAGTCGTGACTTTTTAAAAAAGTTTTAAACATTCGGCTATTGTTTTTATTATCACTTCTTACCATTGAATAAGCCTTATTGATATGTTTATGTATGTTCTGAAAATATATAAATTATGAAATTCCTTCATTTACAACAAAATGATGGAAATTGGACATTACTACGTCCTTGAAATAAAAGACGTTGTAACGATATTGGTAAATTTAATGATTGCAAGTTCTTAGCTAAGTATTCGTATTTTACTTTACCGTTATGCCCCAAGAGCATTATTGTATCTACATATCTTTGGCAAATTCTTAGCTTCCTAATACGAAATAGCTCTTCACAAACATCATGTCACGTGTATACGTTGTAAATAAACGGTGCGTAGGTAAGCATAATGTATGATGTGAGTGAATGAATGAATGAGTCACCGGCAGAATTGGATCAGTTGTTCCACAGATTGTTGCCGTAACGGCTACTCCTGACCATCACTACTAGGTATACCGATTATTTTTGGTATGTACCAAATATCATTTATTTGTAACTACGACTATAACTTACAAAGTTAACCTGTTCAGGCACAACTCAACTATGATACGTGTTTCATTAACATGGCAACTTGGAGATAAGTTTTAGGTACAATAGCTTTTTGCAGTTAAATTTTTAGTTATTCTACAGAAAATACATTTATATTTTTCTTAATTTTTTACACTTATAGCTTTTAAAAATATAAAATAGGGACAAGACAATAATGCTCATATCAGACAGTATAACCACATTGAAATATTAAACCTGGTCGGTAAAATTTAAAAAGTACATAGTATTTGCATAATTTCCTGCCAGTTCATTTAGTAATGTAAAAGATTGAACTGAATATTAGATATACTTGTAGTCTGTCTGTTATGTTGAAGAGGAAAGGTTTCAAGAAAAACTGATGGGTTATGAGTCTCGCGACTCATTGTCGAACACTGGCACACTTCGGCTAACGGGACCACTGTTTATGTTGCCGCCTCTACTCGCACTTATCTCGCGGCTTTACAGAATATTTGCATTTCGTCGACGCTAGCTTTAAATTTATGCCTCAATAGTACGTTTAAATGCGCGGTTCTAAGTTATTTATAGTTTATACCAAAATGAGTAGGAATTTTAATAGGTTTGCCTAAGTTGGATTTCAAACTAGCTGTTAAATTCCTGCGTATTATTTTCATATCATACCTGCCATCTTGAATGTTAATCTTGATAATAAACACCTACGATTAAGCATTCAGATTAACCATTTCGTTGATATAGAGCTATGTTTTCAATTAAAATTCAATGCTGTTTTAGAGTTAGCAATGAGATTCACTTATTAGGATAACTTGGATTAGGAGTTTATTATACTTTAATTAATTAATAATAAATGCAAAGGTTGTAACTTTAATCAGATTAATATCGTGTACAAGTAGCGCCTGGACTTATTCATACATATATATCTTTCCTTTAAGAGCGTTATTTGCTACATCAGCTGGCTTATGTGGCCAAATTATGGGCCACTGATAGTGAAAGAGGTTGTACGCTTATTATAAAAATGTATCACTAAAAGGAGTTTAGGTGATATCTGTATAAGCAAGCTTACTACGATTCAGTTTCCGTATCCATAACGGATATGTTGTGTACCAGTTTGTCTATTAATAATGTCCAGCGTTGTTACCTGCACCGTTCCCAGTAGGTACGGGCCATTTTCAACCGACTTCAAAAAAGGAGGAGGTTCTCAATTCGACCGTATCTATTTTTCCTCTAAACCACTTCTACAGCGCCTATCGGTATTACGCAATTGGAGAGCAAATAAAGCTGTTTATTTCGAGGCTCCAATCTGCAGTTGTTGTTCATTGTTGTCTGTAGTGTAAGTACTTACTTACTTGCAGTGTAAAAGCGGGGAAATTACGCATGAGGATGTACGTCCGACATGACGCGCGTCCGGCCGCCCGAGCCATCTTAGGAGCGCTGCACAGACACACTCCACTGCAGATTGTACTCGATTTAACTAGCTAATTGACTTGTTTATCTCAATTCACCAAACGGCCCATAATGTACGATATGAGATTCTAACTGGCTATGATGTAGATGATTTTGGTTTCAGTACAAACAATCCGCTTAAAGGTTTCTTGCGTGAAACTTATTACATAATTTCACAGTGATATACAAGGCTACATTATGGTAGGTACGGAATATATTAAACATACCAGTAGAAATCAGTCACAGTGAAACAAGAGACTGTTTATAAATTACAATGAATGAGACCTAACACAAAAAACAACTACCCATCAAATTGAAAAATGTTACAAGCAATAATTTAAGTAGCTCATTGCTAAATTACTCTAACTTAGTAAATGTCGTAGATATGTAACGTATTGGCAGCTGAATGAGATTCGGGTGTTGCTACTCAACGATCATAGTTATTTTAATGTTTATGTTACGTCGACGGACACGGTGCCAACTTTATTTTCCGTTTAATTGAAACACGAGGCATTTCACCGAATTCGTCATATTGTGCCCGCGATTTAGTTTACGAGTCTTACTTTGTCGCGGCGGGTTTACGTGCTTTTGAGTGCTCGTTGAAGGAGAAAAACAGTATTTAACGCCGTTTATGGATTAAATTAATCTGACTCGTTCGTATCCGTCCCGTCTAATTAGTTACAGTGTCAAGGCAGGCCCGCGGCACGCGCGCAAATAAAATTCGACCATGATATAAAACAAAAGGTTTATCTGTCAGTTGTTTATCTGTATCGGTCGAGTTGAAAAGCTCTGTCGCTACAATGTGTCAGTCTGAAGGCCCTTTCGATCTCGATAGTGGCCCGACTGGTGCGAGAGCGGTTGTGTAAGAGCGGTAGGCCTTCGCGAGAGAAATGGCGGGCCGTTTCTTATTCTCGTTGTCATCGTGCGATTGTTCGCTATGACCCATTTAAATTCTAATTTCGCGAGGCTTACACGCTTATGTCATGTTGTATGGCAGCCCACTTGTTGTGTTATTAAAATAAATTACCCGCTTTCGTTAAGTGCCTGTGCGCTGTGGTACGTCTTTGTTTGTAACTTAATTGATTTACGTAATTTTCGTTATCGGTTCAGGACAACGGGATCCACAGCAAGAACTTAAAGGCAAAATGGGTCCATTTATTTTTTAATATAGTTAAATACCTACCCGTATTCTATAAAAAATTGGTATTCGCCGTTTATAACTTTTTGTAACAACTCTCAATCTGCAAAGGCTGTAAATATGAAAGAACACTTACTTACCTTATTATGTACATACATATATGTATATATGCTTTTATTTAATAGTACTTGTATAAAATTAATAAATTAATGCGTGAACATTAAAATAATATACTTGAGATAAATCTATAGCCTGCTCGATTCGATGTAGATCTTCTTTCAATGATCGTAGTGAATGAAAAATTAGTGCAACAAGCGAGGGTATTTTTAGACACAGGTGCACCTTTTGATGTCGAGTGCGCAATTGTGCGTAAATTTTGCGGGAAAAAAAAAACTTTCAAATGATCCGTTTTCCAAAATCGCTTTCTCAATATAATAGAGTTGCGCGTGACTAATGACACCCAGGTGTTCGCCGCAGTTGCCAATTTTGATGTTGGCTTTCTGAGAACGAGCGATTACGTGTTTCGCTTACGGGGTGTGAGTAAATAGTGCGATTGTGTACAAACACGATGCGCCCGCGCACAGCGCTGTGCTGCGCGCTGCAACTGCAGGTTAGGGGTGTACGATATATTGTGTCATATATCTATCAAGCACCTAACGATTCTACATAAAAAACAAGTTCGAACGAAAAAGTACAAAATTGCATCAATTGCTTAATTGATCATGCTTGACTCTATTCCATTCTTTAAGATACTTTGTATTGGTTAATGCACATAAAAAAAACTGATATTAGGTACTACAGTTCACTCTTATAATATTATGTAGGAGTATAGTAAAGTGTTTATTTTTTGTCACAAGATTGTGATTGCTATTGCTACTCGTGTTATAAGAGATCCTGTCTACAATGACAGTGGTCATGCTTTACGGCCTTATATGTACTGCAAAGTGTCATTTATAAGCAATTCGATATCATCATTGGTATTTATTACTGACTATGCACCTTCGCCTACCGATACCCTGAAGGAAATTTTCGCCCATGTAAAAATAAATCACATCTCACACACCGGATACTATCCCGAATGAGCAGCCGATGCCAGGCCTGCGCATCCCTAGCGCTTCACAACAGTTCGGCGTTATGCAACCCGAGCCATCCGCGCCCCACGCAGCCTGTAATTGAACACCTCCCCCCAGCTCCCCGCCTGCACCTTCCACTACCGACACCAAGTGTATTTGAAATGCTGTCTTATTATAACTTATGCAATTTTGTTTGTAGCTCTTGCTGATTTTCCTTTTCTATGAACATCTTTTGAGATTTGAATCATCATCAGCTTCCTAGCGTTATGTCCCGAGCTTAGACGGGGTCCGCTCAGACCATGAGGATCCAGGATTTAGCGAGTCTGGTAATAACATTGAAGCGACTGCCGATCTGACCTTCGTAACCCTATGATAGGGGAACCAGACAATTTTTGGATCATGGTTACAAATCCAAAGTTATTTGAATTTGCAGGTTTCATCACGATGTTTTCCCTCACCGCCGAGCTAGTGGTATAAATACGTACATAGATTTGAAAAATCCAGAGGTACATGACCGGGTTTGAACCCGCACTCCTCGGTTAAGAGGCGCATGTCCTTACCATTGAGCTACCACCGCTCCATGTTTTGAGATTTGAATATCATGTCCTTTTTTTTATTTGATCTCAAGCTATGGCTTCTTGTTCAGCAATAAAGATTTTGGGTCTAGTGTTTGTAATTAATATGTTGTATTAATAATGCTGGTCTTGTATTAGTAATTAGAAGTTACACCTAACTTAAAACAATCCGTTTGCAAGATTCATGAACGCAATAATTTTTTTGTAATCTTCGAGACTTTGATAACGTTAGAGAAAAAACATCTACGCTACACGGACTAGTTAAAAAAAGAAGGACTCGGCGCCACTAACTAGACATTAAAGCTTCTTAGGTGCTCCACCTTGACACGCAACTTACGTCACACATTGACATAATAAGTGCTCCAACTGACAGATATTCGATATCTGGTATCCATAAGTATCTCACTCACACATGCATATACGTGGCTTCACGCTATAGTATGACAGCGTGAAGTCCTTCTTTTTTAACTAGTTCGTGCTACGCAATCGTGTTTGTCAAAAAGGTCTCCTCTTTTTCTGAAATAGCCTCTGTTCTACCTCTGCAGGTTATTTCTGACGTCAGAACGGGAGGACGGACCACTTGTTACTTCGTATTCGTCGATTGGGGATGCCGATATGTAGTAAACACAGCATAACTAACCTGTCCGTAACCGGATAAGACCAGCTATTGATAAGTAATATTATTAATTAGAGGCATAATATATTACCCAGTATCTAGACTAATCCGATTAGGCCTAGCTCGATAATAGGATTTAAACTAGCCGAAGACCCTTGTCTAGATATATTAATAGTAGCAGCACGCAGTTCCCAGGTGAACGCGAGCTAATCAGTTCTTGATAGCATTTACCTGTTACCGTATTAGGATAACGTTAGGGTTACTACCCTAGGATTACAACAGGACAAAAGGTTACTAAATCTATTGGATATTAGGCTACTGCCAAAACAGTATGTCGATAAGAGGAAGAACGGTTTGCTTATTTAGTCATATAAATAAATAAATACATACTCCAAAGTCTCCAGACTGACACCAATTTACTAGTTTCAAACTAAGCTTACGCTTGTGCTATGGCTACCGGGTGAACGGATAGACATACTTAAATACGTTTATAAACATCCATGACTCGAGTACAAATGTCCATGTTCATCACACGAAACATTTGCCCCTAGCGGGATTCGAACCCGCGACCCTTGGTTTCGTGGTCAGAGTCTCAAACCACTCGACCAACGGGCCAGTCGGATATGAAATTATGAATAAATCCTAAGGACCTATCTGAATAAAGCGTGTGAAATTATTCTTTTTTTTCTTGAATTTCTATACTTAAGAGCTTTGTTGTTTATTAATTTTCATGGAAAAACAAAACACTCGTAAACAATTTTCAAATAAGCACGCACGTAAGGTTGTCTCGTAGGTAGTTCGATTATTATTGTACTGTATAAAACAACGCATTTGAGACGCTGACGCAATCTGGCTGTTGAGCTCTCGGAAACCGACATTTAACGACTACAGAAACATGAATGGTGAAAATAATCTCTGCATGAATGGATGTTTGTTGAAACTAAAAATTAAAAACGTAATTTTGTCAATTATAGAAACCAAAAGATAATCTATACTTATAATAAATCTGTAGAGAGGTCAATTCTGTACATGAAATATATTTTCAAAATAACTATCAGGGGGTGATTAGTGATCGATACTGATGCCAAAAATGCAATCAGTAAAATTTTTGTCTGTCTGTCTGTCGGTCTGTCTGTCTGTCTGTCTGTCTGTCTGTCTGTCTGTCTGTCTGTCTGTATGTTCCTCATAGAAACAAAAACTACTCGACGGATTTTAACGAAACTTGGTACAATTATTCTTCATACTCTTGGGCAGGTTATAGTATACTTTTCATCACGCTACAATCAATAGGAGCAGAGTAGTGAAGGGAAATGTTGGGAAAACGGGAGAAGTTACTCCATTTTTTAAGCTTCCGTCGCGTGTGCAGCCTTAATGGTTAAAGTTACATAGAAATCATGTATGATGGAAATAGTCTTTATAATATTAACCATAAACGCGGGTGACACCGCTGGCACAGCTAGTAAATAATATAAATCAGTGTGTTCCTTTACAACCATAAAACCCCTAAAGGTTGTTTTCGTAAGTAAAATACCTAATGACGTTTACCAATATTTTTTACTTTTTCCTTCTGATAGTTGCTACCTCTACTCGTATTATCTCTACGTAAAAAATCAGCCTTAAGCTACTTAATTTAGATATACAAATCAATGACACAATTTGAGTGGTTTGACCAGTAAGTACTCCATTTATAATTTGAGTGTCGTATAAGTGCTATGACTATTGTGTTTAATAAACGATTTTATGGTACCTAGTTGTCCGAAAAAACAATACCAACACGCGAGCAGGCGAGCGGCGGAGTCTAGGTGGTCTAAAATTATAACCAGCTGCATTGACCGCTAAAGGTTACGCAGAGCAGAGGGAAGCAATAACGAATTGGAGGGCGATAAGCGCATGGCCTGAGCAGGTGGCGGCGCGGCAGTCGGCACAGGTGGCCGCGTGACACCGCACCAGCTGATAGCAGCCCAAGTTCATTACCGCTCCGCGCGAATCGATCCGCTGTGGTGACGCCCCCACCCACTTTCGAATGCAACACTTTCTTATCTTTCCGTCTGTGAATGTTCGATTTGCACTGCCGGATCATACCGCCCGTTTTTTATCGAGTTCGTGAGATTTATACACGGATGTTCACGTTTTCGCCGTCTCACTATCATAACGTTGCGTTTGTTTGATTGATTCTTAATTTACCTTCGTATGGTCTAATTACGAATAATATCCTACGTACTACTGATAACGTAAGCGCCGATTACTCATGCTTTATTTACCGACGCAATAATGATGGAGCGTGTGGCGTCGCGTAGTCGTAGTATTGGTGATAGATATTGAATGTTCGTGTGAAGGATTGTCGCGTTTGGCTTGAGCCTGCCTAAAAGGGGTCACGCGGCGCGCCGAGCGTCCGCGCGCTGACGAGCTGACGACTGCCTACTTTCAACGAAGAAAGTAAAAGAGCCATTCATCATGCCAGCAGCGGCTATTCAGTGGGTCGCACTGCGCACACGCGTGTCCGGTTTGCCTACAGATTGGTCACATCGACCGCTAAGTGGGAAGATTCGGCTCACACGCCGCCGCCGACGTTGCTAATAACTTTGTAATACCCTCTTTAATTCTATTTACATTTTTAGTTATTTGAAATTGCAAAAATGTTAGAAGAGACAATTTGTTTTGAAATAGGTACGTGTACATTGTGATTGATGAATAGTTTAGTTAAAAGACAGTATAGGTAATCAAGGTAAACTTTTTTATGTATGCCTAGCTAGATACTTAGTTCAAAAATAAAGGTCGTTGCGAATTGTTGTTATTTTGCGAATTTGCATTAACAACAATTCGCAACGACCTTTATTTATTTATTAGGAGCAGATTAGCTACTTTATCTACCTGTCTTTTTGTATCACTGTTACCGAGTCATTACTCTTCCGTATAAAAGTATTCAGGCTAGTTACCTTTAGTTAGAGCAATCCTTTCTTGACTTGGCGATTTAATCGTCTGCTGCATTTGTTGTAACTGTGTCCGTTTATTGTTTCCAGTCACATAACAAAGACGACGACGTGGGACGACCCGCGCAAGACGCTGGCCGCGCAGACGGTGGCGGGCGGCGTGCAGCACCAGAGCGCCGAGACGCTGCTCCCGCAGCCCGCTAGCGCGCCCGCCATCACACCCGCCGCCACGCCAGGTATACCACTTATCCTTTACCAGCGTCACAATTTTAAACGATTCAGGAATTGGGTTTAATTGGTACATCGCGGTCACCCCATCTTGGTCGGTGAGGGGAAGGACTCTAGTCCCACATAACACGCTGTTCCTTCGAATGGCGTGAAGAGGCGTAGGGCACTTCCCTCGTTAAAGAGGGACACCGGCACTTATTCTAATTCACAGTAAAACGATGAAACGTATTGTTATAAACTCTGGGTACCTACTCGTATGTACTTCTTAGGTAGGTAGGTATACAGTAGTCACGCGGTCACTTCCAGAGTATTAGGACTATCCAAATGTGTTCGTCGGATAGGTTGTTATTCAAGCTTTTAATAGGACACCTAATGTTAAGGTTCCTATAATATTTTTACAAAATCCTGGCGACCTATTCTTAAATTCTGTTGAACTATAGGAATGGTCACTCTTAATTATCCCGAACACAAATTTAATAATCATAAATAATATTTCGGCTAGACTAACGATTAATAGTTGTATATGTTTTACACATACGAAATAAACTTTTAAAAGGAATACCTCAGGGAATATGCAACGATTATTTACCATAACATCCTTATCAGTGAAACTACTTAATGTATTAGTAATCTAGTATTTTCTTGTGTTCAAGCATGAAATCACCTTTGTGAATAATTACGTATAATATACTAGTGTTAGGTGTATAGTTAGTGACAAGAAGACTAAGATCACCTTGGGTTTTCCATTTTTATCAGCAGAATGATGTCACATTTTAAGTTACATCAAAATTGTACCTTATTATCTTTACTATTGTTTAAATATTTATTAAGAAAAGGACATCATTTTTCCTGTGTTGAAAAACAAAATTATGTACCTAAATACGTGGATTTGTTGTTTTATACAGCAAATCATTGTAAAAAAATATGTTCTACCAACGTCGATGACGCATTAACTTTAGTCGTCAGTAGGACGGTCCCGACAAGGGATCCACTATTCCGTTTTTACTTCTCTATCCGACTTCGTATTCACGTGATCTAATTGGCCACAGAGCCGCGTTTAAAATTAACATGGAACTGAAATAAAAACAAGTAAATAACCCGAATTCTAAAACTGATTTTATGACGGGAATTAACGCGTTGTTTCCGTCGGTCGATGCGAGACGAGCGTTGAAAGGTGTTCGGAAAATACATCGGTGTCTCGGCGCGCGGCGCCGGAGTGTGCGGGCGCCGCCGGCCCTGGCAGCGTCGCTTTTCAGCGCTGCCTTGCGACACATCCGCCGGGTCGCACCACAACAACTCTGACTCTTTGTCACACATACCGATAAACAAACATTCATCATCCAAAGACTACAAAGTGTTAGATCTCAAAAACAATGCCAAAGTTTTTTATATTCGGATATGCGGAGAGAAAAGGTTCAGAAAAACAAACTTATTTATTATTGGCCGCGTGATATGCAGGAAGCGTACCTACCAATGTCGTGTCTGTTTACGACATTGGTACGCTTTTGGTAAAAGAAAATAGCGGATTTTGAGCATGTACAAGAAGCAGTCAGTTTAAGCATTATATTTTACAGAGTACACTATAGGAAGGCAGAATATAATGTATCTATAAATTTTCCTATCATAATTCCGACATTAGACACTCAATGCTCGAATCCCGAAGGTATCCCGAAATTTAAATTTCTTGACTATCTTCTATCATACTTTTATATTCTATTCTGTATAGGAGATAAGATATGATTATGATGATCAAAATTAAAGTTTACAAACTAAATTAGGCCCTGCATGGCATTGCTGACGTTATTAAACTAGACACTGTTGGGCCTAAATATAAGACAAGGAAAAGAAAAGCGCTAATACTAGTTTCAGCCCAAGTTTCGATATACCTAGTGATTATCCTATCATGATAGGGTCGATATCTTAACAATTTACATACATACATAACATACATAACATCACGCCCATAATCCCCGAAGGGATAGTCAGAGTCAAAGGGGCAGCATGCCCCTTCAACCACATTCAGCCAAAGATAAAGCCGAGCTGGGTTAGAAGGAAAATTGTGATAAAGCAGTGAAAAGCGGCTAACCTGTTGCCCACACAATCACACACCCAAAACCTGATATACCACTAGTCGCCTTCTACGACATGCCATGCAAGAACCACAGTTAGCACATTCTTTTTAAGTCCCAGACCAACATGGGACAGTGGGCTGGGTTGGATGGAAAGCTGTGAAAAAGGAGTGACAAGTGGCTAGCTCGTCGCCTACTTAGTCACATACCCAAAAGCCCGTAAACCATTAGTCGCCTTTTACGACATGCTAGGCAAGAACCACAGTTGGCACATTCTTTCATTCTTTTTTTTGTCCCAGATCAACATGGGCCAAGTCCCAGACCACCATGGGACAAATTCTTAACAACTTAATTTGTCATAGGTAAACTAGTATAACCCGCGCAATTTCTAGATATTAACACATATCTGATTTAACTAAGACAAATTACATAAGATTTAGATTGGTCATTATATTATACAAAAGAAAAACGAAATTATTTGTCGACTATAAACAATATAGGTCATAAAACTCCTCATATGTACATAAAAAATATCATATTGGCCACTTAATAAGGACTATATGTAGATGTCCCCAAAAAGAAATAAGAAGCTTAAGTTGAAAATTTGGTGTTATTTGGCCTAATATACCTAGTTATAAAGCCCAGAATAATAAATGTTATGTCGGGGCATACATTACTAAATAAGAAATCTCTTACAGTCCTCTACCGGGGCTGTCACGCGTGCAACACGCGTGTTGTAGATTTATATGACGAATAGTGTTACAGCTGACTCGGCTTTGGTTGCTTCGGCGCTGGTGTCACGTGTCCATGCACCTATTTGTGCATTCTTTCTGATAGCTCGCTTCAGTACGTGCCCTAGTCACGTACTCGTTCATGACGTATGTGCTAGTCTTTTCCTGAGAAATGTAAGGAATATTAGATTAGGGTCCTATTCAAGTCGCCGTCCAACATATAAGAAAGTAATTTCTTGGTTACCCAAATGTTTGAAACTGTTTGAGGCGTAATAGATTTAAGTTTTCATACCTTTAAGCTAGCTTGTTACTTCTTAAATGTAACATTGTTGCAATTGTATATATTCTTGACATGATTTCATCTTGATTTGATAGTCGTTTTATTTTGTTTATTGTTAATCGGAGGTGTGGTTTAAAGAGAGATTAATTCTTTTTCTATCCTTTTGCTGTGATTTTGTGGTAGACCACGGAATGCCTTAACTCATTTTACAGTAGTTTCTACTCATTGATAGAGGAAATATAAAATCTATACTCTTGTTGTGTATGCATGGAATGCTTCTCTATTTTTGTTCGGAAACCGTTATCGCTTAGCAGGAGAGACAATCTATGTAGATCAAGTGACAAAACAAATAAATTGTGTTTTCGTAGCGCATTCTTCCGTAATCTGATGACATGCACTATCAGGACTGTTATCTTTTCGGGTGAAATTGCTTTCTTATTACGCTCACCCTGCTTAAAATATTTATCTCTGCTATTCAAGCATGATGATCATAATTAAAATACATAGGGTGGATGATTATTGTTTGCCTATTAAATACTAAAGAGACTCAGTAATTTTTATTACATCTTTTCCTGGAAAGAGTAAGTCTCACGTATCTAACATATTAGTAAACCTAATAATAATGTTCTATACAATAAACATAGGTACTCATCAGTACCCAAGTAACACAGATAGCAGTATAAGGTCTTAGTAACAGCAAACCCGGGAGCGATAAGCTTAAAAAGCTGTTGATTAATGTCTGAGTAAACGTGTACTCAGCTCTTATTCAAGCAAATTGGGCACACTTTTAAATGCTTTAATTTGAATAATAGCAATATAAAATCTGAGTAGTAGCAATGTAATTGTCCACATAGCTTAATAACGTCTGAAAAACGGCAGTCGTTACTTATACACAGATGTTTTATCATGTTTATTCAGATAAATATTTGTGGCTGTGATATTCAAAAACTACTCAGCTATAAGCACATTTGTACCACACTATTTCAAACAAAATGTGTGTTTCCTTCAAGAAATTGTTGACATCATTAATATTTATTAAGATATTAATGTGGACGGAATGAATACTTGGAATTGTTAAGTAATTTTTAAAAATACGAGTTTTAGCTATTATACAAGTGAAATAATATTGCGCAAGTAATTTTGTCGTCAATAACGTATGTCCTGTAGGGATGTGACATTCTACATAAAAAATCGATTTTTAATTAATCGATTATTTTTTTAGCATGAAAAATCGATTAATAAATAATCGATTTTTCTTAAAAAAATAATCGATTTTTTTATATTAATCGATTTTTTCCTCATTTTTTAATTAATTTCAAAATAAACGCCATAAAATATTTTATTTATAATGATTTTATCAATTAAAAATAAACAACACAAATTAAACTTTTAGAAAAATCAATATTGAAATTAAACTATTTAAATAACAAAAAAACTAGAAATCCGTTGGCAATGAGTTGAGGAATAACAGCTTAGGTAGACGTTTCGATAAAATTCGGCTCCTGGTCTTTGTTAATATGGCGCCAGCTTTTGAAAACAATCTCTCTGCTGGAGCCGAAGAAGCCGGTACCAAAAGGTGCTTACACGCCAACTGTGTCAGTTGGGGATAAGTTTCCTCATATCTTCTCCAGGATTCTAAAGCGTCTTCTTTTAATCCTATTAGAGGCGCAGCTATGTACAAGCTTAATTCGGATGTCTGGCTGTAACTTTGACTGGTTCTCATAGTCTCCATGAACAGCTTGTTGTGGGTTTCCCAAATGTCATTATTATTGACATCATCAGCGGCCGAAGTTATTGACGGTACACAATTCTCAGGTTCGCGGTTTTCTTCAATGGATCGTCTAATGTAGTTTATAGTTCTTGCCAAAGATGCTCCGTCATCAAGGTGTAATTTTTTAAAACGAGGATCTAAAAATGTTGCAGTAGTAAATAAATGAACTTTTTGTATATGCTCAAATCTTTTCTTAAATTCATTTAATAATGAACTTTTTAATTGGATGGCCAAATCATGTGATGGATCTGTTTTTTCCAAATACTGTTTCAAGCACTTTATCACGGGAATAGCTTTGCTTGCACTGACATATTTTTCACTACACATCTCCTCGGTTACTTTTTCAAACGGTTTGAGCATTTTTACGACTTCTTTCAGTACAGCAATTTCACTAGCTTGAATCATAGGCGGAGCATTAGGGTGATTCAACAAAATGCCACCCACTGTCCCACTCATAGCTAAAAATCTTTCAAGCATGTGCAGTTGAGAATTCCACCGTGTTGAAACATCGCCTATCAGGTGTTTAATTTTTCCTTCCGGTACATTTTCAGCCTTTTGAGAATTCCTCAATTGGTCTGCACCAACTCCGCTCTGATGGAACCATTGTACAATTTTGCGAACTTTGTCAATGAATATTTTTATTTCTATCACCGTGACTGCATTTTGCACAACAAGGTTTAATGTGTGTGCTATGCAACGAATATGCTTTGCTCTTCCAAATGCTAATTCAATGGCTTTTACAATATTTGCACCATTGTCGGTAGTGACAGCCACAATTTTTATTTCTGGTATTTCCCATTCTTCGCAAATATTTTTTATGGTGGTTGATAGGTATTCGGCGGTATGATTCTCTGAAAGCGGCTCACAAGCTATATTGAAAGAAACAATCTTAAAATTTTTGATAAAATGAATAGTTACTCCCAGATAGCTCTTCATTTGCAAATCTTTCCATTCGTCAATCGTTAAACATATATCGGTAACGGATTGTAACTTGTTGATTATAATAGCTTTTTTCTCATCGTATTTTCCATCAATCATGTCGGTTACCGTTTTGCGACATGGGATTTTATACAATGGTGCAAGTAATTTAATCAATTTTCCAAACCCTTCTCCTTCGACCACGCTGAAAGGAAGATTATCCCGGTATATCAATTCAGCTATAGCGTCTGTAATCTGTTTATTTTTTGAACCCCCTGATCCAAATTCTAATATTTTTGAGAATGATGCTTCTATGCCCATTTTTTGTCGTTTAGAAGATGAAGGCCCTACAGGATCTTCAATTTGAGATGCGGAAGTGGTCGGCATCATAATCATAAAGTCTTCAGAATATGTAGATGTCGATGGCTTAGCAGACAAAGCTGATATTGATTCTTCCTGCGAATTGTTTCCCGACTTGGCTGCATGATCCTACAACAAAATTAAAATTGGTTAAAAAGATCCTTTAGCAAATGGCCACTAAACTAAAAAAATATTATATATCATAAATAGCCAATTACAATAAAAATAAATTTTGACTCGATTAACCACTGTTTGGATCGTAAATTGGTTTATTATCTGAATTGGTAAGTATATCTTCCGATTTGTAAACACCCAACCCTAAACTACAACTGTCAAAATGAAACTTTGACTTGACATTATTCATATTGCTCGGGCATTTTAAATAGTGCCATGATTTATCATTTGGTTGGTTCATAGCAACGAAAATGACAGGTCAGACTGAATGGGTTAATGGAAACAAGATTTCCGAGTATTTCAATCGTTTGTAATTCCAAAATAAATCACTAACTGACGAACTAACGAAACATTTATCTTTATAGTCTGTGTATATAATAATATAGCAATAGTATTCTTATTATAATTTTCAATAACAAAAATTGACAGGTCAGTATGTGCATAGAAATTGGCCACTTTCTTAGAATAGAAATAGAAATTTTAACTAAGTCCAAATAGTAGGTACTTACCTCTTTACTTTTAATACTACTTATGATACCAGAGTGTTTCCTTTCCATGTGTTGTTTTAAATTGGTTGTATTACTACACGTTTTTAAAATTTTAGGGCAATATTTACATTTAGCATTGCCAGATTTATTGTCAACATGAAAATATTGACGCCAACTACTTGTTGTCCTTTTGGTTGTTGACATTGTTAAAAACAAGACGTTTTAAAAAACTAAACACTTGTTGTCATGAAAAACTTTCAAAATTATCGTTTGAAAAATGAAGTTTCAATAACGAATAATGAATGACATATCAGCCGAATGTCGGTAAAATAAACAGTTTCATAAGCACAGAAGGGTTGCCATCGTAGACGCACAGGTGGCGTTAATGTAATATTATCTCCGTGGAGATAGTATATATTCTTTGAAGGTGCGATTTCATGATGACGCTCGACGCTAAACAACGCTTAGCTTTTACTTTTGACGCTATATTTTTCCCAGATAACGTTGTAGTTAAAAACGTACCACGTGACCGTGTTTAACGCTAGACGCCAGCGTCGAGCGTCATCATGAAATTGCACCTTAAGTTCGCGCTCCGGGTTATAAAAGACCAGACAATATGGTGGGGTGGCAGATGAAAAATCGACTATGATTGATTTTTTATTATAAAAAAAATCGATTATTAATCGATTATTTGTAATATTAAAATCGCGTATAAAAATCGATTTTTACTTGAAAAAAAATCGATTTTAATCGATTATTTTCATAATCGATTATTTTTTCACATCCCTAATGTCCTGTAACTATTGGTTTTACGCGCCGCTTCAATATCGAAGTTTAATGATAGAAATAAGTTAATGTACAAGACAGAAATAAGGCAAAAAAAAACTTTTAGCGTAATTCCTTATTTTAGTGTTTTAAAAGTAATAATTAGTTTATGTATAATACTCGAATTTGTATCTGAATTAATAAAACACAGCATTTGATAGTAAAAACAATTCCAAAAACATTTTTTTTTGAGGTTATAATGGCGATTCCTATAAATCTGATTATTAGCTGCTCACGGAGCTGTTTTACCGAGCTGCTGCTGAATAATAGTTTTGACTCGTCACATATTAAGCCTTTATTTGGCAAAGCGCGGTATGGCGGAATAATTTCTGAATAACAGTTGAGTATTTGTTCACATGTTTTATTAAACAGCTTATTAGGGTTCAAAACAGAACAATCAAAAACTAGAATTTCGTGGAAAAATGATTAGGTGATCGATCGAACTTTATTATTTAACTATTATATAATGCAATCATTTCACTTAAATAAAAAAAAAATAATTAAGCAAATGAATTAAAGCTATTTAGGTATACCAATCTAACGTAAAAAGGATGTAAAATATTTTTTTTATTTTGTTTTATTTAGAAAAAAAGCTGTGGTAATCATGTTTTTTTTTTCAACTTACGTACCTATGTCTAGTTTGAGTTAACTACTCGTATGTACTGCATACCTTATTAAAATGTTAAAAAGGGAAAAGAAACGAGGTCTCTTCTGGTTCCCCATCTATTCTAATGATAATGTAGCAATTTTTCATTGTCTGAAAACAAACGGATATTATACCTACACTAGCTGTGCCAGCGGTGTCACCCGCGTTTATGGTTAATATTATATAGACTATTTCCGTCATACATGATTTCTATGTAACTTTAACCATTAAGGCTGCACACGCGACGGAAGCTTAAAAATGGAGTAACTTCTCCCGTTTTCTCAACATTTCCCGTCACTACTCTGCTCCTATTGATTGTAGCGTGATGAAAAGTATACTATCTGCCCAGGAGTATGAAGAATAATTGTACCAAGTTTCGTTAAAATTCGTCGAGTAGTCTTTGTTTCTAAAAGGAACATACAGACATACAGACAGACAGACAGACAGACAGACAAAAATTTTACTGATTGCATTTTTGGCATCAGTATCGATCACTAATCACCCCCTGATAGTTATTTTGAAAATATATTTCATGTACAGAATTGACCTCTCTACAGATTTATTATAAGTATAGATAAACGGAAACCTAAAACAAAATTAAACCTAGCTAGATAGATTAATTGCCCCCGAAACCCCCTACATACTAAATTTTATGAAAATTCTTGGAGCCGTTTTCGACATTGAGATTACAATATAGATAGGTATACAATAGTTTTTTTATTTAAAGATACGTATTAATAATATCATAATGACACATAATTTGAGTATACTATACAAATTCAAAACCTCGGACACAACAAAAGGTAGATTTATACTACCGCATTGAATGTACTACAAATACAAAACGCTAGAATAAAATGATTCGGACCGCGCGGATTTTTGAATTCGTTAATATTCTCATCTGATTCATCTCCACTAGATGTGTAATCATCGTCACCCACACAGTCTGTATATGAAATTGCGGGTACGGAACACTCTTCTATGTACGATCGCACTTGACTGTTAAGGTTAGCTTGACCGCTTTCTTCCACAGCTAGTTTACTAAACACTATGCTGCCTACGCCCAACTTACAACAACTAACGTTTAATAAATATCTACAAATAAAGCAATTTTCAGCATTCTTCTGTGTAAATACTGTTTAACTAACTTTAAAACTGCTAGTTTCGGTATAAGAATAGAAGTATGTGTAAGAGAGTTATAAACTATGTCTACATTTCTTTTATACCAATATAAGCTTAATTAGAACCCAGAAAATACTTTTTATCAGCAGCTGAATAATTCGCAAAATAAAGAACCTTATAAGATTTTAAAATAATATTAAAGCTGTTATTCAGATACAAGCATTTTAAAACCGAATTTTAACACTATTATTCAGCATCTAGTTGCTGAGGGTACTTTATACAGAATATAGCATTTTTAACAGCAATAAGCTTAATAATGTTTGTATAATAGTATTGTACATTACGTTTATTCAGCTTGTTATCTTTTAGCTTACTGTTATGCAAATTAAAGCTATGTGAAACTCTGTAAGCTTAGAAACGTTTGTGTAATATTGAGAATAAAAGTTATTACTAAGCCTTAAGAAAGAAGCCGAAATTATACAAATTTTACTAAGCTTAAAAAATTATAATAGCCGTAATACAACGTTAGTCAGAATTTAGCTATTTCCTTAACTGTAACACAAATGTTACGTAACTATTAACTGTGTTATGAGTCGCATTAGTACTGTTATCATGCTTGTGTGTTACTTGGGTAGCTACGTATATTCAATGAGAAATAAACGAAAAACACAATTATCTTTTTAATTAACATTAATAATATAGTATTTGTTTGGTAAGGGAATTGAATATATTATTCGCAAGATTCGTTACTTTGTTTATTTAATTATGTAAATAATCACCCGTGTAGTGTGTCATGTGAGCGTGTAATGTGAAGTAATGGTTAGATGACTAAGTAACTATAGAAATATAAGTACTAGTTTAAAGTGTTCTCATTCGTACAGGTTTTCTAGCTATAGGTTTAATGTATGTAGGTACTTATGCCTGATATGTGCTAACAATGAAAAGTTGTTTACTAATTTACTTACTGAGATTATTATCTAAAATCAAAAAGTGATCAATATTAGACAGTACCTGTCAATTTATTTTTCTTAAGAAGGTTTTATTTTATTTAACTACATTAAAATAATCATAATACTCGAGTAAAGGAGCTCAAGCGTAGTACGAATGGCAATAAAAACTTTAACCTATAGTAACGGTACGTGCATTAACATTGATAGTGAAACGTCAACAAAGCAACATTTAAAACAGCTCAATGTAGATGCGCCGCGGTAAGTTAACGTAATGTTAAGTAACGAAACGCGGTGCTAGTCGCCCAACCGCTGTTGAGTAATGGCAAATAATGTTTAATTATACGTGCGCTCGGGCACCTGCGCCTGCGTCGCACTTGCAAATAAAGAGGTTATCTTGATCTCATGATGAAACGATAGGAAAAATTGCATTGCACAGCAGATTAAGGATTTCCGTCTATCCGATTTTTTAAACAACAAAATTCAATTATTTGTGTACTCACGTTAAGTACCACATTATTAATGTAAAAGCTTTCATATTTATCTACTAATATAATAAAGCGCAGATAGAATAAAACGTTTTGTTAGAACGAGCTGGTCTCGGGATCAGTTGCATTTGCAAACATTTGGTATTTGGTAGCCTCTTTTTAGAGGAATTCTTTAGGCTATTATATTAGAAACGCGGGCGATCTCGCGGGCGGCCGCTAGTTATTTTCATAAACATCGTTATTAAGATAGAACTATTTTAATTTGTTTGACTACATTAACATCACGCCCGTAATTCCCGAAGGGTTAGGCATAGTCAAAGGAAAGCATGCGCTTTTAACCATATTCAGCCAAAAATAAAACTGGTTAGATGAAAATCTGTGAAGAAGTAGTGACAAGTGGCTAGCTCGTCGCCTTAACTATCACATACCCAAAACCCGATATATCATTAGTCGCCTTTTACGACATACTTGGCAAGGAACACAGTTGACACATTCTTCAAGTCCTAGACCAACGTAGGACAATTTTCGTTTTAGAAAAATTCATTGTAATTTTTTTTATAAATTGTATTATTATCAAAATCCAAGATGCATCAGTTTGGCACTTTATAAAATTGGAGTTGGAAATCAACTAAAATTAACCTTCTGCATAAACAATGATCAGTTTTTTGAGCTTTAATAAATATTGTTTTATTCCATTTCATTATTTTCGTTTTATGATGAGCAATCAATACGATTGTGAATTCTAATTGATTCCGAGGCTGGCAGGTTTCGGTCAATAAGCTTTAATCAGCAGCTATTTATGAATGATTGGAAGTTGGCAAAAGTAATACGAGTGTGATCGGATGACATGTCCGCGCGACATCCGCGGCGTGATTCACCGAGCGTGCGCCAGCGCAGAGGCACGGGAACGCGAGTGCGTCTGGCGCCGTTGTTTTCTTGGAACCAGCTCTCGTTGACCTTACCCATATCCACCTGATTTAATATCACGTGCGCGAGATTTACTACTCATACGTCTTTATTGGCTCCTAACCAATCATATTGAGTAGGTAGGTACTATAATATAAAACTTAAGCGAATATGTAACTTCCTGGAAGTATGATTAAAAATTAGCAAGAAAACACACAGCTCGGCAATTAAGTAATAGAAGGAAAATGCTTTCATAGTAAAACCATAGGGTGGTAAGTAGGATATCAGCGTCTAGAATTATCATCGAATGTGAATACGTGGTTTTAAACCTATATATACTACCTTCAAAAATCCCCGTTACATTACTTACCCGCTTATTTGTTTTTGCTTCCACAATATCCGGCCAACCGGATTAAATATAGAGCATTTAGTAAGTTATCCCTTAAGGTATAATAGCTTTTTATTTTTTAATTTCAGCAGCGAAGAGTACAAGTAGTAACACAACGTCGGACGCGCTAGGGCCGCTGCCGGAAGGTTGGGAGCAGGCGACGACACCTGAAGGTGAAACCTATTTTATAAACCATGCCGCCCGAACAACGTCATGGTTCGACCCTAGAATACGTAAGTTAGCTTCAATATTCCCTGACGTTGCTTTTGTTTGCTGGCTGCAAGTGATGTTTAGATTGACGGTTGTTTTGCTTGCAGCACAACACTTACAACGCACTCCGGCGGCGAACGCCGGCGCGGCGGGCGGCGGCTGGGCCAACGCGTCGCTGCAGGCCTGCCAGCAGAAGATACGCCTCCAGTCGCTACAGCTTGAGAGAGACCGCCTCAAACAACGCCAGCAGGAGATCAGACTCCAGGTGATTTTTCTTTACCTAAGTACCATCAAAGCTTATCAAAGAATTAGGTATAATACAGATAAAGCATCTGTTTTATGTTCCTAATTTGTCTATTTTTAATGTTAGGCTTACACATGTACGATCTTTTTGGATTTACAATTTTTCAATGGTTTATTTGTATTTTAAGGATAGCAAGTAAGCATAAGTCAATAATATCATATAAATTATTGAAATTATTTTTAAATCGTAATAAATGTTAATAAGCTTTTTCCCCAGGGGTCATTTTATGTTACCCCTACAAAATCTGGTCCTATTTCCTCCGTGTTAACTTTGATTCACTTTAGTTTACATTATTTTTTGAAGCTCGTTGAATTATTATCTCAGAAATATTTGTCCACACGTCTACACTCAACAGTAAAAGCTAAAAATTCCCCATTATCTTGACGTGCGACCTCACATGAGTTTTCTAGTATAAAGTGGAACCCTTTCGCTCGAACCTTGCGCATGGTTTGGCTCCGCGCCAATAGACCGGCTAGGTCAGTGGAACACAAGATACAGTCCCGAAAACATATCAATCAACACGTCAGTAAAGAACTATGAAATGATTTCCAGCAAGAGCTGATGGCGCGACAGTCGTCGTCGATAATCTCGTCGCTGGCGAACAGCACGGGCGCGGTGGTGAACACGGAGCTCTCGCTGGACCCGTTCCTGTCGGGGCTGACGGAGCACCAGCGGCAGGAGTCGGCCGACAGCGGGCTGGGCATGGCGGTGCCGCGCGTGGGCGACGGCGACGGCCTCTTCTCCATCCCGCACACGCCCGAGGACTTCCTGGCCGGCATGGACGACCGGATGGACTGCAGCAGCGAAGCCGGCGCCAACATCGACTCCACCGACATGGCGATCGGTGACAACCTGGACTCGACAGACGACCTGGTACCTTCTTTACAGGTAACTTCGCTTACTGCTTTATTGCTAACAGCCGGTTTGTAAATTGGGTATTTGACACCATCACTTTTATATCGTAGTAGGAAAATAACATAGTTAATTAGAATATTTGATCCTATTCTTATTATGTGGTTCGTATAAAATTGATTAATTTATTGAGAATTTCGTTTTGAATCGTAAATAGTTAATGTGTATTTCACAAGGGTGTGACCATCAATTAACTCCCCACGTTTTAAACCAAAAAACCATTAGTCTATTTACAAAAAGCAAAGACAATATACTGAGCTGTCAAATACCCTATTGAGCCAGATTCTGTCGATGATAGAATCTCAAATTGTGTTTTATTTTAGGACAGTCTGAGATTCTTCAATAAAAGAGTCTGAATTCATAAACCGGCTGTTAACCTTAGACTGGGCTCATCATGGTGATATCTAAATTTTATAATATTAAGTCCGATTTGGTTACGTATCAACAAATAGATAGCCGATGAGCTTACTAATTTATGCTTAAGGAGCTGTAATTGTGTTTACTAATACCTATATATAACGAGCAATTTTTCCACAAGGCATCGCATTATTTATTTAATTTAGTGCATCGTTATCATCCGCGCCGTTCTCCGAAATAGCGAACATAACGGGAAATCCTCATAACAGAAAAGGCAAAGCATCTATGTTATTTTCCTTTTAAAATAATAATTGACCACATCAATAATTAAATGAATCATTATGGGCTTTAATGGGATACATTGCGTTAGCGACTGATGATGAATCAATGAAACGTACCTAATCGTTGTTTATTTTTGTTATATTAATTAGTAACTAAAGTCAGGTCGGTGTAATAATAGGTAATTATTTGTTTCAAAGTACAAATGATTACGAGACAACAACGTTCCCAGTTTATAGGTAAAAATAATATGTGTAAATGAAATAAATAACCCCGGCCAATCTACGCGGATTAGAAAAATATATCTATAGACAATTGACATTAGTTAAATTAAATATTTAAAAAAAAAATATGAAAGAAAGATCATTAAATTGTTGTCAATGAATATATAATATATAATAATTATATATAATATCCCAGATATTTTTTTAGGAATATTGCGTCTTGTAGCGGTATTAACGAATCAGCTTTCCTAAATTATATGTAGGTATAATTAAAAATATGAAATAAAACAAAATGTAATGTAAAGAACTTGCAATAATAATAAATCCTTCTAGGAGTGATATAACATCTTAATATTTTAATTATTTGTTTGTTAACATCTTACATATTAATAAATATTTAGCATAACACGCCCTTAATTCTAGAAAGGGTAGGCAGATACAATGCGGTATATATAGTATTTATACACAAATGATATTTTAAACAGTACAATAAAAATAGGTAAATATTAAACACTTTAAAATTTTAAATTGTTTTCGACATTTAAAATGTGTAAGATGACTAATGCGTGTTTATGATCCTTTGTTTATATTATATGCCTACAAATACGGGCTTAATGCGTCTTAATAATTTTATTTGTTTATGCAATATTTTTAACCAAGTCCAACCAAGAGTGAAAGCATTCGATATGTATATTTTTGTATATTAATGCATAAAATTATGAAAAAATTAAAATATAGGTACCTACATCAATTAATGATTCAGACAAAACTCACAAGGATTTTTCCTTTACCTTGCACTACATGTCGTCATTCAGTGCATCCAGACCCGAGCCCATTTAAAGGAGTTGGTTATTATGTATACTTCTCAAATGTATGATCCAATTCGTCGTACAGTTACATTATTTGAGGGTTATTTAGTACTGATGTCTATCTGTAACAGTCGCTAAATCTAGGATCATGCTTAAATCATGGCGAACTGGGTCGGGAACGTTACGTCAGCAGTCGTTTTATTAGTCATAGACAGTCGATTTAGTCGTAAGATGCCTTATCTTCGAAGCCACGGGTTCGAATCCCGCGATGAGAAAATATTCTTATGTTGAAAGTAGTAATTTGTTCTCGACTCATTTTTGTAAACATACTTATTTACTTATTCCCGTCTGTCTAGACGTTACATTATATTAAAATTACATACACTACAAGTTACATTATATTCATACTTATTTACATTAGAGAGTTGTGACAAACTGAACATGTTATTTATTTATTTTTAACCAATATTTTTCCTTGGTTTCAGTTGAACGAGTTTACAAACGACATACTGTTGGACGACGTGCAGTCCCTGATAAACTCGACGCCGAGCAAGCCCGACAACGTGTTGACTTGGCTGTAGGCCCCCTAGCCGGGCGAGCGAGCTCCATGCTTACAAACTTTCAAATTAGGTATCATAATATTGTTAATTTAGCGTACTTACCGCTTAAAACGACGTCGACCGCTATAGTGTCGGTGACCGGTAAAGGTGTACATTTCACTACGAAAATGACAATAGTGCAACGTGTGTCTGACTGAGGTGAATATGCTTGGCCGTGTGTCCGTGTAGAGGTGTAGTCGGCACCGTTACGCCAACGGCTACCTCTGGTGTCTACAGCGCTTATTATTCAGAATCCGTCTCGTCGTCTCTGCATTTATTCGAACGAGGCAGATATACGGTGTTCTGCGTGATGAGCGTCAACATACAATCGTGTGTCCGTAAGGTAACTTGTACTAATCGCAATTCGTGAAGATGTTTTTTTACCTATTGTATATCAATGCTTAATTTTAATCTTAGGGGCTTTGAGTAGGGCGGCGCGAGAGCGTCTGTGGCAACGTCCGTAGGCGAGCGTTGCGTAGGTAGCGAGTAGCGAGTGACCGCGCCGAGCGGCGCGGGGCAGGCGCGCGGCGCCCGCGCCCGCTGCGCGGCTAGTCATGCGGCCTCCCGCGAGGCGCCCGCTGCAAACCTTCTTTCTTCAACGAAAGAAGCTGTCTTGCACCATATACATTTCTTAAGTCAGGTTTCCCATATTCTTTTTTTTTTCTAAGACTATCGGAAATCCTAATTCAAACGTTTATTAAACTAGACATAATGTTGGCTGAATATAAATAACTAAATATTGTACCTATTATCGATAAATTAAGATTGTGATAACATCTTGACATAACAGTGCCTTAATGTGCCTTTATAAAAATTATTTATTGTGTTTTGTAATTTAGATAAATGTTAAAATATTTCTACACTCTTCTATTGTCGAACTTTGATGTATTAATTTGATATAATTATAAACTACTTATATGTACTTGTAGTAATGTGTTTTGTCGACTTACACCGTCCTTGTGTATTTTTGGAGATTATTGATAGATGTTAAGTTTTATCGTTAATCGTGAACTAGATAATTATGTTGGCAACTATTACTGTGGTTATTATAGTGATTGTGATTGGCTGAAGAGAGCAATGTGGTGGGCGAGTCGGCGCGGCGCGCAATAGGCACGCCTGCGCCGCGCCGCGCCCGCGCCTGCGCCCAGCGCCCAGCGGCGGCGCCTGTGCAATATGGATCCGACGTCCAAATTGGTGCCAACTTAGATAGGATCAAATATATTTTCGATATTTTACCGTCGCCTAAGTATTACTTCCTCTAGATATCTAATCGACTCATTGAATCAATCATCCATATCTTGTCGAAACGTCAGATCTTCTCAAAATTACGTTTTAGCCCACCTAGTCTTTAGATTTTTTTTATATGAGTGTGATGAATTCAGCTAGCTTGGTTATTACAATTCGAAATTAGGCCTTATAAAATGCTACATAGAAAACTTTGCCATATTAGTAAAATACTATTATTCTTATAAGACTTAATGTAATCTTCAGTTATGAATATAGGTAATAGCAATTGTAAGCATCTGTGTAACTACTGTAATTAGAGGTAACGGTGCTGGGTTTATGATACAGTTTATTATGTATTCTGTAGATCCATTTGTTGTACTTTATATTGTATCGTGTACTTTATACTCCGTAAGGGATGCTTCTCATATTGTTCGGTTCATTATTCTCTGCCGCTTCGCTCCCCGCCCCGGCGGAGTGAGGCCGTTCATACATTTGTCGGTGAATACATTTCGGTCGATGCTGCGATTGAATATATGTATCATTAATTTGCCTAATTACATAATGTTCTGTTGCTTTAATGACACATTGAGAAACATTCCATGTCGCTTACAGTCGGCGGCCGGGCCCGCGGCGCCCGGCTCGCTCTCAAGAATAATATTCGGAACAATATATCAAGTGTAAAATAAATCGTTTATTTCTTAAGTATAGCCTTTATAATTACAAACATATCTTTTCAGTCTGATAGCAGATGCAAGTTTTCTCTGTAGTGTATGTAACATTACGTGTATCAATGTCATAACAATGAAATTTATAGAAATGTCAAGAGTAATTAATTTACTTTAATTTCATTGTAAATAATTTGATATTCATAAATGAATGGAATAAATATTTGTTTTAATACCTATTATCAATTTCATTTCCTTCTTATAAACAACTACAAACAACAGTTACAAATTACAGTGTCTTTGTATTATGTAACATATAAAAACAAGATCCAATTACATGCATCAGTCTACTTAAATACCTTCCAATTATGAAATTGGTATATTTACCTAAAATTCGTCGTGGACACTCTGTTGAAGAAAAAAAGTATAAGAGCTGTGTTAATTATACTAGAAATATAAAACTAGATACTTACACTATTATTTATTCAAATAAATAATTTTTAGTTATTATTTAGCATATAAATGGTATCTAAGATCATTCGTTAGATGAAAAATGAGAACTGGGGTTCAGCCTCGTTGACCAAATTTCATTACTCAAATTAAGAAATCGCATGCATAAAGCATGCGATTCCACAAAGCTAATAGTAATCCCCCGTTGTTACCCTTTGTTGAACCTCCCTACTTTTATAGTATGGCGAAAGTGGTGGCGAACTTTTTAGGGGGAGTTATATCTACATCATCTTATTTATTTGGGATAAAGTAATCGACAAAGTAAAGCATTGTGTTATGTGGTTATAAATAAAACATGCACATTAGAATTGTTCTGTTTCTTTAATAACAAGCATTTAGCACTTAAGTGTTAACACCCATGCGGTTACATAATATTTACATGTCAAGCATCATGCTCCACGAATTTAAGACCTCCTCACCTGTAAGCAAATAATTATAAGCTTTACAAACTACTTTTTACTAGGAATGAAAAAATATATACATAATACATTAGTATAGTATTTATAAATAAGCACGCGTCGACTAGGGCAGAATGGTCAGCAACAAGAATAGTTTGGCACTAAGTATATTCTTATGATGTTTATTTATTTATTTATTTATTTATTTATTTATTTATTTATTGGGTTTATCAACTATTGTTACAATGATTGTTATGATGTTATGTATGTATATTCAAAGGGTATAAGAACAAATTTGTTTGCTACTTCTGTTGCTGAGTAGCAATACGCAAAATTGTATTAAAGAACCAAAATTGAATTTGTTAAATTATCATCACCCAGTAACAACATATCACCCTGCCCGAGGGATGTGGAACTCCCAGAGGCCTCACCTTGGAGACCCCCATTCCACCCAAAAGAACCATTCTTTGGGCGGGATATCCCACTCAAACCCTAATCGCTCGAGTGGAGAGTGTCATGGATGGTGGCAGAACTGTTCCGCAACCCCCTGCAGGTACCACAAGCAGTAGATGACTGTGGTAAGTTAAGTACTTAGAAAAGCTATTACCAAGACTTTTTACCGCCACCTGTAGTTAGTGTAGTTTGTGTAAACTATTTGGTGTAGCTACTTAGAACTTACGGCGGGGTCCTTGAACCGCTCGTCCTGGGGCAGCTCGCGCGTGGCGGTCAGCTGGCGGTAGTACTCGACGGACAGCTTGGGCGTGCGCGGCCGGTCGGGCTGCGTGATGTCCACGTAGTAGAAGCCGAAGCGCTCCCTGGAAACATTCATCACATTACAGTCAGCTCCGTTGTGCTTCGGACATCGCGTCAAACGTAAGCACTGCGTGTTCGATCCCGGTGTGAGACAAATAGTTCTTGATGAAATGGATTACTCAAGCACTTGTTATGGATAACACGTGCTTCAGTTAGGTACTTAATTTAGAATGAGATCAATGGATACGATGCTGTCTAATATTCATTTATTTATATCACGACTTATCCCAGTGAGGGAAGTCAAAGATCCTTTCGCTATGAACCTGGCTTTACAGCTTTTGCTTCTTCATTCATAAATTTTTCATATCTACTTGTTCAACGGCTTTCGACTTGTCGAAGCTTTGAATCCTTCAAAATGCAAACTTACTTATAAACTACATTAAGTATATCTTCAATCATTACAAATTTAACGTTGTAGACTATAGTATTTCACAATACAACCAATCCCATATCAAATTTAGTAAAAAAGTGCACTTACGAAAATCCAGCTCGCCATTCAAAGTTGTCCATAAGAGTCCAAGCGGTGTAGCCCAGAACCTTGACGCCATCATCGTAGATCACATTTAAAATTTCACCAAGGTAATCCTATGAGAAGAAAATTTAAGGATTGTTTATCATATTCTTTATTAGTACAAGTAAATCAAATATTTAAGATCATCCGAACGTTTCTTCTTAGTACCTATCCTTCCAAACCCTTATCTCTCGTAACGATCTGCCCATCAATAAATTATCTTAAACGCTAATGATACTTATTGAAATAAATTCCTTATATTTAATATTGTATGATCATTATTTACGTGACCTAGTTTACATGATAATGTAATTAGCCAATTAAACTTAGTGTTGAATAAAGACTACGACAAGTAACATCTTTTAACATTTCATACATCTGCATTAGTCTTTTGGCAATCACGATATCCTATCAAATCTATAGTGTTTGGACCTGACATCGCACATTATACAAATATTCTATATTTAATTTAATAGGTACCTACATTCATGTACATAAAATACTACGTTCAGCGTTAAAGACTATATTTGACGGTATTTGATATCTCGTCTCAATCATAATATGTACATTGCATCCTTCTGCTTAACCAAATATTATCATACTAGCTTCTGCCCGCGGCTTCACTCGCGTGGTACATCGATGAAACATAGCCTATATGTTATTCGGGTGTATGAACTATATTATTCTAAAGTTTAATTAAAATCCATTTAGTAGTTTTTTTGTCAAAGAGTAACAAACATCCATCCATACATACAAACTTTCGCATTTAGAATAGGTATAAGTAGGATAAACATTTTAAACTCACGTTAAAGTAAGCGATGCGGCCATAGTCCTCCAATGTGCCGCGGTCAGAAAATCCGTTCTCTGTGATATAGATGGGAGGGTCGTTGTACGAGCTCTTGCACCAGCGCAGCAAGTTCGCGAAACCGGTGGGCACCACCTGGAACATACCAATTATGATGACTTGCCATTTGCAATGGCGACATTAGAGGATGGTAACCGCTTGGAGTCTCTTGCAGGTACCTTTACCTAGTAATGTACTCACAACTACGTACCAGTACCGACATTGGATTAGTGTGGACTAATATGCAGTATTCTTAATTTGCAGTATTCTTTTTAGGTACCTATAAGAAATCTGTTCTCGAGGTAGATCTATAGCCCACGTATGTGTACATAAATTAAACCCACGACTTATACCTATATCCGAGTTTTATCCATATTACCTAACTTTATACGTGTCGCTGATGGAAATACGATGACCGGTTCATCATAATGAAACATATGTGGCCCTTTTTAACTTCGTCTTTAGGAAAGCGATAGCTATCCGACGTCATGGGGTGACATACACAAACGATTTCAAATAAGCACTGATCCAAAGAAGTACCTACCCTAAGCCATTCAGAAGCGGAGTCTCCACCAACTTCCTTGGTCGTGACGGCTCCGATGTCCTTCAGCCAGGACGGGTGTTTGGCGGTGGGGTCTACGCCGGGCCCCGTGATTAGGTGGGTGGTGTAGTGGTTGATGCCGAGGAAGTCGGAGGTGCCCTTGATCCTCTGGATCCAGTACTCGTCGAACTGCTCTAGACGGGGTTTGGTGAGCCCTTCCGCTAAGCTCTGCTGGGCAACGTTTTCTACCATGGCCGATGGGTATCCACCCTCCTCGGTGAAAATGGGGTGCGCGAACCAACCGAACTATAATGTAGAATAATCCCATATGATTTTAAATTGATTTAATTACATATTACATATATATTCTAACCTTGTCAGGAGAGAGTCTCTAACTAATGCCTCTGTATATGTTTATTTGTCACTAAGCTTTTTACCACGTGATAGTATTTAGTAACAACTTCTAGTTACAAATTCATACAATACTTGAAGGTATTGGAGCGGACACAAAATGTACCAAATTGAGTTAAAATTGAAAATATAAAGTGAGAAAATATAAACTGGAATAATAAAGTGGCTGAACTAAATTTTACTTAACCATTTACTACAGTCTTTATTAATAATAGGTACATCTTTAGAAGATGCAATGTTCTTTGGTTGCATTAAAATAAATTTTACAGTAATCCTGAGCTAACCAAAAATAAGATCAATGAAAAGAAAACCCACTTTGAACTGATTGGCAACTTCAGCGAGCGCGACTTGCTCCGCGTTGTTGGGGTCGCTGGGCTCGTACCAGATGGAGTTGATGGAGATCATGATCCTGCCGTTTTGGGTGGGCCTGTACGTCTTGTTGTAGAGGTGGTAGGACTCGGCGTGGGCCTTCAGCAGCGTATCGCTGCACAGGTAGTTGCCGACGCCGTGCATGTCAATAGCCGGCGCCTTCTTATCGTCTCCGTACGCATCCTCGCAAATCTCGTAAGGCTCGTTGAAAGTGATCCAGGACTTAATCCTGTCACCAAACTCGCGGAAGCATAGGTCGGAGTAATCGCGGAAGTAGTCGATCATCTTTGGGTTCGCCCATCCGCCTAGCTCTTGGAGGCTCTGAGGCAAGTCCCAGTGGAACAGTGTAACCTGTGAAGGCATTTAAGGTCACAGATTAGCTTCTAAACTTTTAATTGTGATTTAATCTTTATTTACCTTTTAGTCTCGTTGGCATACCTAACATTGATTATATTGCGATAAAACTATATTTACCCAATGACGCACATCAACGATTATTATCTAAAAAAATTTTCCACAGTAATAATTTGGCATTGGGTACAGGCATACTTACTAAATGAACAAGCCCGAGATCAGTGAGATTTTTACTAATTAGGTACTTATTCCTAGACAAGAACGTATGAACGTATGAACGTCTTAGTCTTTGACTTAGTTGACTAAAAATTCTTTGATTGCCAGCATGATACTAATAAAAAAAAAGGATAGCTGTACCAATGGCTCAATGTTCTTCTCAGCCAGAGCGTTGAGGAGGTCGTTGTAGTACCGGATGCCGTCAGGGTTGACGTAGTCGATGCGGCCGGTGGGCAGGATCCGCGCCCATGACAGCGAGAACCGGTAGAAATCAACGCCCAAGTAGGCCAGTTCCTCAACATCCTCGCGGTATCTGAACGAAGTAGACAACAACTTCAGGACAGTGATGGCATGTAGCCATATAAATTGTATCATTGACATTCATGCCCTGGTTTAAACTAACTAAACTTCATGCCACTTCCCTATCGGGGTGTCCTTATCCACCGCCTTAATGTACAAAAGTTTTAAATAGTTATGTAACTTTAATATTGTGTCTAATATTTTAGATATACCAACTATGTGTCATTGCACGAATAGATAAAGATGTACATCTCTTGACTGTTAGTGATCATCTCTCGAGCTTTTTAGTGTTTGTATTGTTACTATGTGTTAAGTTGAATTGCTTCATTTAACAAAAAAAATACTACATACCTATATACACCTATATCTTACCTGTTGTAGGAGTCGCACGCGTAGTCACCGTTAGTGCCGTCTGCGATCATCCACGGTCTGGTGTGGCTGAGACGATCCCACACATTTTCAGACTTGCCTGAAAATATTAAACGATAGTCTAGTCAAACATTGGAGATTTGGAACATAAAAATGTACAAAATTATGTCTTTCATTTTAAAATTACGAAATAATAGATATACAAGGATGTTGACTAATTGTTGACTAATTTATGGAATAGATTTTGTTTCTTATAAATTTCATGAAAAAATACGCCAAATTTCAATAAAAAAATGACATAATTAAAATTTGTTTTTAGAATTGCCGCCAAAACTCTAAGCTGTTACGAGACTATGATTACGTCACAGACCGTTAGACAATCTTGCGCTACCTATGTTAAAGTTAACCTGATCTGTGATACTTAAAACCTCTGAGTACTGAAACACATGGAGACGACTTAATGTTCTATACGAACAATCTGCTATACAAATATGATTAATATCGATATTGTATTCATAAACCCCTATCTATCTCTTTTTAACAAGTCTACAATACTGCACGTAAAAAGAGACAATAATATATTTAACTTAACTATTTTCGGTAACATCATCAATTGACGTCATAGAAATACCTAAGTGAAGCCGGCTTACCATTTCGGTTTCTCACTTTAAGTTGTCAATGTCAGTGGAATTTGCAGTGTATTGTGCATATTGATAAAATTTGTAATTATAACTTAATCTAACTTGTAACATTCAGAAACATCGTCATAAATAAATTGTTCAGAGACTTATAGTATGTAAATAAGTAAAGTGGAATGACACTACGCAAAGGCGCCATATTTGTTTCTCACTCAAATTGGGCTTCACTTTTTAGTAGTTATGTCATCTCCATTAGTTTCAGTACTCAGAGCTTAAAACATGGGTATGACAGTACTTAATGTCAGCTTATTTGTCGATCTGTGATGTCATCGAGCTTTTATGGGCGTTTGCAGTCACGTATAATGGGTATTAAATAACGCAATTTAAATTAATTTTCTTTATTAATGACGAATAAATATATTCTTAAAATGCTATTATACGTTTTTAAATACTGTCTTTAATGTATAAAACATAACTTTACATGAATTGGTAACATGTGTCAACATCCCTATTATGGTAATACCTACTTCCAAACTATTTTTAGAAAACATAGATAATACAACAAAAATGGAGACGAGACGTACTCTGTAACTAACTAACTATATAAACTTCACGCCATTTCCCTAGCGGGGTAGAGAGAGAGAACCGAACGCCACATGGCACGATCCTTACGACCAATCTGGTCGTGGTAGGTGAGCCTGGGCTTTCCGCGGCTCCTACATCCTTCCTCTTTCGCATTGTATATTTGTTTAGTCAATCTTTCGTCATCCATTCTTTCCACATGTCCTAACCGTTGTTTCCATTCTGGTTTCTCCTCTTTCATTTTATTTTACTTTCAACAATTATAATAAATTATTATTCAATTGCATATATATGTTGTTTTGAGATACACTGAATCCGGACTGTGAACCTAATGATAACATTTATAATCTTGTCACAAGAAACTAAGTAAAAGAAATAGTACCTACAATAGCAACCTATCAACAGACACGTAGGTGTATATGTACTTATCTAAAGTAATACGAATAGGTATCACTTTAACATCTGTACTAAGTTTTGAGAGCATGATAAAGGATTGTACTTTATACTCTGATATCGCGAAGTAATATGCGGGTAGGTTACTATTATATTTAGAGTACACTCATCTATGCAAGCTCATTTAAAAATATGTGTAGTAAGTAGGTACCTGAGAGTTAATTACCTGACGTACATACTTCTTGAGCGAATAAATGCTAGAAATCACGAGTTTTTATATTACGTTAAGCTATGTATTAAGTACGGAAATGATTCCAATCATATGATGACTTATATTAATATGCACATAAGTAGATTAAAGATTTCTTATTTCATCGTTAAATTACGTATGATATAGTAAATAAACATAATATAATTATGACATGTAAGTTAAATACATCTTATCTCTAGTAGTATGACATAATTTCCATAGTAACAACAACTACTTTATCAACATACAAAAGGGTCAGAGGCAAGACCTCTTTTTAATTGACTTAGAAAATATCTCTAGTATTTACCGCTGACGTTCCAGGAACCCTCGATCTGATGCGCAGCAGTGGCTACGCCAAAGGTGAAGCCTTCAGGAAACTTGGTGTAACCTGCAAGGCACCTGCAACGACCATACATAAGTGTCTATAATTAAGACTTAAAGTACCGCACGTACAGTAGAGTACAGAGAGCGGCGATAAAGATGCTGGCGTAGACGAATGAGTGTAGGTATTGTCGTCCTCGAAGCGCCGGACATATAAAACGCTCATTGCGGCAATATTGCGTTTCTAGGGGTGAGAGCTTACCGCTACCCCGCCCTGGTAGGTATTAGGCCGCCTTCGGCCAACTACCGATAGTCCTCTCAAAAAAAAAGTAAAATTGTGTTTAGTTAGACCATCAAAAATAAAAAGCTTAAACAAAAAAATATTGTAAAGGCGCTCATCGGTAGATATTATTATCCAGAAAAACCTGATAAATTGTCTGAGGCAATCCAGTAATTTCTGATTTTATGTATAGAATGTGTATCTTAGAAACCCCGTAGCACAGTAAGCATTGAAAACAATATATTTATAAAAAAATATTCATAGCAAAAACTGAACTGAAAATAGTGAAACCTGGACTTAGATGTAAGATGGAACGTTAGATGGAATGGTAGACGTTAGATGGAAAATTGTGAAAATGCAGAGACAAGTGGCTAGTTCGTCGCCTACACAATCACATATCCAAAACCCGATATACCATAAGTCGCCTTTTACGACATGCTATGCTAGGCAAGGAATACAGTTGGCACATTCTTTGCCCTTGCGACCTGTGTCGCAGTATTAAAACTATGCAAATTACAATGAATATTCCGATCTTTTGAGATACTCAGACCCATAAGTGATCGAGACACGAAGTATTTATTAAGTATAGATTCAAAGAATCATGAATTTAATTTGGTGACGAGAAATTCTGTTTTCAATGCATATTATGATTACCAAATTGAAATCATACTACACGTGCGCTGCTTACATCAGACTCAAGGTCTAGTCTTTTATTCTGTTCGATATGGAGGCGAGTTTCTCGCGTAGGAGGTGCAGGAAGGATGTTGATGGCTACTTTTTGTAAACAAGGTTGGTACTCACGTGTGGCACAGAGCTAGCAGACCGATAAGCGTCCAGTTCGCCATGGCGACGACCCACAGAGTCGCGGTTCCTTGGCACACTGCTCGCCGCTCGGTAACACCACACCTTTTTACCACGACAGCCTGGTGTAACGGTAATCTCGAGAGGTTAAGAATCGTTCCTATGAGATAGTCACGATAAGTCAAGGCAGCGAGATATTTGATAACAGCATTCGCGGGTTGCTTATACCGGGTGATAAAACATCTGTGGCAAAGTTTCAACCGAATATTTTAGTGTTTATTATACTCGTAAACCACATATTATGCACAAATGTTATATTTTACGACTACGATTAGTTTATAAAAAAAATATCAGCTGTTTTGTTATTTTTTTAATAATTCCATTACGATTCTTAGCTGAACATCTGTAGGTACAGTATAATTTTATTGTGATATTACTGGGCCAATTTTGATCATCCTGTATAATTTGTCAGTTTCAATAGATTTACTTCTTTGAAAGGTATAAGTGTTGTTATTTAGCAGTTTCTATTATAAGATATAAAGTAAATAATCTTTACAGCTACATATACCTATTGATATGAATATGAATAAACTAGTGTCCAAGGTTTAACCACATGAAATCACTTTACACGTGACATAAGTTATCTTCATAAATTTTGTTGAATAAATTTAAGTAATACAGCTACTATTTAATACTCCGCCTATTAAAATATAAACTAAACATGGGCATATAATTTTTTATATTAAACAAATTCATTAATGTTTATTAGGCTCAAAATCACTTTGTTGAAACTGGACACGAATGGAATTCAACATGTTAAATCCACAGAAAACAATACGATTTGACTATTATATTACAACCGGTATAAGTATTTTAGCTCAGTACCAGTTTCTTACCTACTACAAATTTATTTCAGGTAAGCAATACGTTACTAGTCTGGGTTTGAATTCAGTCCGCTAACATATTTTTCCATGCCTTAACCTATTCAAGTAACATCATGCTATAAATGATTTTTTTTTTCGCAGATAAGCAAATATAAAAGAAGAAGCAATTTTTCCTTGAGTTCGGCCAGGCCAAGGCTGCTGATACAAACTGCTCTATTGTTATGATTAGAATAACAATAGTAGTCAGGATTACCAATTTGGAGAAGATAATGAGCAATTATTTAACCTATTATATGCCAAGCCAAACCTAAGTATTTTTTTAATAATAATACATATTTTATTGATATTAATAATATAAATATTTTTATAATATTTTATAAAATTATCATTTTATTTACAAGATAAATGGAAACATACCTTCTTCATTTTGACTGGCCCGTTGGTCGAGTGGTCAGAGACCCTGGCCACAAAACCAAGGGTCGCGGGTTCGTATCCCGCTAGAGGCAAATATTTCGTGTGATGTACTCGAGTCATGGATGTTTATAAAAGTATTTAAGTATGTCTATCCGTTCACCTAGTATCCATAGCACAAGCTTATAAGCTTAGTTTGGGACTAGGGAATTGGTGTGCCAGTCTGAAGAATTTATTATTATTATTATTATTATTCATATATCTTCATAAACATTTATTCTATTCTATTCTATTCATTCTACGTCATGTCAGATATGTATTCAATTATATAGACATACTTTTATATATGAGTATTTCCCGTCAGCAGTCATAACTTTAAACTTTGTGTTATGTTTTATAATTACAACGCATGCATTATGATATGCTCTAAAAAGTACACTCAGCGGTCTTAAAATGTTGCATTTTATTAAAACCAAGCTAACGAATTTTTCTAATATTAAATCTTATTACACTTTCTCAGATAAAATAGGTTAATAACAGTAATGGAAGGGTTAGGAAAAGGAATTTATCTTTAAAAACTAATGATTAGGAATAAAACACAAACCATACATTGCCATTGTTATTATTGTTTATTTTCAATGGGTACTTAAGATTAGAATGGTCAGGAAATAATTTAAACCTACTGATATAGTCAATTGTAAGTTAGTTTCCTCAAAACCTTATTATATTAAGCCCGCTGCTATAAAATAGAGGTAACTTCATAGTCTGTTGAATACGACGTAAGCACAGTATTTCTCCAGGCTTCAGGGAATTTCTGCGATTTATCCAATCAAAATTTGCAAAAACCAAATGGTAGATAAAGACCAAAGTATTACCACATTAAGTATTTATCAAACTTATATTCATCGTCGTACTTGCTGCTTACACATACGTTGATGTAAAGTAGATAAGTTGTTTTGGGTTACTATCTGCCTCACATATCCTCATTGTACATTAGTTAGTAGAACTGTATATGGGACTTTTTGAGGAACTGACTAGAGAACTGTGTCCAGCCTCATGCATACTTACTGTATTCAGTCTAATCGGCTAAGTCAGCATAAGCATATGTATGCGGATAACTTTCGCACAAACGGTTAGGTACGTTAAGAGTTAGTTTAAAACATCTAATGTCTTAAATTTTTTGTATTCTCAAATCATGCCATCCATGTTACCCAGATAAAATCAGCGCTACGCTCACGTATTCAACTTACCACTTCGTTGACAAGTGCACGCAGGACGTGACGTGACGGGAGCAATGAGAAGTTTTCAGCTTTTGACGTCATTTCAAGCAAGCGAATCGGTCTAAGTTAACAGTGTACTATTAAGTTTTCGCAATTTATGCAACTTACATCAGCAGAATCCCTTCGAATCAGTGAATAAAGAAGTGTCATCAGCTCATATATGTAAGGTTTTTTCGCGCAGATTCTTTATAACGCACATTGGAACACCTCTACGAAAAGTACGTAAGCTCGTTTTTAATAGGAAAGTTGCTAACAGTCAAGTGGATCTTTAGGGCGTATGTAAAGGACTGAATTTTATTTAGAGGTTAGTATGCAAACAGATTGTCTTAGACATTAATGAGCGATCGCTTTTATAGTTCATCATGTTCCATGTATTATGTTAACGTAATTGATAAATTGTTAGAAAAATGCATAAGCTTTACACCCGAGCAGTGAACCATCGCCGTCGCAATTCGCTTGTTAAATTGTTAATTTGCAGCCACACAACGTTTAAAGTGATATAGGGATGTTAACCCCATAATATATTTAATTTTGTAATACCAATTCCGTAGTATGTTGTAAAACCTTTTTGATTTTGAATTACCTATTGAGTCTACGATTTTAAATTTGACAATAACTGCGTAATATTTAGTTAGTTGACTATACGAACAAGTGACGGCATAAACAAGCCCGTACAAAATCACCGAAGCGATTGCGTTATGACAGCTTTTAAATAAGTATCTCCATTGACTTGCCAGTCAACATCCCTATTGTAGTGACGTCACGTCAGGTTTCTTCGAGGAGTCCCTGCATGACGCACAGGTAGTCGACGGAGGTGGCGAGCGAGTGCGCGAGCAGGATGCCCCTGGTGAGCACCTCGCGCACCTTCCACACGTCGTGACTGCTGCATGCTCGGAACGACGTCGAGAGCGCGCGCCGCACGATGCTCGTCGGCAGAAACCGCCATGGCTGGTCCAGGTGCCAACTGCGAACATAAATGATTCGAAGATACATACATTTCCAGCAGATACATATAGGCAGCAAGGGTATTTGAAACAAGAACTAATACATGTAAACTATATTGTGCATACTGTATAAGCATTCGGGTTCTATTAGTTTTTACTGTACCAAACCAAACCAAAAAAACACCAAAAGAAACAAAAAAAAATGGTTTAAAATAGGGAATATTAATGATTATGAATAACTAAGTGACATTTGTAATATTTACATATTTTTTTTGTTTCAAAATATGTATACGATGAGTTGTTATAACATGCCTTTTAAAAATAAAAGCCATACCTAACTACCTAACTTCTGGACTGTGCAAAAATATCTTTCATATAATATTTTTTACACTTACCTTAAATAAAGCCCCTCGTACGTAAAATACGTCATCAGCAGGACGAATACAGGGTATATGAGGGGCATGATGACGAGCAGACACAGGAACAAGGTGCCAATGAGTTTGAGGAAGGTCGGGAAAGGCGCGCCGTACCGCCATAGTGAATGCACGTCGCCGGCAAACTCCCGCGCTAGCACGCGCAACCGGCCCAGCGCGGACGCCGAGCGTAGCTGCTGAAACAACAACAACTCACTTTACGTCTTCTACATTGCTAATACAAGCGGGTATTGTAGGTACGTAGTGCGCTTGGTCGCTGGTACGGACAATAACACATAATATGTACGTACATATCTTTATCGGTCCCGGGATAAAAAGTGTTACCTACTCTCTGTTTTTATCTCGGGACCGACAAATTTGCTGTGCTGTAATAGAATATCATGCTGGCTAAAGCTAATGTGGAATAGAATGAATTAAAATAAAATAAATGCAGGAGTTATTTAAAAAATGGCGTTCTGATTTTTATTATTTTGACTTAGTTTGAACATTAGGTATGGACGACTGTATGCCGTTTATATGATCTATTTATCTAACTCTTCGTTAGATGCTGCAGTCTTATTGGCGAGGTTCTGTTACAAAATTTCGCGGTAGAACTATTTAAGGGAAAACACAGTACTTACTTCCACCATAAACACTTTGTTAGCCCGGCGGTATGGCTTCATAGCGGCACCCTGTTCCGTAGCGTTTAGCGCGTTTATTGCTCTCGCTGCTCTTCATAGTCCAAGCCTCGATTTGAATTTCTCATTAAAAGTGGTGATTATTTATTAGTTATTACATAGGTTTATTTAGCTTATTTTGCGAGGTTTAATAAATGTTTCCTATTATTTTTTGTTATTAAAGTTACGGCGTTGATTTATTGTTTGGCATTTTGACATGTTCTGTCGTGTGAAAGCATATGTCAATGTAAGGTTTCAAAAATAATAGCTAAGATTTAACATATAAGGATTTTATCGGCCCCTGAGCCTAACGTGGGCCTTAACACTCGTAATGAATGCAATTATTAGACTTTTTCGCAAATAAAATATCTAATAATATATAACACACACCCACACATAACATCACGCCCATAATCCCCGAAGGGGTAGGCAGAGTTAAAAGGGCAGCAAGCCCCTTTAACCACATTCAGCCAAAATAAAGCCGGGGCCGGCCAGCTAATTTGTCGCCTACACAATCACACACCCAAAACCCGATATACCCAAATGCATATAACAACAGTTGTAATATGTATTTGGGTGTAGAAATAAAAGTAGCGATAAGTGGCTACCCATGATTTATACCTACAATAAAAAACCCAATACACAATTTAAACCATTACCAATTATTTAGTCCCATGTTGGTCTGGGATTTAAAAAGAATGTGCCAACTGTGTTTCTTGCCTAGTATGTCGTAAAAGTCGACTAATGGTATATGGGGTCTTGGGTGTGTGACTGTGCAGGCGACAAGCTAGCCAGTTGTCCCATCTAACCCAGCCCCGTTTTATTTTTGGCTGAATGTGGTTAAAAGGGTGCTGCCCCTTTGACAATGCCTCTGCCTACCCCTTCGGGGGTTATGGGCATGATGTTATGTATGTATGTTATGGACAATTTATACGACATTCCAGGCTAACACACAGTTGGTATATTATTTTTAAGACCCAGATAAACTTGGGATTTAGGATTTCATACCTAGTGCTTGAATAGTTAATCTTCTATACCTAAACGTTATTATTAGAACAATCACAAAACATGTAACGTAGGTTTCCAACGTATTTTTATGATTGTGAAGATAATCTGATTGTACCTACCTGTAGGTGTATTGGTTGTTTTTATAATCAAAGTGATATGAAGTCCATCATACTTTATGCAGTCTGTTATAATCTAATTATTTAGTAGCAAGTATTTTGTCGTTGTGGGCGGACTATCCACGAAAATGATAACATACATTTTATTTGTTGTGGTTTCAGTGTTTTTATTACATTTATTCTTTAATTTTAATAAGCTTGCTCGAACAGTTAAAAAAATTCCAGGCCCAAAAGATGTTTTTCTTTTGGGTAATGCTTTGGAAGTTAATATTGATTCAGGTATTTTACTGAATTTATAGTTAACGTTCAAAAATTATTCGGGATTTCATTATTTAATCATTACTTACTTTTATTTGTTTCAGTGTCATTATTTAAGTTAGCTCGCACTTATGCTAAGCAATTTAATGGAATCTTTCGGGTCTGGATTTATCCATTCGCCATGGTTAACATATATAATCCAAGTGACATAGAGGTATTTACTACATGTAAGTTAGTTAGTGATAATTTAATATTATATGTTACAAAGTAGATACAATGAATGCTCTACCATTGCAGACCGTGATTTCAACAATGAAACATAGTGAAAAAAGTTTTGTCTACAAGTTTCTAAAGCCTTGGCTGAATGATGGATTACTCGTCAGCAGTGGTAATTTCGCTTGACTACTTAAAACTAAATTATATCTCAATTTCTTTAAATTTCTTATATTTACATTTATATTTTAAGGTTTCAAATGGCATCAACGCAGAAAAATTTTAACACCTACTTTTCATTTCAACATCTTGCGCCAATTCTTTGCGGTTATGGAAGAGAATAGCTGTCGTTTAGTGGAGAAGTTAGGTGTATTGACAGACCAGCCTGTAGACATAGTGCCCTTAATATCTGAATACACGCTACACACTATCTGTGGTAACTATTTCAAATTCTTTGATTTCCATACTTAAAGTTATTTTCCAATTTCGAAGATTCCCAGTATTTTTGGATAACCTGATTGATTTGATAGTATTTTGATTTTGTCGTATAAAATAAAAACGGTATTTGATAACGTATTTTTTAAGATCTGTGTACTTCGGTTGAGACCAGTGCCAACTAAGCAGTACATGCAAAAAGCACTAGCAAGAGTTGTGCTAGAGGAAACTAGGACATTTACATTGGTGGTATAGGTATAGCACTGTAACTATAATCACCTCATACTATAATATTTTATAACGCGGGTACGAGTTTCTACAAGTGCGCTCAAGCAAGACCAAAACTTAGTCATATAACTGGTCGTTGTTGTAGACCGAGCTGAAGAGACCGCTGGCTTCGATCCTAACTAGATACGGCACAGCATACACCGCTAAGTTTCCTTACACAGTTCTAGTGGAAACGACTAATCTTTTTGTATAGTTTTGTATGGTGATTGATCATTTAAAGCCAGTGATAAATGTTGTTTCATAATTGATTATCAGACAATTTACTTAATTTAAATAAATAATGCAATCAACAAAGCTGTAGCTATAAAATATATTCCCTTCAGTTTACCTTATTTGTAAATTGTGCAATTGCCAAATTTAAATTATCGATGTCTGTTTCTGCACATATATACTTATGTTAATTACATACACTTTACAGAGACTGCTATGGGAACGCAATTAAATAAAGAAACATCACAAATCGGTAAATCATACAAAGACGCAATACACAAAGTGGGACAAGTATTGGTTAAAAGATTTGTCAAGGTATTTTATTATGCCGACATCGTATTTAATTTATCTCCTCTTGGACGAAAACAAGAAAAGGCCATTCAAGTTATCCATAAATTTACCAATACAGTTATAAAGCACAGAAAAATGTTAGTCGCAGAACATAAAATGGATACTAATGAAAATAATACCGATGACGATGTGAATATACGAAGTAAGAAGAGACGGGTGGCAATGTTAGATCTGCTCATATCAGCAGAGAAGGAAGGATTGATCGATCAAAAAGGCCTTCAGGAAGAAGTAGACACTTTCATGTTTGAAGTAAGAAGTTGCATTTTATAATATGTATGATAAAGTAAGTGCTTTGCACAACGAATTGATCGATTGTATGTCAACAGGGCCATGATACGACGGCAGTGGGAATAACATTTACATTAATGTTGCTGGCAAATCATAATACAATTCAGGTAAATTACTTGACTTTGATCCTTATTAACAAATATTTATAACATAAAAAAGAATGTCTGCATTCACTATACCTAATTACAGGACAAAATCATAGATGAACTAAAGGAGATATTGGGTGATACCCGGAGGCCTATAACCATGGAAGATTTATCAAAAATGCGGTATTTAGAATGTTGTATTAAGGAGTCACTACGTCTTTATCCTCCAGTACCTTTTATTAGCCGCAACATAAGTGAAACTGTGGAGCTGAGTAAGTATTTTGATAAGAATTGGATCAAGCATGCACGAGACTTGTAGCACAAGGTCACCTTAGACCAGTGTTTCCAAAGCTAAAGGCAATTAAATATTTTAATACTTTATAGAAATAGGGATAGAACATTGATATTTAGTGGAATTACCGCAAGAAATTACCATTATATGTGTGATGTGCTTGCAAATATCAGCATAGTCGCGTTTTTGGAGGATTCTCAATTGTACGTCTTGTACTTAGATATGAAAATAGTAATGGAATAACAAAGGAAAAACAACCACTGCGATAGGCCCTTCAATAGGCGTATCACCCTCCTCTGCATATGCGTAGCTCGTAGCATTTGCTAGCGATTCCGGAATTGATTTTCATTTATTTAGTTGTCCTGCCCTGAGGGTATTAATTACTGTATTAAATTTACCTTTCAGGCAATTTTACTGTTCCAGCAGGAACATTGTGTCATATTCATATTTATGACCTGCACCGTCGAGAGGACCTGTTTGAGAACGCTCATGAATTTATTCCTGAGAGATTCTTTCCGGAAAACAGCGTAGGCCGGCATCCCTACGCATACATTCCTTTCAGCGCTGGCCCTAGAAATTGCATAGGTAAGTTATTTAGTATTCAAAGTCTCTTCTTTTCAGCTCCATTATAATTATGTATATATAAGCAAAAACATTCACCGTATTTTCGTACATTGGGTATACATACTAAAATGGGATATTTTCTTTAGTCAATTATTTTATAGATACCAGCTATACGAAGTCGTTAAATAAATTAATAATTTTTAACGTTGGCTTAACAGCCATTTGATTTCAAGGGTCATTTAATGCTTCGAGTACTGAGATTCCAGACACAATTGATTTTCAATTGTTATGGACCGGATATCGCGACGACTGCGACGTCAAAGGTTAAAGTAGATCAGTTGGCCAGTCGTGTTGCCGAATTATCATATTGGTTTAGGCTGATTTGTCATTATTTATTGTCATTATTTTTAATCTAACAATTTTGTTTTGTTGCAGGCCAAAAGTTTGCAATCTACGAGTTAAAATCTTCTTTAGTGGCTATATTGAGAAACTTTAAACTGTTACCAATCACACGCCCGGATGATATAGAGATGCTGACGGATCTGGTACTACGGAATAATGGGCCAGTGCAAATCAAGCTTGTTAAAAGGGTAGATCCAGTATAAATAATACGAAGAATTGACAATATAAAGATAAATGCAGTTTAAAACTGTAGCATCGTAATATGAAAAAAAAACGTCGGCAGTACATTTGATTTACAATTTGTTTGTTTCTTGTTGAAATTAATTAATATAAATATGTACTTAAAGTTTGTTTTGCCTTACTAGATATAATATAATTAGGTTACCTAATCATAAGATAACATGAAGATAAGTATTTAATAATTACCATAATGATATCATACAACACTTTATCTTACCTACATACTTATGTAATTAAATACATAGATGGTATAAGATATTATGTTCTACAATATATTAAACTTTAACTTAAGTTTTTTTTAATCGATTTGATTGATGACTAACACTCTGATTTAAAAAAATACCTGTATTCTCAATTATGTTTAATTGGTAATTGTTTGCTTTGTATAAATTTGAAGAGTAAAATCAAACAGGGAGCGCCTAGTAAATTTTCAATCGCAAATATTGTTAAACACTGAACGAACAGTAGATACCAACTTATACTTATTAATAATATTTTTTGCGGACCGGAAAGTTTCGCCTTGAACATGTACAAGACTAAAGTCATAAATTATGACAATCACAGAATGACTTTATGACTCATAATTAAATATATACCTACCTCAATTGTTATTTTTATAATAATTAGAACCAACACCATTAGAATTAGACAATTAATATTAGGCCAACCCACAGATTACAAAATAAACCTCTCAGAAAGTAGTCGCAGGAGTAGGTAGGGTAGGTATCCCCGGGGTTCTAATCCTAGTCCCAATCCTGGGAGCTGCGGCCGGACTAGGATTGCTGAGGAAGAGGAGGAACTGAGTATGACGTTGCTCGCCTCCATTTCCTCGACAACCCGAAAGGGGCGCACCGGATTGCGTCACTATGTTACGAAGGTTACATTGGCAGTCGCTTCAATTCAAATAACAATACTCACTTTATCTCTGATCCAAGCGAACCCGTAAGAGATGTCATAACGAAAAGGATATTTATATGAAATCTTTAGATTTTAAATAACTTTGTTTTTTTTCTATACAAAATAAAAAAAAAATAAGGACGAGTACATCAAAATATTGATCTTGATAAAAAAGGTTTTAAAGAAATTTAAGTAGGTATTTAAATTATGAATTATTTTAATTAAGTTTTAAGAGTAAAATCGCATAAGCCGCATATTATACTTTTCCTTTTTTTATTTTATTTTGTAAAGCATCCTGATGTATTTCCTTATGAACAGTTAAACCAACCCTTTTACGAATTTAGGTATTTAGAGTTCTTAATTATTGATTGATTCATTCTACATTACGCATTTCAAAGGTCGGAATGATCCAAGTCTATGAAATAATGATGTAATTACATAACACGTAGATAATTATTCATAGTAACGTGTTCAATTATCATACGAAACAATTTTGTATTCTACATAACTTAAAAAATAACACATAAAAACAACAAATAAAAAAGACTAACTTTCCTAGCAAATCGTTCGTTATGTTGCACTTGTCAAAATATTTGTAAATTGAAGTGTTTACAAAACTAATGATTTTCAAAATATCGAGTGAACGACTCATGGTCTACAGGAATTAGGTACACGTTCTATAATACATTCATAAGTGAATATTAGTAGCACTGAATGCCTATATAAAAAAAACAAGCGTTTGAATGCCTATAATACTCGTAAAACGCGAGTGTGTGGCCATAAATAGCTTAGTAGCTCGCATTTGGTCGCTCTGAGCGGGCATTCAGCGGCCATGTTACTAGTAGTTCTTTTAACAATTGCGCTAGCCTTGTGTATAGTGCATGTTCTGTTTAATTACAACAAAACGGCTAGACTCATAAGAAAGATCCCTGGTCCTAGGGATTTATTTATCGTGGGAAATGCAATTGAAATTAATGTATCCCCAGGTAAATATCAATTTTCTTAAACTAATCTTCTATAGAAATTAAAATAATTTGCCAAAATGTGTGTCTACCAAATTGGATATTTTTATTTGTTGGGATCGTATTGTCAAGACGAGGTTTGTATGAAAAAAAAATTAAAGTTGAGTGGTTATCTTAAAAATGGGGATAATTAAAAATTATATGTAATAGACCATTAATAAGTGTTTCATGAACGTTTGTATAAAATGACAGAACAAAGACTGTCGAGTCACCTAGTCTTCTGTATATAAATATATTTAATAATTTAATATATTAGGTACTTCAATTATTTACTGGTTGTTAGCGTCATTCGGTAGTGATCCACCCAAGCGCCTAGAGTTTTAGGTTTAATCTCCACCCAGAACAAACATTCGTGTGATGAAAACTTGTAATTGTTCTGGGTTTGGGTGTACCAAATACATATTTAAGTATAAATTGCGCACGGCACAGACCAGGCCTACTGCGTCGCAAGTGCTATAAGTTACTTGGAGCCAGATCAATGTATGTGATCTAGTCCGATATCTATTAACATACATAATACATAACATCACGCCCATGATCCCCGAAGGGGTATCTATTTATTTATTATTAATGTAATGTATTTTTTGCCATGTTGGTCTGGAACTTAAAAATAATGTGCCAACTGTGTTCTTTGCCTAGCCTATCGTAAAAGACGACTAATGGTATATATTGGGTGTATGATTGTGTAGGCGACTACACACTTGTTACGACTTTTTCACCATCTAACCCAGCTCAGTTTTATTTTCTGGCTGAATATTGTTAAGGGGGCTAGCTGCCCCTTTAACTCTGCCTACCCCTTCGGGGATAACGGGCGTGAAGTATACATGTATGTAATACTAGTTTTTGCCCGCAAATTTGCTCGTGTGGCACGATCTATAAAACAAAGCCAACAAGAGTATAGAAAAGTAAAAAAAATAGATTGAAATATCTTCATATAAAAAGTGAGTGGGTGGGGCGGCAAAAGAAGTTGGGATAGGGGGAAGTTATTTTTCTATTTTTAACCGACTTTAAAAAAGGAGGAGGTTCTCAATTCGTCTGTATGTATAATATATATTTTTTTACGCACAGGTGTTTACATAGACATGAACTTGTTTAAACTACTTCGCTGTCTAAAACTCAAATTAATTGCTATAACAATTACGCCCATTTACACTAATTTATAAAGTAACTCCTAAGTGTGATACTTACTTTGTTAGTAGATACCAAATTATAAAAGGTTAAACTCTTTTTTTATGTCCACTTACATATTTAGAAATAAACAACTAAAGTTAGGACATATTGTTGTCAATAAACCTTAGCTGGTTTTTAATTCATTAATTAAACTGCCGCAATTTTAATCTTACTTTCATAAAATGATATATTTACAACGATAATACAATAGAAAGTTTATAATATTATTTGAGTAGGTAGTACATATTGTATATAAACTAAATATAGTCATATTTATAAACGAGTCATTACATAGGTAATGATTATGACTGATGAGAAAGGGATAGAAAGGGATAGAATCGGATTCGGTTTCTAAGTTCGATCTCTAGTCATAAATCTAACATCTTAAACTGAATATAATGAACTGAATGAACATGTTCACACATACTATTCACGTCCTTTTTGGACATGTCATACAAAAGTTTGTTCCAAATATATTGACTTTTGCTACGTAAACTTGCACTGCGTAAAAATATTCTAGTTTGAATTCTTAGTATTGGTAGATTACATTTTTTACTGTAGGTGTAAGTACTTTTTAATGCCTTAGTACACCCTTGCTTAAATCTATGTTTTTCTTTACACATTACATGACTTAAAATTATTATTGCTGTGCAGAAATAAATAAAATAAAGGTTTCTGGTCATACATGAACAGCTTACGTGATTCCTCATTCGCCGAAGTCTAGGTGCCTAATAAGATCCGTGTATTTAAAAAAAAATGGATGTTATGGAGGGAATTTTAAATAAGAGCTCAGAAATGAAATGAAATAATATGTAAAAGATAAAATGTTAAAATACAAAAAAAAGAATGAAAAAATAAACACCCGAGAGACCAAAAGAATTAAGAATAACAGCTTAAATATATGAAAAGGGGTTTTCAAACGGGTCGCAGGGCCAGTTGGTAACAGTGTAGATTTTTCAAAGGCCCACAAACGCATCGAGAAATTTTTCACTTAATGCAGTTTATAAAATATAGAAACAGCTTTAGCAAGAACATTGCAGTTTTCATCTTCTAGTCCGTATTGAAATACTCGTATCTTGTTCGCATTACGGTAAAAGGACACGTTATCAATATGACTCCAGGGTACCTAACTCAAACGCTCTTATCATTAGACATAATGGTTATAATTATTAAACTCCCGAGGTATTATAGACAAACATAATGGTTCTTTATGGTTATAATATATTCCGGATACTTAGGTACTAGGATTCGACAGATCACTAGAAATCCTCATTTTTTGTCGCTAATTTGTACTGCTACCACAATGTAGGTACCTATTTGGTTTATTTATCAGGTAGTATAGTTGTTCATTCAAAGTAGGTATGGTTGACAGCCAACCAAACAACGAATAAGCAACCTTAATACCATATTAGCATATTGTGTGGCTAGATGTACTATGTCCATAAAACATATAAGAACTCAACTTTATTTCAGTAGAGAAAAATGTATTGATTAGGAAAAATTACACCTCAGATAAGAGAACAATCTCTAATCTGAGATACCTACCTACAAGCATCTTCCTAGCGTTACGTCCCGTGCTTAGACGGGGTCCGCTTAGACCATGATCTAGGATTTAGCGAGTCTGGTAATTACATTGAAGCGACTGCCGATCCGACCTTCGTAACCCTAAGATAGGGGAACCAGACAATTTTTGGATCATAGTTACAAATCCAAAATTGTTTGAATTTGCAGGTTTCATCACGATGTTTTCCTTCACCGTCGAGCTAGTGGTATAAATACGTACATAGACTTGAAAAATTCCAGAGGTACGTGCCCGGGTTTGAACCCGCACTCCTCGGTTAAGAGGCGCGTGTCCTTACCATTGAGCTACCACCGCTCCTACAACCTACAAGCATCACACTAAAATTCCCGCCGCGTAAATTGAAAACTGTCATAATTTTGTAACAAGTAGCCAGCTCATCGCCTACACCTAAACCTAATCGTTATCTTTACATATGTATAAAACAAAGTCGCTGCTTTTGTCTGTTCGCTTACATATTTTATACTACGCATGGGATGTTGATGCGGTTTTCATCAATAGATGGGGTGATTTAAGGGGAAGGTTTATATGTATAGTTTTATATTGTTTTGTGCTCATCGCGCGAAGCTGGGGCAGGTCGCTAGTACACAATAAATCATTAGTCGTCTTTTACTACATGCACAACATGCTCATAACCAACAAAGCTGTATGAAAATCTAACGGTTTTTCAAAATATATACAGTGACATATATCGATTTTATAATTGGTATATGTCACTGTATGTATTTTTTTTTATGTTTATTAGGTACCCCAATAATATTTAATATTATTTCCAGTGGAGCTGTTCAAATTGGGGCGCAAATATTGTAATACGTGGAAAGGTATATTCAGAGTCTGGGCATTTCCATTTGGCTTTGTGAATTTGTATAGTCCAGAAGACATAGAAGTAGGTATTTTCAAATTACTTTATATTTTCCGCTAAGAATGCTACATATAATTTAGATAAATTATTGCCATGTTAATAAGAGATAATACCTCGTTTATTAAGAGGTACTCGCACATGCTCTTTTGTGCTTAGACAGAAGCAACTAAGTGTATGAAATAACCCATGTGCAATTAAATAGACAGTGTAAGACTAATTGTGTGCAGATAATTACGACAAGGTCGGAGAACGATTAACTTTTTATCTAGATAAGCAGGCTAAATCGTAGAATCTAAAAATATAACAACAAAATTACTTTAATTTATCAATGTTGCTATGGTTTCTTTAAAATATTGTTAATTATCCTTTTATCGATAATTATGTATAGGTATGATTGAGGCACGTGAGACAATTTTAGGTAAAAAGTAGTCTCTAACTTAATAATAATTATGCTACAATGATAGCAATGTTCCGGTTCTGATAATAAGTAAAAGTTTGTCGCTACAACATACTTTAATTAGCAATAATTCTTAAAGGTAATTTATAATTAGGCACAAACTTAATAGAGAACCCTCAGATTACAGAATAAAAGGTCTGTAATCTGATAGAGTACCTATCTAACCATAGATTGGAAAAGGTCGAGTTTTTTTTCATGTACTTTTGCAAAGTTTGCATATTATGGATAGTTTTTCCGAGCTTGACTTTTTTATGATTTAATTAAAAATAAGTACTTATATATTTTTCAGATTTTTTTCCTACACTAACATATGACGGTATTACTTGCCAAATTTCATCATTCTTAGGTCAAGGGGAAATTATTTATTATTTTTATTTTCCTGAAATGTTGAAATTTACGTTTTTTGCGGCATTTGTTCAATTTAATACTTAGTGTGTTTAAAATTTTTTACCAACTTTTCCAAACAATAAAAAAATTACTGTTCAACAAGTGTTTTAAACTATAATTAAAAAATCATATGAACACGAAAATATAAATTTACAATACGAAACTCTACCTATTCCGGTCTACGCTAATTACAGACCTAATCTATTTAGGATTTTTATTAGGTAAGCTATCAATTCGTACGGGTCAATAATTTTTATATGGTTGCAGGTTGTTATTTCAACAATGAAGCACAGCGATAAAAGTATAGTCTACACATTTATAAAACCTTGGTTGCGTGACGGTTTACTGCTAAGCAAAGGTAAAGTGTTTTTTTTTATGTTCTAGCATTAACAAAGCATCACACTCATAATCCCCGAAAGGGTGGGCAGAGTCAAAGGGGCAGCAGGCCCCTTTAACCACATTCAGCCAAAATCAAAACTGGGCTGGGTTAGATGGAACATTGTGAAAAAGTAGTGACAAGTGGCTAGCTCGTCGCCTACACAATCACACACCCAAAACCCCATATAGTAGTCACCTTTTACGACATGCTAGGCAAGAAACACAGTTAGCACAATCTTTTTTAAGTCCCAGACCAAAATCGGACTAATTCTAGCATTAACATGGGGTATTGGGTGATGGGTCTGTGTGTGGTATAGGTGATGAGCCAGTTACTCGTTGTGCGTACTAGTTACTTACACAACTCTTTTAAAAAGTGCGCCTAACCGATCTTATTTTGGCTAACAGGAACTAACTGCTCATTAGACTCTGCCTATGCATATACATATATGTAACGACAAATAGCAAAAACGATAACTAGTTATTTCGTGTGTTCATGTGAAACTGCATTCTAGAGATTGTCTCTTATTGACAGAATTTAATAAATCTACGTTACTTCCTTAAATATAGTTATCATAAGTACATCTTTCTTTTTAAGGTTCCAAATGGCAGCACCGTAGAAAAATTTTGACACCTGCATTCCATTTTAATATCCTGCGCCAATTCTACGTGATTATGGAAGAGAATAGCAATCGTTTAGTGGAAATTTTGAAAACGACGTTAGGAGAGCCTGTTGATGTTACTCCGATTTTGTCGGATTTCACATTAAACTCAATTTGTGGTAACTACTAGTTGTACAATCTACATAATGATACAATCTACATAAGAATTCACTAGGCAGCATTTGAGGTACAAAATTGACTTCAAAGTTTTTCTACAAGTGAAAACGAAGTTTATCGTATAACATCGTAATAAATTATTACGATGAGTCATTTTTATTTGACAAGCCTTAAACCTTGAGAATGACTGAAATAATTTAACTACGTAATTATTTTTTCAAGTCCGAGGAAACCAGAACTTTTTAACTAATAGGTTTCATATGTTATTGATTGAAGCTTATATGAAAACAAATCCAACATTATTTAAATTACAGAAACTGCAATGGGCACACAATTAAGCAAAGAGTCATCTGAATATGGGAGGTCTTACAAAGAAGCAATTTATAGAATTGGAGCACTATTGGCGGAAAGATTTGTTAAAATACATTTATACTTCGATTTTCTTTTCAATTTGTCCTCAATTGGTCGGAAACAAAAAAAATATTTGACAACAATTCACCGTTTTACTGAAAAAGTGATTAAGGATCGAAAATCTTTTATTAATGAACAAAAGGCTATAGGTATTGATGATAATGAAAACGATGAAATATACATGAATAGCAGTAAGAAGAAAAGGACGGCGATGTTGGATTTGCTTATAACCGCTGAGAAGGAAGGATTAATTGACGAAGAAGGCATTCAAGAGGAAGTTGATACTTTTATGTTTGAAGTATGTCGATATTGCAAATATTTGTTTCATATGTATGACTATACCCCTATAAATTAAAAACATGTTACTTAAAATAGGGTTTTAAAATCCAATCGTTAATTGACACCGAATATGGTGTTTTTCAATGACTACGTCCTAATCTTCTGCCTAGCGCTACGTCCCGAGCGTAGCGCTTGAATCTGCACACCTCTTATATGAGTCGCGTGTCCTTACTACTGAGCTACCACCGCGTTCTGTTATAATTACTAAGAAAATGCATATCTTTTATACATATTGTGACTACATAAGTCGAAGTCACAAGCATTCGAAGGTGTGAGGCAGTGAAAACGTTTTTCGAAACAGCGTTGTGCGCGACTATGTCATACGAGTCCGCGAGCTACCTATGAGCCAGTGGAAAAATATTTGTAACAGCGGCGTTCGAAACTACGTAGAGGACCCCAGTTGACCTACAGTGTGAGTTATTGGTTATGCATTTTAAGTGTTATTTAAAGTTTTGGTTATATTGTTTATCAACAGGGTCATGACACTACGGCGGCCGGGTTGACATTCTTCTTGATGCTATTAGCTAATCACAAAGATATCCAGGTACACTTTGAAAACTTAGCGTTTTGGATTTGCATTTCTTGAATTAATCTACCTAACTTAGCTGAAGGTATGAATATTTTCTACTACTTATTTCAGGAAAAAATAGTAGACGAATTGCAGGACATATTAGGCGATTTGAAGAAATCTGTCACCATCGAAGATTTATCCAAAATGCGATACTTAGAATGTTGCATCAAAGAGTCCTTGCGTCTTTATCCTCCAGTTTATTTTTTTAGTCGGAAAATAGGCGAAACCGTTCAGCTAAGTATGTTTTCAATAATAAGTAGATATATTTGCATAACGCTTTATTAGGAATGACCTAAGTGAATGAACATTTCAACATTACATTAAGGGGAGCTACATTGAATAATTAATATTTATGCACGAATAGTTAGAATCATGCACTTTTAATATTTATTTTTAGAAAATAATCTAGAGCTACTTTATAATATTTTTATCTTCTGAGCTATTATAGCTTTGACTTGACACCTCTTTGTAGTTTAATAGAGTAATAGGTATAATAGACATGTAACTTTTGCTTCGAAACATTCTAGTTATGTAATTGGCTTTTTTAATTGAATTTCAGTCTGTATGAAAGTGCTACTAAGTAAATGATATATCTATATAAATCATTTTATTATTCAATATATAAAATGACAAGGTAATTTTTTCAGGCAATTACACTGTCCCGTCCGGGTCTATATGTTTTATTCATGTTTACGACTTACACCGCCGAGAAGACCTGTTTAAAAATGCAATGGAATTCGACCCTGATAGATTTCTACCGGAAAATTGCATAGGCAGACATCCTTATGCATACATACCCTTTAGTGCTGGCCCCAGAAATTGTATAGGTGAATACTATTTAGTTACACTTTGTTACACTTAGTATACTGTCAACTGTGTTCGACTGATGTATCTATTTCACATGTAGGTACTTTCGATAGAATTACATGCACATTTATGACGATACAGAAGAGAATGGTATTGATATGGCTCTTTGGTCGAGTGGTCAGAGACCCTGGCCACGAAACCAACCCGCGACGGGTTCGAATCCCGCTAGGGGCAAATGTTTCGTGTGATGAACATGGAAATTTGTATTCGAGTCATGGATGTTTATAAATTTTTTTGAGTATGTACCTAGTATCAATAGCACAAGTTTATAAGCTTAGTTTGGAACTAGGGAATTGGTGTGTCAGTCTGGAGAATTTATTTATTTATATTTTGTTTTTGATAAGGTTCGTTAATTATTTGTAGGATACTTAATATTTATTCCTGATCCAGTAATTTTGAGGTAAAAGCTTATTTCAAATTGGGAATCAAAGTGGGATTTAGAAGGTTTCTATAGTTGCCCTGGGAGTGCAACGAATGGCTTAACAAAATATAATGAAGATCATCATCGTCATGATATGTAATATACCTACCTATTCATGAACAATGAACATCATACCGATATGTTTATGATTTTGTATATCATCATTATGGCTAATTCATTCGATGTGATTCTAATCCATTTGTTTTTTATTTTAAGGTCAAAAGTTTGCAATTTTAGAGATAAAATCTGCTGTAGCAGCGATATTGAGTAACTACGTGTTGGAACCGGTTACACGTCCCTCTGATATAGAGATCGTATCGGACATTGTGTTGCGCAATAATGGACCAGTATACGTCAAATTCGTTGAGAGAATATAAACCAGCGCCCCTTTGGATTGTGCCCCGGTTTCTATCCTAGAACCTGACTGCAATAAGTGGTGGTATCGAGTCTTGTTGTGAATCCAAAAACATCCAGGGATCCGCTCAAACGCACATAAAAACCGACCCAACCTAGAAGAAGGAGGAAGGAGAAGTTCACACATTTACAAAAGAATTATGTATTTAAGTTTGTTTTAAGGAATATGCATAATACCTAATATCAAACTCGAACATGCACAAAATACTAGTGAATGAGAGTAGTAGAATGCCAGTAAATGTGATAAAATATATTTTTAATTTAGTGAATTCTATTTCGATATCTGTATAAATAATATAATAATAAGACATCACATACATCGCTTTCATACATATAAGGTAGGTCAAGCGCATGTACCTATTGTGAAAATATACTATATAATAGATGTTCTGAAATAACTAGACTTGAGACATTAGGAAAGTAATAGGTTTTTCGGTAAGAAATATTGTTAACCCACTGGAAACCTTAGACTATGGGGGCCCTCTCGATTGCGGGGCCCTGGGCACGTGCCCAATGTGCCCAGTGGGAAAGAGGGGTCTGCAGTAGTGATGCCGATCGATAGTCGACTATCGATAGTCTATCGATAGTTGACGTCATATCAATAGTATCGATAGCTTAAATCAGGCAATGCTATTGCATGAAAGCAATACTATCGATACTTTGGTGATATCTAGCCATAATACTATCGTCACGTGGATGACCAATGTGTACGAGAGTCTGTCATACATTTTTAATAAGTAGATTCTCCACCAAAGGGGAAACAGAGTATAAGGAAGGATAAGCTCTTTAAACCACAGTCATCGAAAAATAAGAATACTCATACATACTTAACTTTTGAAATTTAATTATACATTAAATTGTTATAAATAAGCATCGTGAAATATCGTCCTGTGAATGGCCTTCAGACAATGTGACAGTACTCATATTTGTAAATATTATAAAAATAAATAATATAAACGATGATGAAACAATTAAATAAATAATAGTGTTCTGTAGGTATGATGCATGAAAGGATGCCATTAGATCAATACATTTATTGCGGACTATTAAGTTTGTAGCATGTAAGTAGAGAAAAGGACTGTGATGTTAATTATTGCATAAACGTTTTGAATGTATCAGATTTAAATAACATACATTTTAACGAAATGAATGTTTTATTTTATCTTTCCAGACAAATTTTAATAGTTTTGTATAACCTCGGAGAAAATGTTGATTACTCACTTGATGTTGATTATACTTTAATTGTTGGAGCGGTGGTAGCTCAATGGTAAGGACACGCGCCTCTTAACCGAGGAGTGCGGGTTCAAACCCGGCACGTACCTCTGGATTATTCAAATCTATGTACGTATTTATACCACTAGCTCGGCGGTGAGGGAAAACATCGTGATGAAACCTGCAAACAACTTTGTATTTGTAACCATGATCCAAAAATTGTCTAGTTCCCCTATCTTAGGGTTACGAAGGTCAGATCGGCAGTCGCTTCAATGTAATTACCAGACTCTCTAAATCCTGGATCATGGTTTAAGCGGACCCCGTCTAAACACGGAACATAACGCTAGGAAGATGATGATGATGAAGCACATCGAAAACGAATTGCTTAGTTAATTGCAAAACAACGACCAATATCATTAAATATAAAAAAGAATACAGCACAAAATATAAAAATAATATTCTGTTTTGTTGTGTCATAGTTCATACATAAAACGATAGTCACTTCTTGTGGTAATAGATGAGTTATTACGTTAACGCAGTGTCTGTTTCGAGACCAACGTTATCATCATAGATCGAGCGAACGGCTACAGGGTCAAACAATCGAGAATACACGGTCTGCAGTTGTTTGTGGCATCATCCATTTGTCAGTGCCCTTTGTTATAACGTGTTGTACGCATGTCTGACATTCGTACTCGCAATGATTCTATACATTTTACTAACAACAACTTTCGTTTTATTTTGCGTACACATATTTTTCAATTATAATGAGAGAGCCAGATCTGTGAGAAGAATACCTGGGCCGCGAGATGTATTTATAGTGGGAAACATGTTTTCATATTTGGCAAAACCAGGTACGTAAATGTAATATAATTAATTCCTTTATGCGTTCATATGTCTGTTGATACATAACTTCAAACTTGTTAATTTCTAATTAGTGACATAATTTTATTTACAGTTGTATTATTTAATTTGAATAGAAAATATGCCAATACATGGGACCGAATATATAGATACTGGGCATTTCCATTTGGGGCAATAAACATATATTCACCGGATTACATTGAGGTTAGTTCACAAATTAAATATACCTACTTATTAAAATGTTTAACAAATGTTGTAGAAATCTTGCTTTAGAATAGGTAATAGACTAATGCATAAAGACCGTAATTATTTATAACATAACTTTGATAAAGATAATATGTAGGTACCTACATTAAGCTTGTCAATGTTTGTTTATGATAGATTATCATTATTACACTCGAAGAAATACACTCAAACACGCTCGTTTAATGTATTTTTACAAGCTTTTATTTAGTTTCACCTGTCCCGATGTTTGTTTATCTGTAATCAAATCTTGCGAGTTAAATTTAATCAACTTCATGCATGTTTATAAGGCGTGATAATTCAATATTATGATGACATAGAGCTGATCTGATAATGGGGCTGGAAGGTGGCCATAGGTACTCTGTAATAAATCGACGTAACCCCATCGAGTTTGGGCTTGTTTGATTTGTCTAGACGAGTACTTTAAACCTAGGTGGTGACCAGGGTCTGATTATGGAGCTGGAAGGTTTCCATAGGAACTCAATAATACTACCACACAAACCCATCGAGTTTGCGCTTGTTTGATTCGTTCGTCAATGAGTACTTTAAGTCTGAGTCTGTTGATGGAGTTGAAAGGTTACCATAGAATGAAGAATCTTGCAACTCAATTTTAAAGCAGACATCTTCTACCGATTGAGCTGAAATTTTAGGTTCGATGCTGTTCGCTGCTGGTCAAACATACGTGGCCTTAAGTAGGGTTAATTGAAGAGCTAGACTGTTTGAAAATAAGCGGCAAACGGCCTTGCAACAATAATGCTTTGAATAAGATGAACACACTAAGAAACAGCGATAACGAAAAAGTAAAAAATAAATTAAGTTTTTTTTACTTTTAATTTGTTTTGATTAAGCATGGATATGCGTCCATATTAATATTAATCAACATACATATATACTATATTTATTTACACAAAACATTAAGAATACAAGTTTAGCTAATTTTATTACTGACCATGCGATTAAAAACGATAAGTATTCGCCGGTAATTCAGTCTATGTGCTGACAAACAATTTTATTGATATTTCAGGCGATCATATCAACAACAAAACACAATGGCAAAAGTATGTTATACAGCTTTTTAAGTCCTTGGCTGCAAGATGGATTATTGTTAAGTAATGGTAAGTTTGAGATTTAAAATATGTTATGATAGGTATTTTAAAACTTGTTTTTACACTTAATAGATACACAATGTTATTTTTGTTCGGAAGCTGTCTCTTTGTATGTAGGTATAGGTAATCAGCTGTATAAATTAGGTTAACGTTATGACATTTATAAAGTTAATGGATTTTTTTTATCAGTAGAATATTTAGGTATGTGTACGGTATCAGTTCAGAAGCATAGAAGATCCCTTAAGACCATTAGAGGCCCTAATGCTCTTGTATTAAAAAAAAAAAAAAACTATCATCCAACGAGGACCCCAACCAAATTGCCACTGGCCTCAAACAATAGATACAGCTGCAAGTGACTAACAATTTTAACATTTGACCACGTTTTTACCTTGATACATACACATGCCCGCAACCTTTGAAAGGGTAAGCAGAATTCAAAGACAAGCTTAAGTAAAATTGAGGTAAGTTGAATATAAAATTGATAAAAAGGGAGTGACAAGTTGCTAGCTTGTCGCTTAAATTAATCGCTTTTTACGAAATGCTAGTTAAAGAACACAATTGGTACATTATATTCGAGCCCTTAACACCAATAATCTCGATTGTATATAAAGAAGACCCAGGGTTAAAACCGAATTAGTTGTACTCATTAAGTATTTCGTACATCTTGGATTGAATACCTTATTTAAAGAGTCTAGGTACTAAATGAACACTTGAGCAAGATTAGGCCAAATTTTTAATTAATGGATCTCATGTTTCGATTAGGTCCGAAATGGCAGTTGCGTAGGAAAATACTGACGCCAGCGTTTCATTTCAACATTCTGCGCAAATTCTGCATAACGATACAAGAAAACACTAAAAGGATGGTGGGGGCGATAGCGAGTTCTGCTGGGGATACTGTGGACGTCATACCCCTTTTATCTGAGTTTACATTGAACTCTATATGTGGTAAGAAACATTTTATAGTAATCAGTAAAATTCATTGCAATTTTCGTATTCACCCTCATCGATGATAAAAATAAATGTATCTGTCAATGTCCAATTGACATTTCGTCCTGTGCATCCTACGGGTTTCATCTTAACAACCAATATTCTTACATCAAAATTTTACTGGATTTGTCATTTAGCTAATGCCTGTATTAGTTTTTCGTGCAATAAAGAATCACGACGCCATCAATATGCACTCTTTATTGATAGGTGATACCGACAGTGTAGTGTAGATGAGAAGGTGAATACTCGCTTATCTACTCGCTATTGATCCATCTGTTTGGCGGGCATGCTCCTATTCGTTCTGCAAATATCAAACATACTCCTGCCCCATGATTTTATGAACTTTGAGAGACCAAAAACATGTTGCCACTCCAAATTTTAAATAGACCCATACGAAAATATAAACTGATCAGGAATCACGGAAAAAAAATGTGTATAGATGCTCAACACCTTACCCTTCTTTTAATAGTTTATTTATTTTAGCTCAAGGTTGTATAAAAGACATCACTTTTAGCGATAAGTTAGGACTGCACAAATGTGCAGACATTTGCTCAATTACGTAGTTGGCTAATTCTCGTTGAAATTGTCAGTCGTGACCGAAATATGTTGCGAGAGTGGTACTATGGTTACTATATCATTTAAAAACGTTCTCTCCAGAAACAGCGATGGGTGCTCGGCTATCTGAAGATTTAACAGACGCAGGAAAATCCTACAAAGCTGCTGTTTATGAACTAGGAAACCTTCTTATACAAAGAGTTACCAGACGTGAATTATTTATAGACGCTTTTTTTAAAATGTCGTCAATCGGTAAAAAACAAGCAAAGAGTTTAGAAACAGTCCACAGTCTTACGAAAAAAGTAATCAAAGAAAGGAGGGAGCATGTGCAGAAATACGGATATGACTGTTGCGAAAATTTGGACAACTCTGATGATGATGATGACATGTACTTGAATACGAAAAGGAAAAAAACCGCTATGTTGGACTTACTTCTTTTAGCTGAGAAGGATAATCTAATCGACGAGGTTGGCATTCAAGAAGAGGTCGATACATTTACGTTTGAAGTACGGAGTTAAAAATTATTATCTCTTTTTGTATATATTTATTTATGTACGATCTTACTAATATTATAAACGTGAAAGTTTGGATGGATGTGTGGATGTTTTTTATTCTTTAACGCAAAAAGTACTGCATGGATTTTAATAAAGCTTTACAATAGTATAACTTATACATTAGAATAACACATAAGCTATGTTTCATAAATGTGCCACGCCAGCAAAGCCGCGGGCAGAAGCTAGTATTTTATCTTAATTTTAACTTGATCTCTCAAAATGTTTTTTTATTTGTATAATTGTATTTTTAGAACACCAATACCCAAAAGCAAAAATGTATGCTTAGGTACATACATTACATTCATACATTTTCCAGAATGACCCGCCAATCCCCTAGTTCCAAACTAAGCTTATGCTTGTACTATGGATACTAGATGAACAGATTTAAATACGTTTAAAAATATCCATGACTCGAGTACAAATGTCCATGTTCATCATACGAAACATTCGCCTCTAGACAGCGGGATTCGAACCTGCGACCCTTGGTTTCGTGGTCAGGGTCTCTGACCACTCGACCAACGGGCCAGTCAGCCATACATTAAGTTAGTTGAGTAAAATAAAATCTTAACTATACCATGAGAGTTTGTTTTTCCCATGTTGGTCGGGGACTTAAAAATAATGTGCCAACTGTGTTTCTTGCCTAGCATGTCGTAAAAGGCGACTAATGGTATATGGGGTTTTGGGTATGTGATTGTATAGGCGACGAGCTAGCCGCATGTTACTACTTTTTCACAATTTTCCATCTAACCCAGCCCAGTTTTGTTTTTGACTGAATGTGGTTCTAGGGGCCTGCGGCCCCTTTGAGTCTACCTACCCCTTTGGGGATAATGGGCGGATGTTATGAATGTATGTACCATGAGAGTTTGGCCGGTTTCTTTTAAAACCCACTATTATTTGGAAATAATACTAAGCAGATTAAATACGTTATAAGGATAACATAAGTTATAAGTTATAAGGACAACATAAGATAAGGTACAAGGGTACCTATGAAGATAAGAACCTACACACAATACAACGCGGAATTTCAAATCACATACTTATTAAGAACTTTTTGCAGGGCCACGATACAACTGCAGTCGGCCTAGCCTATTGCTTAATGCTTTTAGCAAACAATCAAGAATTCCAGGTAACCTTTTTATTCCATATTTTTTAATTCGACTGTTCATCATCTCCCTCCCTGTGCTTAATCGGGGTCCGTTTTGACCATGATCCAAGATTTAGAAAGTCAGGTAATTAAATTGAAGCGACTGCCGATCCGACCTTCGTAACCCTTAGATAAGGGAACCAGACAATTTTTGGATCATGGTTACACATCCATAGTTGTTGGAATGTGCAGGTTTCATCACGTTTTCCCTCATCGCTGAGTTAGTGGTATAAATACGTACATAGATTTGAAAAATCCAGAGGTACGTGCCCGGGTTTAAATCTCTCCCTCTTATCGCTTTTAATGCGACAGTTGATCCTTTATACTTGACCCATGCCTTACCTAAGTGAGCCCTTAATTTTCTCCGATCTTTGTACAGTATTTGGTTTTAAGGATATATGTATATAGATTTGTACCTTATATGTAAGATGTGCTATTTTAAATTCAAAATAATTACTCTGGTTTTTTAATATACCTAAGTAAATCACATTTAACAATTGTGGCCCTGGCCCTTGAAAAGAATATGCTAATTGTGTTCCTTGCCTAGCATGTCGTAACAGGCGACTAATGGTTTTGGGTAGGTATGTGATGTGTAAGCGACGAGCTAGCCACTTGTCACTACTTTTCACAATATTCCTTCTAACTCAGCTCATTTTTATTTTTGGTTGAATGTGAATAAAGGGGCTTGCTGCCTCTTTGACTCTGCCCACCCATTCGGGGATTACGGGGGTGATGTTATGTATGCACAATTAATAGAAAAATCAATTTACAGGAAGGAATATTTGCAGAATTAAATGAAGTGTTCGGTGATTCTGATCGGTCGGCGTCCATGGAGGACTTGTCCAAGTTGAAGTACCTGGAGCGCTGCATTAAAGAGTCGCTGAGACTGTACCCACCAGTGCCTTTCATCAGCCGCCGGCTAGATGATAGCGTCACCTTAGGTAGAACTAGATTTACTTGACTTTATCCAACGCTTCAAAGACGTTTTTTACTCTATTTAAAACAAACCTAATTCTCGAATTAACTTTCATTCGAAAGTGCTTATGTGTTTCTAACATTACCAAATAATATGCTGGCACAGCTCCTATAGAAATCTATTCAGTCGTTAAAAGGTACAAACATCACATACTCCCAAAATATATTTTCTCCAGAGCAAGATTGAAATTTGCGGTTTTGGAACCCAAGAAAGGTAGTGAAGCGGAAAGCTTGTTTAATATATTTAAAGTTATTTATCTTTTACAAAAGGGATCAGAATATTAAGTCATTTCTCGTATAAATAATTTACATGATGAGTAAGTAGTGAAATAAAATAAAATTAAACTTATTTATATATTTAGATTCAGCAAAACACTTATAAATCGTCATTTATCATTTATTAGGTTCACCATTCATGTCTAGTCATTCTTTATGTATATGCATACTTTTGAAGTATAGAACACCTAATATCTACCTAGCTGTTATATAAAATAAAAACAAACAATTTAATACTTAAAAATGGCAAAAATAAAGTAATTTGTGTTTGGCGAATGAGAATTTCTGTTATGATGGGTAGGTAGGTACTATTAGATAGCAGAACGACCTTCGAGAGACAACCGACAAATTGATATGTGCACTCGTTCAACGAGCCCGAAGTTTGCGCTACTAGGTAGGTATGTACTATATTTCATTCGTCGTTCAGTACTCGCGAAGTATTAAATTTTATATCAGCTTATGTACTGAAGGAACTATTCTGTATTTATATTAAAATGAATAACTTATAATATTTTAAAGGATGATTTTTGAGTCATTTATTACGAAAACGGATACATGTAGCGATTTTTTTTTTCAGGCGAATACACCTTACCATCGGGCACACTCTGCCATATTCACATCTTTGATCTGCATCGAAGGGAGGACTTGTACCCAAATCCTTTAAAATACGACCCCGATCGATTCTTGCCGGAAAATTGCATAGGAAGACATCCTTATGCTTACATACCATTTAGTGCAGGTCCTCGGAACTGCATAGGTGAGTAGTTGGTACTCATTGATTTAATTGAAACATTTGATTTTCATTCATTCATTTAACAAATTTCGTCAGGGATCAGATATAAACATACGTATCTCATAAGTAAATCAGTAGCAATCAATATAGAACCTTATTTTTAGTATATACGTAACCTGAAAACTCCTTGTACATAATCGATAATAGAATCGATTACAATTTATTATTTTCATACCATTGATTTTCGCAGGCCAAAAGTTCGCGCTTCTCGAGATGAAGTCTGCCGTATCAGCAATATTACGAAGATTCAAACTTGCACCGGTCACCCGACCCCACAACCTGAAATTCGTGACCGATTTAGTGCTACGTAACTCCGAGCCCGTATACGTCTCTTTCATTAGAAGAACGTAACACGTCCTTCGCGGCCATCACAAGTGCAACGTATTGTTTTGATGGCAATTTAGCGGCAGTCATTTTTATATGTCAAACTTTGCTAAATATAGTATGGATCCCGGCTCATACGTTTGGCACAAGGTGGACGATATTTATAAACGGGCGCGAGAAAGAATGGTTCAGTACATAACGTACGGAAGCAGCGGCCGAATCGCTCGCTCGCTTCGTCTGTTCGCGCGACTTGCGGCGCGCGCGCATCCTTTACACGGACGTTCACTGACTGTTATGAGATACTTTTCGAAAGGATACGAGGCTTTCGTGATGGAAAATAACAGTGATTTTGAGGTGAATATTTCTATAAATGTATTATGATGACCGAATGTAGTTTTAAAACTAACAAAACAGTGCAAATTGATCAGGAAACATGCATGTTAAGCTAAGATAGTTAAGTTGCATATATAAATAGTAAGTAATTATATTGATAGAAGGAATTTAATTGCTCCGTTTATGTGTGGTGTAAAAGTTACTTTAGCACTACATTATTGCGTGTTATATACAGAAATTTCGCGTATAATAATAAAAAGAAGAATTACTTCAGTTACGACCTTCATAAATTGATATGTTCTTATAAAAAGAACATTTAGCCATACCTAATATAAAAATTGGACTAAATTTACGAAATACTGTAAATTATTACGTAAGCCAGAATGTAACATCGTATTAAGGCGTTATTAATTTTTTATATTATTAAAATTTCAAAAATATTCCGCACAATCTTTATTTATTTTAATAATAGCACAACCATAACTATTTTAACCTTCATACCATAAAAAATTCAGTGAAAGTGTGCAATTTCACAAATGAACGTTTTTGGCAATTTACCAACACATTAGATTACAATTTGCAAAAAAAACAACCACTCAAGGTTTTGTGAATTTAGATCAAAGTTAAGCTATATGTAGCTAGTGTAGCTTGAGTGTGTACGTCGCCACACAATGTATTAGTATGTATATTTGTATGCTGAACCCAGACAAAACAGTCAGGCACACAACATACCTACATATACAAGCACTAAATGGCAATCGAATTACATGAGAAAGATACAGTGAGTGGTTGTGATTTATAATATTGTTCATGACTTGTCATAGAGGGCTTTAGACCGCACTAGGCAATTCAAATATCTGATAAGTAGGTATAAGGTACATTTTATCACAATATGTCTAACTGTGAAAATTCCATTATTCGTTGTACTCGTAAGTCTATCAATTACAACATTGACACACTTCATAATATTGTTTGTACTAATAAATACTAGTATTGCTCTACAATGTTTTATAATATACTTATATTTCCTTTGGTGAAGAAATTTTCTATCCTATTATATCTAGGTATCTTATTTACGATATATTCGTTAAAATTGTATAAATCTATAGGAAAGATTTGTATTTTTGTGTGTGTGTATGTAATAAATAAACTCAAAAACTACTATGCCGATTTAAAAAATTCTTTCACCATTGGAAAGATACATTATCCGGAAGTAACATAGGCTTTATTTTATCCCCATATTCCTACAGGAACGGGTACTATGCGGGTGAAACCGCGGGGCTCTAGTCTATCTATAAAGTTAATCATTCAGGCGGTATTGTTTACGGCTTTGCTTGCGTGGTACATCGATAAAACATAGTTTAAATGTTATTCGGGTGTATAATTGTAAAGTTTAATTAAAATCCATTCAGTAGCGTTTGCGTAAAAGAGTAACAAACATCCATACATCCTCACAAACTTTCGCGTTTATTCGTATAGTGGATGGATGGATTATTCAGACAGTGCTGAATTCCATTTACATAGCACATTTTACCTACCTACCTACCTAGCTATTATTGGAATTCCTATGGCAAGCGACAAGAGGAATTTATGGAAGAAAATAGAAATTAAGGTAAACACGTATTTATTTAACTAAAGAGAAAATGGCAATGATATTTAATATGAACAAGTAGATTGACGTATTTATTAACGTACGAAACATATGTAAACCTGACCAAAAACGTGACCTAATGTAATTTTTCCCGTAACCGACACGTCACAGCCAGGTAAACGCTGAAAGTAAACAGTATTAGATAAGCAAAAGAAGCGAGAAGGCGGGGCTGCGTGTCAGTTGGCGCCTGCGCGTTGTCTCTGCGCGGTGGAACCCAGCGCGAGCGGCCTGTCGACAGCCGACCGGCTTGCAGCTCGCCAGTACTCGTCATCTGTTTCATCGCAGCCATGAGCACCCGTCAGCTGCGCCGCCTGGTTGCCGCTGTCAGACCTCTAAGGCCCACATGTATTTGCGTTCGAAATTACAGTCAAGTGAGACCCGTCTATGTAATTGATAAACATGTGAGTGTCTAGCTTTGTGTCAGTATGGGAAAGTCAAAGCGATGTCACGGTGGTTCTATGGGAGTTAAACTCAACTACGCGTCTTATTGTTAAATCAAACATTAAAACTACTTTATTGTTACAGAAATGGCGGAATTCAGCACCGAACTTTTACGCGGTGCAAACCATCGATATGAGGTACGTTGCCCTATATATTATAATGTATGTTTCTCTTAAATCATGACAGAACATCTAAATATATTTCAGTGCAGCAAATCCGTCAGGTTTCCATTACAATAAATTGTTGTTAATGACCCCCATCGACTCCTATTGATCTATATTAAAGTGGGAGCGATATTGTTCGCGCGACGGGCCGGCGCAATTCGCCGGATACTTGTCCAATTCACCCCTGACATTTGTAGCTGTTTACACAGTACATTATGTGTGTACCTACGAACACATAGTACTACGAACATATGCAAACTGTTATATAACTTTGTTTCTGATTATATAAAATAATAAAAGCTAGCAATATATAAAATAAAAGCAAGCAAATTTCTGAATGGTAGACATGCGTTTAGAAATTCGTAGATATACCTACACATATCTCATTGATAGAAGAAAGGATTGATTCTATAAACTAATTTTAAGGAACACAGTTTATAAGAACTTCAAAGTCAAGTTCGAAATTAATATCATGCAATTTATAAAATTATTATTTATTCCGTTTTGATGGATAGTATTGCTGTAAAAAATCGATCTAACTTGGTATTATATTAAGGATGATGACTGCATTAAAAAAACGATAATTGTATTTAGTCCGTCAGTTAGAATAAACAAAAATACTAGACACATATTTTTCGTTTACCAAATTAACAAAAAATCACAAAGATAAAGAACATCAAAGTTTTGGAGTGGGGGCTTGCGACTTCCCTATTTAGTAAAAATTGTACGAAAGTGTGACGTCACGCGCAACTTGAATGCATTGTATCTTAGTCAATGTTTGTTTGACAAATAAAAAAAATACGCGTTCAATATTTCTTTACAATCTAACTGACGGGCTAAACATATTTTTTTAGTCACCTTGCCTATTATCATTATAGTTACAAGAGTATAACTAAACTGTACATTCAGGAGTATGATTCTGATAATGGATTACCTACAAATTCTTTAATCAAATCAAGATGTTGTGACAGGTTAAATAATTATATTTCTCTTTCAAAGTTTCTAATTATCAATAAAGCTAGGTACTTATTATTATATTAACTTAAACTGTTCACATTTTATAACGCAGACCGTACTCGTTCGTGCACAACGTTGATCCTGTTTTGTGAGTATTCGGTGTATTTTAGGGCTTTACCTTGCATGGCTACATTTTATTTCTGATATTTCAATTAAGTTAACCTGAACACATTCTTATAGGGTTCAATTATCTGTTCCTTATAATCTAATCTATGCGATTTGATTTCTTAGGCAACCAACGAATTAACACAGTGCAAAAAAAGGTTTTGAACTCGGTTATCAATGTGTAATCAGATTGATCTTTTTCTGATTAATTATTCTGTAGTTAATATTAATGAAATAAAAGATTAATGTCTGTACGTTGGTAAAAAATCAGTAATATATCAATTTCAACTGGACCAAGGTACTAGGTACTTTTATTTTTAGCTAATGATACAAGTCTTAGCGATTTTTAAGTGTTGATATTTTGTTTTTATGTTTAATTTGGATGTGTAGTAGGTAATAATTATTATGATGTATTTTTATATATTATATAGATGCGCACAAAGCACACAAATACATTTTACTAAGGCTAAAAAATAATGTTAGCAAGTAGTTTAATGTCGTGCAATTGAAGAATACCATGCAATTGCAATTGCATTTTTAGATTAGATTCGAGCAATAAGCTTTAGCAATTAATTTTTATTTGTGTAGATTGCTTTCTTTTTTATTTATCCTTTATTTTGCTCCCAATGTTTTTTCATATAAGAATTTTGACACTTCTTTTGTTGGAATAAATACTTTTTTGGTTTGTGACATTTTAAAACTATGGTAGATCCATACATAAATCTCATAATTAATCAGTAAACGTGCAACTGTATACGCAATTTCAGAAAGTTTTTTCTGAATTAAATATTGTCCTTTATGTTTTGTTACATAACAATCTTTCAGCTTGTTTGGTTTAAGACATTCCTTTGATATCGCTTTGATTGAATGTTTAATCACCGTCCGTTGCGCGCGGTTAATTTGAGTGTTTTTTTTCTGCTTTTTAATTATTTTGAGTTTAATATGCTGATTTTGAGTGTTAGAACGGTTCCAATAATGTTTTGTGATTTCTAAACACGAATTCTTGATAATGATTTCACAAGATAATGGAGATAATTAAAATTATTTATTTTGGTACTTTAAACAATCAATACTTAAAAACGGCAGTTAATAGCTTTTATTTGAATAATATGTTTTTTAATAATAAAATCAAAGCAAAGTAATATAAAAAGCCATACAATATTTTTGGTACTTTTTATTACATTTTCTGCACGTTGTCGAGAATTAACGCTTCAAACAAAGTCTTAATTTCACAAAATAACATCACGCCCATAATCCCCGAAGGGTTAAAGGGGCAGTAAGCCTCTTGAAGCACATTCAGCCAAAAATAAAACTGGGCTGGTTTAGATGGAAAATTCTTAATTTCGTAGTACGAGTATAACTATATTATTAATAAATAATACAGCTATGCATAGCACATTTTAAGATTAATAAAGACTTATCTTCTCATAGTTACACAATGATAGAGTAACTGCGAGATACTGTCTAAAATTTTATGGATATGATGGTAAAAAATTTTTTAGGTATTTTTAGGCCATTGTTTGGTTGCGTGTGGGTATTTAGTTACAGTTACCATAGAGATAAGGCTGATCGATCGACGATATGCGATGCTTCGAGAATAAGTTTATCAATGAGAATTAGCTCTACAGTTTTATGAGGTTATGTCTATATTTAATTATTTCGGCTTAGCCCTCCTGGTGCTGTTTGAAAGAATCGGAACCATATTTAGGCGGACCATGTGGTCGGATGTTCTGGTTTTATATCTATGCGTTAAAATACATACATAAAACATACTTTGTAATAGAGTAGATAAGACTAAAAAAAACTGCGATATAAGATCAGGAAAAGCAGTAAATATCATCGATATATTATGTTTGAACGTTGCCTAGCAAACATTTTATAAATGGCCTCATATTTTACTAAAGAAATATCAAAAATGAAAATGGTCAGTCAGTGGATGATTACATAGCATTAGATAGCTGAAATAAAGAAATTATTAGATATTTGAAACAAGAAGGCATCAATTCCAAAAATAAAACATCAGGTGATGATATCAGCCAGCAGCTGTAAGAGAACGAGCCCACCTGCGTAGAGACACACCCGCCGAAGCTTGCTCGCGTCACTCTGACATGCAACGCAAAAAATATTATTAGACGGTGTCGTGCCAGCAAACTTATTTCTGGAAAACACAATGCTGCGCGTAACATCACATTTCAATATTTGTGAAATAGTTATCACCAGCAATTCATGCACAAACAAAATTAGCGCCTCCTACGACCGCATGAAAGTACCCATTTTGACGCCAGACTGCGTATTATCGACATGGTAGAAATAATTGGATTTTTCCCGTTCACAGGGTTCGAGAAGGTTCCCATAGAAATGCTGACGATGTTTTGTTCGATATGTTCAAAAACGAGGACACCGGACTTCTGCCTGTCGGGAAGTTCTTGGCCGTAAGTATTTAAAAGAATTTATGATAGGTACATAAGTATTATATTGTATGTTTGTAAATAATTAAAATATATCTATTATGGATATAATCGATGTCCGACCGAATGTTCGGTTTCGGTTTCGGACGAGTTTCAGCAAAAAACGGGTTTCGGTTTAGTTTCGGTTTCGGCGGACGAATTTTTTTATAATATTAGTAAGATAAGTTAATATAAACTTCGTATAAAATATAGTTACGTTCTATGGCGACTGGTGATATAATTGTTTTATTGGCATGAAAATAGTGCATTTACAGTCATTTATAGGCGCTATGGGTAAATTTGAATTAGAAAAACTTTCCATGTCTTTAACACGTTACTTGAACTGAAAGACAACAATATTTTGAAGCTGAAACCAATAAATTAAAATATTAACATTATCTGAAGATTTTTTATATCGATTAATGAGCTATCGATCGATTGATCGATGAGCGGTGGTAGCTCAATGGTAAGGCCATGCGCCCTTTTAACTGAGGGGTGCGGATTCAATGTAATTACCAGACTCGATAAATCCTGGATCATGATCTAAGCGGACCCCGATTAAGCACGGGACATAACGCTAGGAGGATGATTTCTTATACCGACCGATTCCTACTCCGATATTATGCGTTTGGTTTTCATATTAAACAATTTTCTCTAGTTTTCCTCAAAACATAAATAATATAATAAAATAAATATCCGAAGATAAGATCACTGTAAGGAAGTTTTGGTTTTGGCCGAAACTGAGACCGTTGCCGAAATTCCGTTTTGGTTTCGGTCGAACGCTGGATATAATCTGCTTTTAGTACCTACTCAAATTTCAATTGGTTATGCCAATTGAATTTAACTGGATAGCAGTTTGCCCTCAGAATCCAATTTATGACTTTTGTATTAATTTCATATATCGGAATGACGATCAAAAGTTGTCCTGTTATGCCTTATCATCGACAATTTTTATCAGTGCATTGAAAAGCCAGGCCGTAATCAATCATCAGAAAAGTCTAGTGAACTATTGGTCTGAGATCAATAACAGATGATATTCGATTTTCGAAGGCATGTGAATTACCTACCTACATTGAATATTTTAAAAATATACCGGTACCTTTGACTATGCAAAATCGTATTCATTCCAGGCCTTGAGGACCACAGGAATAAGAAAAAACGATGCAAGGGTGAAGGAAGTAATGCACAACTTGTATAAAGTGCACAAAGAACAAAACTTCGAGAGCGGTTCTCCGGAAACACTGAAACTAGATAGAAAAACCTTCAAAGAGGTTATTGCGCCTAACATTGTCCTGATTACAAGAGCGTTCCGCAGCCAGTTTGTCATTCCAGACTTCCAAGATTTTATAAAAGACATAGAGGAGATGTACTGGTCTGCCAAAAGCAACACAGATGGCAAAGTAGCCAGCTACATACCGCAACTGGCCAGAGCCAGCCCCGAATGCTGGGGCGTAAGTGTGTGCACTATCGACGGTCAAAGATTCTCTATTGGTAAGTTTACATTGCTCACATCATTAAATAAGCATCTCTCTCGTGACGCTATTTAATTTATTGTGACATTACGTAGGTGACGTGTCGGTCCCATTCACACTACAGTCATGCAGCAAGCCCCTGACATACGCAATGGCTCTCGAGACTCTAGGCCCAGATGTGGTGCACAAATATGTTGGCACCGAGCCCAGCGGACGGAACTTCAATGAACTCGTCTTGGACTACAACAGTACGTATTAACTCACTCAACATTTGGCTTTACGTTTAATGCTTCCTAATCACTTCTAGAAAATAGCTAATTTCAAATGAACACACGTTTTGTAAAGTCGTAAACAAAACAAATAGGAATGCCACATTATTATTTAATAAACAAAGTGGTTTGTTCCAAATGAGATATATTTAAATATCTCATTTGGAACAACAAAATCATTGCCAAATCTCGAAATGTCATACATTTTATGTCAACAGTGAAACCACACAACCCGATGATCAACGCTGGTGCAATTTTAGTATGCTCATTACTGAAAACCTTGGACAAACCTGAAATGACACTCGCTGAAAAATTTGATTACGTCATGTCATTCTTTAGCCGCCTAGCTGGTAACGAAGTGTTGGGTTTTAATAATGCTGTGTTTCTGTCGGAGCGAGAAGCAGCTGATCGAAACTATGCACTCGGCTTTTACATGCGTGAACATAAATGCTACCCAGAGAAGACAAACTTTCGGGAATGCATGGACTTCTATTTCCAGGTATTGTAACATAAACGTCATCTTCTTATTTATCAGTTCCTTTTTTCCGTCTATATTTATGCGAATGTTTTTTAACTTTCAGTGTTGTTCCATGGAAGCTAACTGTGATATAATGTCAATAATGGCAGCTACTCTAGCAAACGGAGGCATATGCCCTATTACAGACGAAAAGGTCCTGCGTCCAGATTCTGTGCGTAATGTGCTGTCTCTGATGCACAGCTGTGGAATGTACGACTATTCCGGACAGTTCGCCTTCAAAGTGGGGCTGCCGGCCAAGTCAGGAGTCTCGGGCGCGATGCTTATTGTGGTACCCAATGTTATGGGAATCTGTACGTGGTCTCCTCCGCTAGACCCTCTTGGTAACAGTTGCAGGGGTCTTCAGTTCTGCGACGTAAGTATTTATCACTTATACCGGGTGGGCAAACATTCGTAGCATGAAACCTAACAAAAGTTTTCGTTTTGCTTTCAGGCATTGATTCAGCGATTCAATTTCCACAAATATGACAATATTCGTTACGCAAGTCATAAAAAGGATCCTCGTCGCTACAAATTTGAGACTACCGGCCTTAGTATTGTCAATTTATTGTTCTCTTCGGCCAGTGGAGACCTCAGCGCTCTTCGAAGGTAATACATTTCTATAATTTGATATTAATATAAATCTAGATACCTTTTATGATAACTAGTCAGTTTCAAAATATGATGATGTTTATCAGCACTTCTTCAGATGTTCCTCTTCTTCCTGAACCGGAGAAATCGACTGAATAATTACACTAAACAAGTAAAATTTTAAGTGCTTACACATAATTAATCAATATTGCTAAAGCACTGTAACTAGAATCATTACATAGATTTATTTGTATAGCATCTACTGTACTATTCACTCGCGACCATACATACGGGCTTTATTAAAATTAACATAGATTATTTAATTGATTGGCTAATAAATTCATCATGTATGTATATGCTGTATAATCTAATCGTCATAAACTATAGGACGCATCAATGAGTCTCTGGGTTGATAACTAGAGCAGCAAGCCCATTAAAATAGTAATTTAAATAGATAGTAAAGAAAACATCGCTCAAGAAATCACTTATAAGCTTAGTAAGGTAGAGCATTAGATGAACAGTTCATTGTATAGTTTTTCAAAGTAATGTATGGTTTTATTATTTTCAGGCACCACTTGTCTGGCATGGACATGACTTTGTCCGATTACGACGGCCGTACAGCGTTGCACCTGGCTGCGGCGGAGGGCCACCTGGCGTGCGTCGACTTCCTCCTCGCGCAGTGCGGCGTCCCGCACGATCCTCGCGACCGCTGGGGCAGCCGCCCTCTGAACGAGGCGGAAACTTTCGGCCACACAGCTGTAGTCCAATATCTCAAGGAATGGGAAATTGCTCATCCCGCCGAGAAAGAATCCGGCGTCGTCGACGCGGTCTCCACTGTTGACGAGATACTTGAAGCAAAAGCTGATGCTGATGACGCCGTGAAAGACCCAAGCATACAAGAGATAGTCTCTAGAAATGGCGACAAAGTGCAGTAGATGCGAATCTCAAACATTGCTGAAATCTCAAGGAACAAAAGCTAATAATATAAAGGCATTAGCTGATTAGAAGATCTCCTAACCAATATTTAAGTGTATTTTAGGTAGGCATTAATAAAATGTCCGATAGGATACAAAATGACAGTTGCATTTTGTTTTATCACTAACATGCATAATCAATCCATTGATTTCTTGCTTGGTTGGTAATCTTATGATAGTAGTACTATCTTCAGCTAAGGATGAACTCATGTGTATGTTTATCAAATATTCAAAGTGTGCTTGTTCAATGTATGTGCATATTACTTAAAAATAATACAATAGGAAATAAGTAGGTAATTGCATGGATTGCTTGTTGCAAACAGGTCTCTGTAATATCAGTGCCAAGACAAGCCTTTCTAGAGATATCCTATTAGAGGGTGTTTTCAACATATTGAAAATTATGTACTTAAGGGACAACATGGATATATCATCAGATTGATATGAAATTGTAAAAAGATGGAAGTGGATGTTGATGCCAGGAGCAAGTGAGGGTCCCAGGTTTATTTCCTGGTTGACCCAATTTAGTTAGGTACCAAATTTTAAATTGGCCTAGGTCTCATGTTTATCAGGATACCCTATTATTCATTATCTAATACTCAAAAAGGGTCATCCTAGTCTTGAGACCTTGAGGTGTGGATAGTCTAAAGAAAAAAATGTGATGATTATTGGATAATGATGACAAACAACTGATAGTGCTTATGTTTGGACAGATATTGCTCTTAAAAGTAAATGATTCACCGGTCACAAAGTATGACACACATTATATACAGAATTGTGACTTATAGAACTAAATCTTTTAACATTCCATTACATTTATTAAGTATATCCAAGTAGATCAGTGGGTTTTGAGAACAATTTTATGAGTAATTAAATTACTTACTGCAATAACATGTTTATACATCTTAAAATCAGGAATGTTAAAAACATTTGATAAAAATATATTCTCAATTTCTGACAATAAATAGATATTTAATAATATTGTAACTGTTGTAATAAATATATAGTGGTTATTCCTTGTCACATTATAGATGTTGTCCAAGTATGTTATGTCAATTAAAGTATTTACAAATTAAGATAAGTTTTTACTCTTTTCCTGCCTACCTATCCTAGTATCTATGATATAGATATAAATATTACCTTATGATTTAACTCAATTATCAAGTTACAGCTAAACTTAATCAGCAAATTTTTTTTAATTCTAATTGATATAATATGTACCTAAAATATTTTCAACAAAATTTTTTAAAGATAATATTAAACTATACCATACTTTTTGGGTCAATTCTTAGTATATGTTGACAAATTCATGGGCAGTAGTCCGAATTATAAATATTTTTACTATGTAATTTAAGATTTATTAAGTGTTAAGAGACTCACTATGAATTAAGAAACAAAATAAAATCACATTACATTAGTGTAAGTTTAAAATATGCAATCATAGGTATATTATACAGGTTGAAAAGGCGATTTTTTTATTATAATAATTATTTATTTTTCGATTTGTTCCACTAACTACTATAAATAATTATAAACAAATTAAATATATAAACAGCTTTATTTTCACTACTTCAACATGAATCTACTTCAATTCTAACTTTTGTCACTTACTGTGGGCCTAAGAGGTGAAGAGACTATGCCTAACAACTTGCAGTCAGCCTCTAGCAGCGTGAGGTCAGTGCTTGATCCCAAGAATCTTGAAGATAGCTCTAAATCATTGATCTGAATGCGCACCCTTGCTCCTCTGACATATTCGTTACTACGATTGGAAGGACGAGAGCAGACACAATGAAATTTCCACCCGAAATCAATGTACAAGTCATCTTCAACGACATGAAATATTTTGCCAATAACAGTTTTTCCTACAGGATCACCGAGCTAAAACAAAACAAAAGAAGGAACTATTAATATAGTGCGAGTTTGGTCTGATGTTGTAGTAGATTATGGAAGTTTTCTATAACACGTAAAAACTCAGGCACGACGTATTGTAAATAGTACGAAGTTATCAGTTTCCCACTTACGTCTATCAATTTGGAGTTTCGAAGTAAAGAAGCAAATGTATAACTCTGTTGAGTGTCTTGAGTTTCAGCCAAGTGAGACTGCTTCTCAAATGCTTTCGCAAATCCTCCTTTTGGTGGTGTTGTTCCCGATTCAATATGATTTTCTGTATTCGTATTTACATCTGATGGGGTCGATAAAAGTCTATTATTGCACTGATTTAGGTACGAATATAGTGTATTCCTAACTATTAAGCTTCTGAGAAAATAAACACTGTTTACGGATTTTTTTAAGCAATACATTATCGTTTGCAAAACTATTCACTTTCTCATATGAATTATGATATTAGGTTTTAGTTATTTTTTTATTCCCCTCTAACTATATCGATATTTATTTATACATAAAATAACCTCAAAAGTAATATGTCCTGTGAACAGGCTGTTCCAACTCCCCTACTGGGATTGTGCAACATAGAGATATAAATAAATAGACCCTACACTATTGCTGTACGTGTCGCACTTAGGGCACATTCCTACAATTTCCCCGTTGCGCACCTACCTCTACTGTTCCCACCAAATAAATTCACTGTGCCTATGCTTTTAGGGTCTAAACTTTTCTTTATACTGTGGATAGGTTTTGGCCAATAACGTATCATAACTTTGCAAAGCCAATTACCAATAACATTTTTTTTATATTTAAACCGACCAATAGCTTTCTTGTATTATAATGAATTGGCCAATATCGTGCATCATATTTATGAATGAAATGACGTTTTAAATCTAATAAAAAAAGGAAAATAAATGACAACAGCTCGCTCGGAGGTCATGACAGCTGCTTCAAGAATCAAATTTGGGTTGAGATTTGGGTAAGAAAACTTGCCTTATTCTTAATATTTATTTAGGAAAATCGTACTATCGTTTGTGTGGTCTTTTGTTGTGATTATTTCATTAACATCAATTTGTTTTTACTTAAAATAACCTAGCTACATTATGTCTTACAAAATGCCTTCAAACTGCATTGTACCAGGCTGCCGTAATGATAATATTGTGTATGTTAGACTCTTTATTGCCTCATAAACAAACAAATCTTGTCGGGAAGCGTGGTGTAAAGTTTGCCCCTTATTTAACAATGTTACATATAAATAATGCAACTATAAATGCTCGATTTTGGCCACACCATTTTTAGTCTAGATACATTAACGATAATAACTAGATTAACTGACGATGCTATACGTTCACTACCTATATTTAGATGCAGTTTTTCCAAAGTAATGAGGCAGATATAAATATTACAAGCAACAGAACAATGTATTAACCACATTTTTGTGGTACCTACCTCATATAATAAAAGGCATCTGAAATAATTTACAGAAAAAGACATTCTTTACCAAGGGCAACAAGCACAATGAAAATTCGTGGAGATGCTGTACAAAGTGGATGGCAGAGGAAATCGAGCTTGCTCAACCAAACTGATGGATAGACAACCAACAATCATATGACAAGAAGGTACCTACATTGAATAATTTTTTGAGTCTTGTATTTTAGTTAGCTTGCATCTGAGCTAATATTATTATAAAAAAGAATGATAGGTGTTTTAAAATAATTATATTGGAACTAAATTACCCTTGTGTCATACCCATACTGTTTTGTGTTTTAGTCTTCTCTTTTTATGTTTCTACAATCTGTCTCTGAATGGAAAACAAATATCATGTGTGGTCTGAATCCAGCTAATCAACAAGGAGAATGAAATCTTATACTGTGCCCCCGCACAAGTGCCCCCCTTGACATTTACGGTTCCCTCTTGTATAAGTAGCTATGTAGTATTGTACTTTGGGATGGTATTTCAGACGTGACACTATTTCTGACAACGGCAAATGCCTTCAGGTTTTGAATTCTACAAGATATATTGCTGTATAATTTATTATAATTATGTGGTCTCAAAATTCTGTTATACATATTAATCTTTTATTAATATTTATGATGCTTGGGAAAAAGAAATTTTAATAACAATGCCAGAAATTCTTAGTATTGTTGAAGACAGTGGGAATGAGGGTGTACAGTTAATATTGAAAATACCATGTAATTTTAAGTGTATTTGGCATTTTTTTTTGTCTGTTTCAGGTCTGAATAGAAAACCCTAGTGTTCCTACCTAGACATTATCTACAACTGTATTACCTAGTGAAATAGCCAAGCAGTCCTGATGGATGTCGAAGATCATATACAATTTTATAAGATCACACACATGCCTTGTTAAAATTTGAATGTATTGATGAAATATTACTACAAACAGCCTTTGCATATTTCTAACATAGTAAGTAATCAACACAATACATTAACCGTGTACACGATTTTGCTTTAAGAAAATATTTTTTGTTAACTGTTATTTTGTGGCAATAATAAAATTTATTTGAGAAATTGGTTTAGTTTATTTTTAATTAATATTTTTTAAAGATCTTGAGCTTTGGGTGAATCCATATCCTTAAAAAACCGATTTTTATCGATAACCGGACAATATCGGAATATACTAATCTTTCCGGTTAAATTTCGTAATTTATCGATTGTGTCACGTCCCTACTTTTACTATTTTTACTACTATCGGTAGTAAACATTATATATAATAGGTAGATATAGGTATACGCAGCTCTAACACGGTAGGTGCTTATGGCGGTACGTAATAGGTGCGATAGAGAGGGCTGATTCATTCTTAAATGATTTGTCAGTGTGACAACGTGTACATATTACAAAATTGTTTATGGGTGAGTGAGGTTTAATCAGTATGGCTATTGTGCAGATTTTTTGTATGGAGTTGGCTGTCTGTTTAACATTACTCGTCTGTGCCTGTGAATTTAACATTACTCGTCTGTGCCTGTGAATCTTACTCGTCTGTGCTGTGAATAAGTCTATTTTACTTTTTTTTCTTAACCATAAATAGCAATGGTTTTCCACTTATCCACGGGTCATCCCTTGCGAAGGTGTACGTGGCATTAATTTAAAATCTAAAAACTTTAAAATTATGTGGCAACATCTATCCTATTTTTGACATTTACGCTTGTCGCTTCGCTATCCGTTGTCAAATTTCACACGATAGCACACGGTTTTTGATAATGTCTAGCAATCGAACCAATTATTTATCGCATTCTATTTAGATTTATTGAAAAAAATGACAGAGGATCAAGATGCTAAGGATTCGCAATCAGATTCGGGCAGTAAAACGTTCATCAACAAGAACAAAGACAAAAAGGCGAAGACTCAGCGACCACTGACCAAAGTGATTATTTTTGTTCCAATTCTAGAATTTCAACCGTTTTAAATTGTTAAGGGTGTAATACAATAGTATGACTGTTCCAGATAATACTACGGCGCTTGCCACCTACCATGACAGAGGAGGAATTTCTGGAACAAGTGTCCCCGATTCCAGAACATGACCACTTCTACTTTGCCAGGCCAGATACGTCACTTGGAAACAATGTTTACTCGAGAGCTTACATAAACTTTGTGAATGTTGAGGATATATACCTCTTTAGAGACAAATTCGATGGTTATATTTTTCTAGATGAGAAAGGTAAACACAATTTCTCTAAATAAACTTTACTTGCAATTAGAAAGTAATGCTAATAACAATACTAATAAATTATGTTTTTGTTATATTACCAATTAATATGGTATATGGTAACAACTTTCAGATTGTTTTAATTAATTTTATATCCTAAAGGTCTCATATTATTGTTGTTTCATGTAATGAATACAAGCAAACCGAATGTTAAAATAATTCATCTCGCTGACCCACATTCCCTTAGCCGAATAATATCCTATTATTTTGAATTCTAATAAGAAATTAAACTGTTTAAATGATTTACATTTGTAATAAAAAAAAAAGTTGTGAATATTGCAAAACTTCATTCAGCAGTGAAAACCTTGGGAAGTCGCATTTGTTTAATTTTTTTTTAGTCACATCAGACTTATTTAGCCACGCGATATTTGAATTCTTATGGTTATGTACCAGTGATTACTATAATTCTTAAAAAAAATAAAAAAACAGTACTATTCTGATAATTTTTTTTTTTCAGGAGGCAGATTTTTATTCCTCCTGTAAAATTTTCACAAAAGCATTTTTACTGGAGAAAGACGATAAATATATAGTATTGGTCATTATGATACAAGGTCTTTTTTAATTCTTGCAGGTGTGGAGTATGTGGGCATTGTAGAATATGCTCCTTTTCAGAGGATTCTGAAGAAAAAGAAAAAGAAGGATCCCAAATGTGGAACTATTGAGAGTGACCCAGTTTTCCAAGAGTTTTTGGAAAGTTTGAATAAAGATGCAGAGCCAGAAAATCAACCTAAACTTGAATATTCATATCCAGTTAATGACTGTAAGTTAATAGATGATTCAAAAAATATAAAGCATGACCATTTAACAATGTTTATGAAAGTAATGGTGGGTGTATTCCTTGTTAATTTTGGCCTCCAATGGTATTTAAAAAAAAAATACTTTTTAAGAAAAATACAACATTAGAGCAAATAGCCTTTAATGCCAAATTGTTTAACATTGCCAAAATTAGTAAAATATGCTCCACTTTTGAGGGTATTTTGTTGGACTCATTAATTAATTTAGTTTTAACATTGATAAATTTAGTTTTAATATTTATTGTAATTCTTTGTTTATGGTACATTTATTAAATGCAAGTGGCATATTGTGTGCACTATTTGCTTTAGATCTGATTACCTGTTGATCTTGCTGCTACTACTAAAAACAGAATCCTTTTATGTCATATGGATTGACTGTGTTTATTGGTAAAACCTCAAATGTATTTTATTGTTAAAACATCAGAAAGAGGCTTTGTAAATAATGTTAATTATAAAAAAAATATTCTGTTATATTTGTACTAGCTGTGCCCGCGGTTTCACTCGCGTTTATAGTTACTGTTATATAGCCTATAGTCTTCTTTGATAAATGGGCTATGTAACACTGAAAGAAATTTTCAAATCAGACCAGTAGTTCCTGAGATTAGCGCATCAACCGATCATGACATATTCTTTATGAGCTATCAGAATGCAATGCTCCTGTAGAGTTGTGTAGAAATACTGTGGTGTGACATGACTGCTTAGCATACTCAACTGATCATTAAATGAATTATAAAATGTTTTCAAATCAATTTAAATGCAAAATGTGCAATTGAATGTAATTTATTAATGATTTAAGGTTTTTAACTATGTTCTTTTACTTGAATTATGTCTTAGAATGACATGTTTTTGGTGCAATAATCTCTATTTAAATTATTTTAGCAAATGACAAGAAAGTTCAATCTACACCATTGTTGGAATACCTTGCTGCGAGGAAACCAGATAAGCGCGGCCGGGACGAGCGCCGCAGGCGCGAGAACGACAAAAGGAAGATGAGGATAGAGAGGAAGACTAAAGAAGTTCCTATAAAGGTCAATTTTATATATATTTTTCATATAGCTTTATTTTTGGTGATACTTCGGTTATTTAAATTTTTTTTTAAATTATTGTTGTTAACTTATAGTACATTCAAAAGTAAAGTGAAATAAGTTGTTAATTAGTGACTTCAATGGCTCTAATTTAAGTTTATTTTAGAAGCCTGGTGATATATCAGAAGATGAAGCTTTTTTAGACAATTGTGACTATTATGATAATAGAAACAAGAATTTTTGGTTTGGAGAGCAAAGGGTCTATCATAAAACAAAAGTGAGATCAGTAAGACCTGAGTTGAAAACTACTCATGGTTCTGATGAGTTCATTAGCACAGATTCTGATTGGGACAGCCAATTTCCAGCTTTGTCTATGAAAACTCATAACACATTCACTCTGACATCTGGCAAGTTCTGTGACAAAAAAGAGGCACTTGAAGGTAGCCAGAAAAGTGGTGGCGATGCATTCTTAAAGGTTCACCAATTTCATGCTACATGTTGTTGATCATGTCCAGAAGTAGATTTCATTTAGTTGAATAATATTACATTATTCATTGGTATTATTCTGTAGTTGGGTGAATATGTTAACAAAAAAGTAAATATTTGCACAGTTGGTATAGTGGAGTCATTTACTGTTGTATAGACTAGCTATTTCATTATAATAAATAAAATATGTTATGTATTATTTAATGATTACAGGAGGAAGAGGCAGGGGAAAATGATGTGAAGAAAATTAAACCGAGGGATTGGGATAAAGAAAAAACAGACTCTAAAGATGAATCAGCCAAAATTGACAGTAAAGACAGCACAGTTTATGAATCTAAAACATATAGAGATCGCAAGGCTGGCATCAATCTTAATTCTGATAAGAAAAAAAGACCTGAAAATGACAGAAAAGAAAGTTCAGGAAAAGATGACGATCAGGGCGAAGATTCTGACAAAGGCTACAAAAAGGAAAAACGTGACAAATGTAAAGAATCTCCACGAGAACTAAAAAGTAAAAAGTATAGTGATACTAGAAAAGAAAGAGTCAAACAGACTGAAATTGGTAAATCAGAAAAACAATCAGTGATAAGTAAAATCATGTCAGCAGATGGTAGAACTAGAGGATTAAACCATGATGATATCAAACCATTTACTCAGCTGCCTCATGTTAAAACTGATGATTTGACTAAACTTATTGAAGGTATGGACAGAAAAGTTAAATTGGAAGATTCAGACATTAAAACACAAAAAGATTCTAAGGACTCTAATGATAATGTAACAGACACCATAATTGAGGTTTCAACTATCAGAAGAAATAGCCTAGGATCAGGAGAAATACAATGTAAAGAAGAATCCACTTTAAAGAGACAAAAGAGTTTAGATGATAGAAGTAAATCTACTGACAGAGAAGGGTCTGAGGAGAAAGAAAAGAGCGAGAGCTCAGACCGCCGAACGGAAAGACGGATTAGGAATAAGGTATGCTAAATATATGTCATATAATGATATTGTATATCTAGGACGTGCATTTAGCAGAGATGGAAGGTACTTCGTTGATATAGAAAGAAGAGTGAATAGGGAATAGGGTGAATGGAGCGTTAGGGAAACTTCTAGGTAGTAAAGTCTTCAGACAGAAGGCCCAGCTCGCCATACACAATGCGGTGCTGATTCCTACGCTAACATATGGAAGCGAGTGTTGGGTATGGCAAAGAGAGCATGAAAGTAGAAATAAACGCGGTCGAGATGCGTGCGCTGCTGAAAATCTGCGGTGTATCGCTCATAGACTGCGTTCAAAATGATGATGTAAGAAAAAGAGTCGGTTTGAAAGACAGCGTCGGAGTCAAGGTAAGAAGAGGCATGCTCCGGTGGTTCGGACATATGGAAAGAATGGATGCCGAAAGATTGACTAAACAGATATACAATGCGAAAGTGGAAGGATGTAGGAGTAGGAGTAGGATGAAGTTTAGTTAGTTAGTTAGCTAGTTAGTTAAGTCATATATCTAAAGAAATATTCCCGACTAATCAAATTAGAAATGAAAGACATTTCTAAAATTATATTTTGTGGACATTTTAGTTGCTTTAAAATAATTACTTATTTTTAGGATCGTCCAAGCCTCGTAATTTATCAACCGGGTATGGGCAAATTCAGTAAGCAACGACTGGCGAAAGAGAAGGAAACCACGCCCACGGCGAAATCAGTTAGTGACAGCGAAAAGAAAGATACCTGAGACAACTTCAAACTTTCTCGAAAATTGGACACCATTCGACGGAATCACCCTGAAGCTGGCATTCGACACATGTCCTAGCAGCGCGGCGGAGAGGACCATCGGACATGCCAACTGAGGGAACCACTGTTCTTGTTCAAAGCTGTTGTTTTAATGATTCGTTTAATTTACATTCAATAATGAGTTGGAGATGTTTTATCGTTATGAGAAAATCAGCATAGCATTTAATGCTTACATATTTTTAGCTTGCGATCATTTAGTTCAGTTTGTTTAATTTCATTTAAATATAATTCATTTTTAAAACTGGGAACTATGTTTTTATTCATTGACGACCTCAACGGCGCCTGGCTTGGCGCTGGCTGACGCCTGGAAGGTCCCGGGTTTGTTTCCCGGTGTGGTCAATGCAAAATATATAAATGTAGAAATCTTTTTTTATTTGATTGAGACTGACTTTTCTGGAAGATGTGTTCAGTAGACTCTATGAGTGAGGAGTTCTAATTAATTCTACAAAGATTATATATTTGGAGTCTATATAATTGGTGTGTTATATTATAAAGTGCATTTATTTGTTAAAGCATAGATTAATAGACAGACGAAATTAACTTAAAGTGTGGGTAAAGTTTTTAACGTGACCTGATGATTGAAACCATATTTACTATAAAAAAATTTATTAGATCTATCACAGTGAATTTTAGTTTTATAATTTTTACCATAGTTACAAATTTAGTGACTCACTTACACACAAATAAGAGAAAATGTAATTAACAAAATATGTATCATGACGAGAAGATTAAAAGTTATGTATATGCCTACTGTAAACATAGCCAAACATTTCGAAAAACAACATCAAACAACATTCCAGTTGATATAAAATTAGTTACATCTCAAAAACAGAATTATTTTGTTTTTTTTTGGTTAATAACCCTAGTCAGCCTTTTAAAAGCCTTTTATATAGGTCTACTTAAACACTTAATTAATATGATACTTACATAAATATTGGATAGACATAAACTTTGTATGCTAAACCAAAGGACAGTACCTAGATAAATATAACGAAATAAAAAAAGATAGAAAAAAGCACTTGCTCTGAAAGGTGAAATTTGATGCTTTTGGCTTAGCCGCAGTCGGGTCAGTTACATGCCAGAGTCAACAGAGGTGACCAGAGATGAGCAGAGGAAACAAACGGTTAAACCAAATAACGTTAAAAGTATAAAAATAAATTTATTTTTTGTACATCCTTTATGCATGGACTGTTATTTACAGTGGATATTGTGGATATTGTTTACAGTTATTTTAGAAATAGGGTACCTACTTAAGATATTTAGGATAATAAGGATAAGATAGACGATTTAATTAAGAACGTTTCTTCTGGTAAATATCTATTCCGTTTGATACGTGTTATGTTTTTTATCTTATTATTTTTATCGACTCTTTCAGGAACAATTTTTCCAAAATAACTCGACCTATTAGGACCGGTCTGTTAGGATATTTTTCACCTTTATGAACAAATACACTTGTGGCGAAGTGATTGCAATATTGTTGGAAATATTATGATAACGTACCTTATTAATGTGCAAAATATGTATTTATATAAGTGTAGTGTCAGATCTATGTAACTACTTACAGACTTTTATATACATATACCCACTTATTGTCTTTAAACAGCACAAAAAATAGTTTATCAGTATTAAATACCACTTAACATACATTGGCCTATCTACATTGATTTATAAATGTTTATCAATTGAAGCATTTAGTATGAATCATTTGAAAAAAATCACGAGTTTTATTGAATAAGTTAGTCGAATTTAATCCCAAGATATTTGGTTCTGTATTTGGTATATCCCTACACTAATTTATTATAGCTATTAATAATTATAATATAACTAACTTATATACTAAAGCACATATCCTTAGGTATACCTAGTATTTTTCAAACCTGTGCTAATTTCCCTCTTCATAAACTGTAAATACAGTCCATTCCATCATCAAGCTAAAATATGTGTAAAGCCACATTATATTTGGAACGGACTACAAAAACGTTAATAACTGAAGACCCTTATTATTCAACTAGTGTATTACTTAACTGTGCTAGTTAAACTATAATTTTCGGTAAATTTTATACTTTATTATGTAGATATATTTGAATAGAAGTTACCTATTAGTGTAAATCGTGAACTCACGGTTAGATACTTCATTCATAGCACTATTATAAGTGTTTGATTTTAATAAACTTGATATTCCTCCTATAAGTCCCTTTAGAGTTACATGGATACGCTTGTTGTACCTAATAAGTAGCTTAACATTCTTCGAGTGCGGGTCTACAGTAGTGTTTTTTTTAAAATTACTAGGTAAGCGTATTCATGCGGTGTAATGTGGTTTTTGCCGCCCGGATTAATAAACAAATATTTCGAATTATATTTTTCTCCGATTAACTTCTTATCTGCAAAGGTATTATATAGGTAACTAACTCTGTTGCTCTCAATAGCGGAAATTTAGCACATACTAGTTCTTAGCTAGTTATAAACAAATTATATTTTTTTTTTTTTGGTGTAATCTCACTTCCTTTACCTTTTACGTAAACACAAGGGCGGTGTCGAACTATGTAAAAAAAGGTCAAACAATAACAAACAACCAAAAAGTCCTCCTAATTTTGCAACGAAAAGAATTATAAGGCCATTAAAATAGTTCTTTGGTAAGACGAAACCATCACGAGTTTCTAGAATTTACAATTAAATCATAAAAAAAACTTAATATTATCTATTAGTTAAATGCTGTCTTACTACGCAAAGTTAACTACACACCTACCTATAAATTAAATGGACAATTATATATGTTATTACGGTAAAAACGCTGCTGGCATCTGCTACAGACAATTTATTAATTTTACATTAATAAACACAATCTGATTCTGGCGGAATGACACTGATCTATTTCTCGGCACTTCGCTGGAGATGAATTTCATGCACGAATAACTTTGTAGAGTTGCAGAAGAAATTATTGTAATGCACATTAATGGTATAAAGTGCAAACTAAATTCGTTGAACCTCGTTAGTTTCGCTTGCGGCCAGAATCGGCACAGTGGCGTGCATATCGCTGTTATCCGTAGGGATGGCTTTCTTCATCTTCTCTGCTTTGGTCTTCGTGCGGGCTACGTTGTGTCGGTGCATCAGGTACAATAGCAGCATAAAGCCGACTAGGAAGCCAGCTAAGCCGCCCGTCACCGTCAGCCACGTCCGACGTGATAATTTGAGACTCTGATACTGAAAATAAGATATAAATATGTGTTTAGGTATTGTGTAAATTATGTATCCTTATTACGCTTTTTTACAATTATGCTTTCAGGAAAGCGTGAAGAAGCGTTTTTTAAGCGGCATTTTCACGATGGAATGGCTAGTAAGTAGATAGATACAGTGGTTCTCAGTCGTTAGGTACTTACATATGATCTTCCTCCTTGTTTGTCTTGCTATTTAACATTGGGCAAAGTAGAAATGCAGATAGATAAGTAGCCACGCTTTCGTAGAAAAGTTTATGCGGACCTTAGAGCATACGTTTTATTTGCAATTGTCTGGTTATTTTATATACTTTTATTCTACCTACCTACTCAATACCTATTATCTCCTTAGCTTCGCAATCCATCAATGTGAAATCCGGCTAATAAGGGAATTAACTCTTCAATCATGCTTATTTTGATCGATTTAACTATTGTACATATTGATTATCTCGTATTAGACCAAGAACCTTTCGGATTTGTATGTTAATCAAGTAGATAGTATCTACTTACTAGGTAACTTGTTTGCCAATACAAGAAAATAGTTGTGTTAATGCTACCATATTATAATTAAAGTACCTACTGAAGTAAGTAATAAAGTTATTTATGTAAGTAATGTATTTAGTTAAAAAAAATTACGAACCTCTAAGTATATAGCCTTACATCTTTGATGAGTGCTATTAGGTGCTTCGAAGCTTGGCATAGGACAATCATTAAATTCTGTAACACAATAAAAGTTTAAATGAATTATCTATTAGTTACCTACGAAAACATCGACATAATAAGCAGTGATCGTATCACGGGCTCTAGCTTTGACGGGAGGGGGTCCCAATGGTAAAAAAATGATTTAAAATTCTTTTACGTTTTATGGCCAACTTATTATTTCTTCGGAATCTAGTTGAACCGCTAGATCTCGGTTTACGCTCATTAAAACCAGACCAGTCGGTCTTTTATCTTCCATCTTATTTCAGAGGTTAGTCTTTAACCTTTTTAGGGTAGAGAAAGACCTTTCAGGGGTTGCAGTCGACATTGGGAGGGTGGCTAAAATGACGGAAAGCTTCCTAATTGAAGGGAAAACTGATCATCGCAGTGATCAATAGCGTTTATTTACAGTTGCAGGTTTTTGAACTACATATTTCCAGTGATTGTGCCATATATCATTTTCACTCGGAAAGTCTTAGTTTTCACCACACAGAAATGTTTTTGCTATCTTTTTGAGATTTTCTTTTATCTTGGAGTCATTAGGTACTGGTCTTCTCAGGTAGAAGCATTTGGATTACTTCGATCGTCCATTCATGTGGTTTATAGCGAGCGTCGTGTTCTGTTATTACGTGATCAATGAAGGGGTAAAACACATTTCCTCGGTAGTACCTATATTTCAGCAGTTTCTGCTGGAATATTTCTGCGCTGGGTTAGCCTTCCAGTCATTCTTTCATTCTTGGCACAACTATGTCGCTTGAACTCATGTCTGTGCTTGCTTAAAAAGGATCTGGAAATGACTTTCGTTCCGAATATTTAGTAAAGTCGTTTTTACCGTTTTGCATAACCGCAAATGTTGGACAAATCAACATTGACTTTCTGCATTACTTTGTTTAGGTTTATCATACCTATATGAAAAAACCTTTCTCAGTTTAACTAAAGACACAATAAACTGGTTGTTTTTCATAGCGGTCAACAAATGGTATGGTTGAGTAGCGAGGTCGCTAGTAGCAGAATCTTGAAGTGCTACAAGTGTGTCGCGTAAGTACAACGAGAACCATTTCTGCAAATCTTTCAACAGCCACATGTTTCTCGATCACTCGTGTCTCATAAAGAGAGATAAGCGTTCAGGGTCAGTGGCTACCTCCCCGCTGCCCGCACAGCGGCGGCGACTCCGCACGCTCATCGAGCGAACGCCGCAACTACCATTCGCTACAAGCGGCGTGGTGCTGTAAAACACGCACGCATTCTTGAAGAATGGGATCCGAACAGTGGCGTAGGTACCCAGGGGCAAGGCGGGGCAGTGTATGTATAAAGAACGGCTTAAAGCGTAAAAAGAGGATCCTTCTTTCCGATTTTGTGCTTTTTAAGCTATAATCAGAATCTGATTTTTTAAAAGGACGGCAACAAAATCTTTTTGACTCCTCTTTTATGTGCTAGTTGAATGAATGGGGTTCAGGTATGAACCCCATTCATGGACGGTGAAGAAATTTCTTTTCTATTTATGTATCACTGATTCTTGTCCCATATCTCTAAATATGTACTAAATAAGTACCTACCTATTACATATAATATTCTTGTTAAATAACGTTATGAAAAATGTTGAAGAGGCGAGTGAGGTGTGTAAGGATCGTGCCATATGGCGTTCGGTTCTCTCTGCCTACCCCGCTAGGGAAGTGGCGTGAAGTTTAGTTAGTTAGTTAGTTAGTTAGTTATGAAAAATCTACGAAAAATCGGGAGTTACGTGCCCGAATGACGCGCATGTCCGTACTATTGAGCTACCACCGCTCTAAAACAAATTAATTTGATACTCACCTTTTGAATTCAACTTCTTATAATCGTCTAGTTGAAAATTCACATTTCTAATTTGCAGCCATAAAATTGCCGGTTTTAAATCGCACGCCGGTGTAATATCGATCGATTTTGTTATATCCACCTTCACAAGTTTACACATAGGGGCAAAGTGCTCTGCTTCCAATTTCTGCAGTGGATTATGTGATATATTGTAATGAGTTAGATATGGCATGATACCCCAAGTCGGCATTGCTTGTAAGTTGCAGCCTGATATATCTAGCAGTTCTAATGGCGCCTTCACTGATATCTGAAGAGGCAGATTGTTACTAAGCATATGCAAGGGGTTGCCTCTGAGATACAATTGCCGAAGCGAGGGCAACTGGAATATTGATTCGGACAGACTGAGTATAACATTATTAGAGAGATCCAATGTTTGTAAATAGGAAAGTGGTTCAAAAGCACCATCATCTATTTGGTATATCTGGTTGTCAGCTAAATACAGGAACCTAATGCTCGTGTAGCCAGCGAACGTGTCTCGGTGCAGCTGGTGGAGCTTGTTCTCGCTGAAGTCTAAGATCTGATAACAGAGAAAAATATTGAAGTCAGCATATCAGTAAACTTAAACATTTTCAGTTGTTTGGAGGTGGGACATTAGAAAATAAATAATGAATGCTCGTGTTTGCTCCACGAAGCCCTTCGCAGGCTGCCCCGTCTATCATATATCTACGTTATGGGGACGAGATATTGTTGTTTAAATCCATTTTAATTGTTTAATGTTTGTTACTTTTAATGAAAGCCAAATTACCTCCATTTAAACATTGAAGTGTAGATATAAAACGCTAAAATCCGAAATTAATCACTCGGAGCCTTGGTTTGACTTGATCTGGCTAGCCCACAGTTGTTATGCTTATAAGTTTGGACTTTAGAGTAAGATATGTAGTTATAAAACGCACCTCAATACTACTCTTAAGATTAGGGATTTGTTGGAGCCGCAGTCCGGCGCAGGAGGCCCCATACATGTCGAAGGCCCTCTCGTGGGTGCACTTGCTGGGTTTGGAGTCCGTCATCATGTCCATTTGTGTCATACCCTTCGCCAAAGCGCACAAGAAACACACGATGGCGAGGGCTAAGGATCCGTTTCCTCTGGAACAGATATAGTAAAAGTCAGATGTTAACAGGGTAAGCAAGCGCGCAGACTTTTTGTCTGCCGCGAACAACATTCACCTAAACATAGAAAAAATTCCCATTGATCTGACTCCGAGGTAAGTAGCTTAAGCACTTGTGTTACGGATATCAGAATCAATAGTGGTATTATATATTTGTAATACTTAAATATTGCATATTAACTTAACATCCAGACACAGAACAAACACAAGTATTCATCACACGAATGTTTGTCCTGGGTGGGGATCGAACCCACAACTCTTGGCGCATGGGGCAGGGTCACTGCCGAATGAGCCATCGAGCTTGTCTATTACTAATACTAATAAAAGTACGCGGTGTTGGATCTTATTACTTCTTACAATCTTTATTTACGAACATCACTTTATACGACCCCAGTTTTAAGCATGATATGAAGTGAAAAAAGAAACCGCAGACAAAAAGTCGTCTGCGCGCTCTCTAAACCTAAAACCTAGCACCAATATCTTCTCTTACCGCCTACCTAGTAGTATAAATACCTATATAACGGTGAAGTAGTAGGTCTGTATTAAGTAAAGGCCCTTTATGTTAAACGAATCCGGCTATCATAAAACAATAATGCAATAGGATACATCATCAAAATGTAAACACGTCATTAACTATCTACACTCATTTCTATTTGGTTATGCGATCACGGGACTTAAAAACAGGTCTGTACGTGACTGTACCTAATTGCTCAAATTAATGATCATTATCATCCCACCGGGTTTATCATGTAAGTACAAAATTGCTCTATCACGTGTTTCTATGGTAAGTGAGCGATGCACTCAATGCGTTTGTTCATTCGGCCAATGCAAACAGACGCAGGATAGGTAGATACTTAACGGTACGTCGGCAGCGGTTCCAGGTCGTAAGGTCGATCTGATAACAATTTTCTTGGATGGGCTTATCTGTAGAGCGTTCAGTACCTACGAGTACGCCTTTGTATTTTAAAATATTTATTTGTGTATTGTCATTTAAATTTAGTTAAATGACTATATCATAATCTTCTTTGCGTCAAGTCCGTGGTTAGTCGGGGTCCGGAAATACATCATGGATTCGATTGCATCAAATAGCAAAAGGGCAAAAGTTGCTCTCGCATGGGAGTTAAACATACTTCTAAGGTAAAAGTGTTGGGCGATTGGTATCATCATTTTTATTTAAAGATAATTAAAAAGTATGTAAGTAGGTATGTAATGCACTTAGGGCAGAACCTACAGTAAATATAAAGTCTTATTAGGGTAGGTTACAACTCATGATGATCGATATAAGAAAATAAAGAAGTAGGTACATGATATTATTTTCTTAATTACCTATTTATTTACCGACATTAAGCTAGATGACTAAAAAATTCTGTTTAGACCGTCAGCTAGATTAAAAAAAAATATTGAACACGTTTTTTTTATTTATTTGTCAAACAAACATAGACGAAGATACAATGCATTCAACTCTCGCGTGAGGTCACGCTTTCGTATTTTTTTTTACAAAATAGTGATGTCGCAAGCCCCCACTTCAAAACTTTGATTCTCTTTATCTTTGTGATTTTTTGTTCATTTGATAAAGCGAAAAATATGTGTCTAGTATTTTTGTATAATAACTGATGGACTATATAGAATTATAGTTTTTTTAATGCAGTCATCATCCCTATTAAATATGTACATATCGCATCATAATAACCTTTTTCCTACATCACATTAGTATCTACATTCAATGTAAATATAAATAACTGATTTCACATCATCGTAACACTCTCTCAAGTATATGTAGGTATGTATGTACATAACTTGAGCAATAGCGACTTTGTACTCTCATTTATTATCTTGTATGTAATCTATGATATGTATGGCACGTTGACGAAATTGAATACCCTAAGTGATGGATGTGACCGTGTTTCATAATTCAGGTGTTAGTAAAATTACAGTCGCACTCGCGATAAAGAACAATAATAGATAAAGAAATTAGGCGCGCAAGTGTATAAACAGCTTGGAAATTACGAAATTAATTAGAGCAGTGTTATACCTAAGTATCTACTTACTTAGTACATTTTACCTCGGTTTGTCTCGCTTTTCTGTATATCCTTTCCTGAATCCCTGACTTGAATAAAATAATATTAATATAGGTATATAGGTACAAAATGTAATTACATATTCACAAAGTTCATGGTCAAACAAACTCACTTTGGTATTTATAGTAGGTACTACCTAGTTGTATTTGTACGTATTCAATAGTACCCTAATCGTTGAAGCAAAATACTGCCTATTAAAACGTATGTCTTTTAAACGTTAGTAAAAATGGGGCTATCCGTAAGTTGAATATTTCTAACTTCTAACTATGTCATCTAAGTACCTACATCACAGATAACCTCCAATAGATACCACATTAAGAGGATTGACGTACGCCCATGCATCTATGCTATTACATAAATAAGTAGTTGTCATACACGCGCATCTTCAGTGCCGACTAAGAGACAGATCTGCGCGTCAGCCTTTACGGAGACACTTTTATTTATATTTAATAAGTATTTATGCATAAATAAACGTTAAAATGGCCTTCTGTTTCGTAAAATGGTGTGGGAAGAATTCCAGGACATCAGAATTTAAAAAAGATGGCATAACTTTTCATCGGTAAGTAAAATAAATACCTATTTTATTCTAGACGGAGCTCAAGTTACGACGGTCGAATTTTGAAAGTTGGCAAAAATTTTTTGACAAGTGTCAGCTCGCGTTGATGTCTTTTGTCACTATCCCTTTCTTTCATTGCCCATTTCACTATTTTTATCCCGTTCTGGCATAGACATGCATAACAAGAGGGTTGTAACTGTGTACGTTTCAGTATGTCGAATCGACATTGTCAATAAAAAATAGAGATTGTCCTAACTCAATTTGCTTTAGATTTCCAAAGGGTCTGAAAGAAAGTCTAAATGGATCGATGCCACATATCGCGATGATGGATCGTTCCCGAGCAAAAACACCGTCATTTGTTCGAGACATTTTACAGAAGATAGTTTTCACTATATGAAGGATAGAAGACGAATAATGGAAACAGCCGTGCCTTCTTTATATTTACCAATGTATGTGTTGCCGGCAATGTATATAATCCAGGCATTCCATACAATATTCTATAGTTTTCTTTATTCTATTCTAGTATTCTATAGAATAAAATATCATTAACACCAACCACCAAACAATAACATTTGTTTTTTTTTTGGTACGGTCTGATACGGTTTTGAGGTACGGAACCCTAAAAAATCAAATTTATTTATATCTACATATAAAATATAAATAATTATGAATTTATCGATAAAACTATAGACATTGCACAATACAATTGAACATCACTAGATGAATGAGTGTTACGTCCCCCGCACCCCGTTCCTACCTCCTAAAATTGTGACTTGAACCTAGAACAAAGCGGTGAACGTACGGTATCTATTGGAGGTTATCTGTGACCTACATATACCCAATAGAGAAGGGAATAAAGAATAAAACAGCCCGGGTGAACAATGCCCCGACGCTTTTCCAGTTTGAATTCCTGATTGAAGCGTTTTAGGAAAACGCATATGACTTTTAGATCCATATTTTTTTGTGCCTTGGGTATCTACATATTAGATGATTTTTAATACATTTATAGTTTGGATTAGGGGTTCCCAAATTTAATCAAGTGGCGACGCATTTGCAGGATTATTAGTTTGTCCCGGCGGCCCTTACCCAGCTTGCGAAAGATAAAGGTGTAATCATCACAGACCACAGAAATACGGTGTAATACTAACTGAATTTTGAGAGTGGCAAAATTTTTAATCAATGTGAGTTTTTCAATGTCTACTTCGATAATGTTTTTCAATAACAATTGAATGAGCTTCAAAAGGTGTTCCTTAAAAATTCAGGTCTTGTGAGTCAAAAAACTCATTATGTCACCATACACATTTACTATTCATTTGTACCTCCAAATAATGAAGTAAAGCTTTCAGAGAACAGTAAAGAGGAGCGCGTCACGGCGCCCATAAATAATTTCTAAGGCGCACCAGGGCGCTGCGGCGTACGCTTTGGGAACCCCTGGTTTTGATGAATGTCCTAGTTTTTCTTAATTTATATACCATTGACTCATTTAACCTATACCTACTTACCTGTATAATATTAATTATGTTTATGATGCAAACAGATAATTTTATTTTGTAAATTAATCTTGAAGTTTTTCCTTTGCTTGAGAGTAGGCCTACCACGTACTGTACTCTTTTCTGTTCTCACTAAGTAGTTAAGTATAAACTCTACCTACCTATGTGATATAAAATGTATTTGTTTGAACCTTTATCATATGTTATGTATTAAATTATTTTTGTACCTATTGTTTATATAGGTACAAGTTGGTAGCTAGCTTGGAAATAATACACATAGTATTAAGTATGTATTGTTTGTCATGTTGGTAGGTACCTATATTTCTCAGATAATGTCTACCGACTCAAGTAGGCAAGCGGTAGATAGACTCAGCTTCATATTGCTCTGTGTCAAATATCGGGGTCTTTGTCCTATTGTTTAATAGGTGCGTTTAGGTATCCATGGCGCTATTACAGTGCTTTAGACATACCGGTCAATTTGCTAAATTTGAAAAAATCAAACGATATCTAATATTGACTATTAATGTCAATATTGATTTGTTGGTAAACTATTCCTGTTTTAGTACAATACGTAGTCCTCATGTTGGCAAAAGAGTAATTCGGCTAGGATCTTCTTCCCTTTTTTACGAAGGTAATGCGGAACCCCCAGTGCCCCAGGATTCTCAATTATATTGGCACTAAATGAACTGCTTATACTTGAGAAGTGTACTTGTGGCTATTGTGTGCCTCTGGCCTCTAAATAGATTAAAATAAAAAATAGCTCGGGCAAATACCTACATTAAGCAATAAATTATAGGTTGGCCTATGAAAGAATATAGATGACGAATCTCCGGATATGTTCCCAGAAAAACGTTATTTACAACGCTCTGTCAACACCGCACCTATAATTTTCCTGCGTCACATAGTGACATTGTAAAACAGCTTAGTTATTCTTGTGTCAGCAGAGATAATGAAAATAATGGACGCAAAATTAATATCAAATTAGAGGGTTTAAAGTAATGCAATAATGGTGTGCAGCGTATAATGGGATTCGTCCTCGCTCCGACAACTGTCTCTCGCGCGTATGACATCACATGTGATGCAGCTGGGAACGACATATCGTTGCTATTCCAGCGGATATTTCATCTACATGTATCGGTAACAATAATATATAAATTATACATTTCAAACCACAAATATTTAATTCCGAATCCTTATTGGTTCATAACATTTCCTACGCGCATACCTAAGAGTACCAGTAAGTAACTGTTGTTAAATTTGAACAAATATTCTTACAATCAAAACCAACGGCTTTGTTTTTTATATTGGGTATACGTAAAATGTATCGTTGAGAAATCAAATCGTGCGAAATAAAGTATTTTCGCGTATTTTAATTTCATTATAAAGTAAGTATAGAGTACAATTGCCCTAAATAACGTACAATACTTTATAATAAAGTACGATTGGCAAACCTAATTGGGTACGACCAGCACGGCAGCTTGAAAGGAAGAAAAGGACTTACATGGAGGGGTCCTATAGAATAACTAATAGCTTTCCATACATCCTTTCTCATATTTTTATTTTTATAATTTTCATCACTTGAGCCCCATATTACGGTTATATGTGATATAAATCAATTAACAAGTCGATTGAATCGTTCGTCTACGTGTCAAGCATGTTTCTTTTTGTTTCCGACTAAGCGTCTCTACAGAGCCAATTGATATCGGCAACAAGCGTATTCTTTGATGTTTACCGCCAAAAACGGAATTACGGTTCCCAACTTGTTGACAACTTTTGTTGCCAACACAAGGAAATTACAGAAACTTTTGTCACCAACTCGTGTTGCCAACACAAAAGTTGGCAATTTTTGTTCGGTGGAGACTCGCCCTTACACACCTCACTTGGTTCTTAAACATTCATGATCCTTTTTATACAAGCTCTACAGTTCTTATGACTCCTAACATCACAGTTTGTTAACACACGAACAATCTAGTCGTGGTAGGTAAGCCTGGGCCCTTCGCGGCTCCTAGATCCTTCCACTTTCGCATCAGCACCGCATTGTGTATAGCGAGCTCGGCCTTCTGGCTCAAGACTTTACTACGTAGTAGTTTTCCTAATAGTCCATTCACCCTATTCCTTGCATTCACTCTTCTTCTTTTCATATAAGCGGAGTACCTTCCATCTCTGCTAAATGCACATCCTAGATATACAATTTCATTCACCTGTTCCAGCACTACATCATAAACCGTTATCCTTGTTTCCCTTTTAGATTTTTCCCTTTCAAGATACCTAAGTATCTTTGTTTATTTCACATTCAGTTGTATAAGCCTTTTTCTTACAATCATCTTTCAATGTTGTGACTAGTTGTTGCAAATCCGATGGCAACAGTTCACAACTAAGTCACCTATACGCACCCCAACATTCATAGACCTACTTAATCCTCCGGAGGCAATGGTCCAGATATAGGATACACAACTGAGCAGAGAGCACGCATCCCTGTCTGACGCCAATATTGACGTCAAACCAGGGCGAGGCTGCCCTCCACCTGCACACATCATGCCGTACAGTCCACATAGGTGGACTGCACAATTAAGAATCCTTTAAGCTTAAATAAGATTTTAAGTAAATGCTTCAGTTTGAAGTGATTTCGCTTTTGGTGGCTTGAGTTTCCTTTCCCTGAATTCACCACTAATCGAAACTTAAAGACTTATGGTTTTATTAGTGGACAGCGCTACGAGTAATGTACCTACTACAACAATATTAGTTTCTTATATCCAATATCGTAAATTGTTATACATTTAACATGTACTTGTTATTTTTTTTAACTTTAGTGTATAATGACAAAGACATAAATTTAAACTCGGAGTCAGCAGTACACACCTTAAATTGATAAGATTTGAATAACTGACCGTGGCCCAAATAAATAAGTACATACTCGAGTCAATGTCTTTATTTTATTTCCTATTCGCGATGATCACCATAAAGCAGCGGTTATGCCATTTGCGATAGCAATCGAGATACGTTAGGTATTGCGATGTGATTAGGGTAAGATAAAAAAATTCAAGGTAGATATTTAGGTAGGTACCTAATTATCGCCTTCGATCAAGTACGCAGGTATCGGGGCGAGATAGTCAAAATGCATATCTGGATCTTTGACTTTACGACGATTACTTATATAATTAAACAAAATATTAAATAGTTTATCTTTTATGTTATGCTTGCAATTGAAGTTTAGCCGACAGAGATATTAATAAATGCACAGATAATGCAAGCATTTTAAAGAGTTTTAATTTCAAGTTGACTACCTTCTATACGTCCATGTTATGGCCAATCATTTCTAGACATTAGTTCAGGAAGTATGTAAAAATTGCATGAAGTATGCCATTTTTATCTCCACAAATAAAATCTTACTAACACGCTGAATAACCGTTATCCCATCTACTTCAAGGGTCTTCCAGTCAACTGTCTTAATTGTTAGAGGTCAAATTAATTCCCGTTAATTGCAGACTTAACTTGTCATGACTGCCATTGGGCAATTCTTCGCAGAATAAACGTATCTAATGATGTGAATCATATCTTAGCGTATCATCCATAAGGCATTGTGCGTATAAGTTGTAAATTTTCCCTGTGTTATCGCGCGAATTCGTGACAATGAGACAGATATCATCGAAAAGGAAATTATAATAACAATAGTTCTGTCTGTTTCTATCTGTTACATTTAATCTTGTTGTTGGTAAAATTCAAAATATTTGTTTGATTTCAAGGATCAATAAACTTCGTTGTCAGTCGGTATAATAAATAATAAATTAAAGAAAGAAAGAAAAGAAAAATGTTTATAAGGTACTTACATGCATAAAACATAACATTATAACATGAAGAAATAAATTCTCCAGACTGACACACCTATGCCATAGTTCGAAACTAAGCTTATAAGCTTGGGCTATGAATACTACCTAGGTGTACGGATAATCATACACGTTTTATTTCCCCTAGCGGGATTTGAACCCGCGAACCTTGGTTTCGTGGCCAGGTCTCTCACCACTCGACCAACGGGTCTGTCAAAAACTGCATAGTAGGTACTACTATATTTACTGTAGTATTTTGCTAAATGATAAGGTCTGGCAAAATAGAAGGTACTGTGCAGTTTTCTTATATTTTTAAATATTAAATAAGTAATCACTCAGTCCCTTATAACCAACTTATTTGCGGTGGTGATAAATGTATTTCAGATATAATATTAAAGTATAAGCAAGTCCCGTTCTATTTAAAAAATAGTAGGTATTAGTAGGTATTCTGAATTCAATACGTCTAGTATCCAGATATAAAAGCAAATATAATCAAACATTCTCGCCACAACTGTTGCGAGGGCGGTGATGCTGGACTCTTACTGGCTAAAAATACACTTGGTTGTTCCTACTGTCCGCATGTTGATTTGACCACGGGAGGTGTCGCAACCGCCACATCAAGAGTCATCTATACAGACACTGTCTTCATCCATCATCCACAAATCTTTAATCCATCTCTATTCTTCTCCATCACGCTTAAGACACTGATGTTTATTTTGGGTGTCATATTGTTCGACGTCCGCATCTACACTTGCGATGCTATATGCCTTCCTAATAAAGATTCTCGTAGTTATTCTCTAATTATCGTTGGTCTGACTGGGACTTAAAATAACGTACCGACTATGTTCCTTGAACTTGAGTCCCAATTAACAGGCAACTAATGGTATATTAGGTATTCGCTTTAAGGACGTGCAGGCCACTTCTTCACATATTTCCATCGGGCCCTTCATTCATATCATGCTACTTCGAACTCTATTACGGGAACAGTGGGTGGATGTTGCTATTGGTCGGGTAAAATGATTATTATATATTTTAATGTGCTTTTTTATGTCTTTCTTTTATTTTTTTATTTTCTATAAATTGTAATTTTGTAATTTAAATGTAAGGAAGTTTATTTTCTGAAATAAATGGGTGATAACCTGCGGGTTAAGGGTGTGATTGTATGTAAGTATTTTGTATTTTGTAATGTAAACAAATCTGGCAGATTTGTGACGGCATTTATTTTATTGGTGGTTATAGCTTTTAGGTTGGGTAGGTACTTTTGTAGATCACTGAAGCCGAATGGGCTCGACGGATGCCGCACACTGCGGGACACTCCTACGCAGTGTGCGTGGCGGCCCCAATTGTCTGATTGATCTTTATGATGCGTCCGCGCCCTGCCCGAACCGAACCCGTATGAATCAATATACAATTACACATATATGTGTGTAATGTAATGTACGAATCGGTCGTCAACATCGAAATACAGAATTTTTGTGAGAACTTGCCAGCTTATGTTTTATTGTATTATTTACCATCTAAGAGCGACATTTCACCATTTGTTTGTATCACAATTCGATTCATAACACATTAAAATTCAGAATAGTACAAAATGTAATAAATTTGGCGAGATAAATAACATTGTCAGGTGTGATTATTACATATCTATATTTACCTACCTAATCGAGTCTTTCTTACAATATGAAGACACCAAAAATTCCACTTTCTTTACCCAGGTCAACAAAGTGGAATAATCCCTACTTTTGTGTCAAGAAAGTTAGCTCGAACCCAAGCAGATAATTATAGTACTTAAATTATTTAGAAAAAATAAGTGAAAAAGTATGTTTATTTTCTGAAATATAAAGAAAAATAATAAAAATATATAATTTTTACTAATAATTTTACTTTTTCACACATATTTATTGATAACGTAGATAAGTAGGTATGTACCTACTCATTGAATTAAGATTATTGGACTAAGACTTTGCTTAAATTCAAATGTGTCATTAGCGTTTACGTACGTTTCATAGATAAAACAGATTGAGCATATGAAATTTACGAGAATCATGACATTATCTTTAGCAGCTAACAATAAACATGTTCTACTTATAAGAATGACTAAATAATCCACAACTGATAAGATCAAGCCATTATTTTTATTTTTATTTTAAATATTCTTAGCAAATGTAATTTACTTACCCAAATTATTCATACGTTTCTTTACGTAATTATTGTTCCAATAAGAAAGCAAATGTTTGATGGCTTACTCTGAGAAACGCAATTAACATTATCTAGAATTCTGGTTAATCGATATTACTTATTTCTTGTCTCTTCGTTTAGGTATAAACATCAGGTCAGTGTGGGGGTTGGAATAATTATATGAAATGTACGTCCTTATGTGATTAGTAGTTAAGTAAGTAGTTGTTAAGATAATAAGGCTAGGTTTACTTAGGTACCAATTAGAATATGAAAATATGTTTTTCCCGATAGCAAATCTCTACCTCGCCCACCGGACTTCTCGGTTCTAAGTAGGTACGAGTATAGCTGCGCCATAAATATTGGAAATGCTACCAAATGTTGACAGAAAATAGTAGTTTACCGCAAGGGTGGACCGAGGGGCCCAGGGCTAATTTTACTCGGGGGCCTAATATGGTTTCAGATATTACTTGTGATCTGGAATCATCTGTCGAGATACCTATATGTTTTGTCTTCAATGGGGGCCTTTTCGTCCAGCCCTGGGCTGCAGCCCGAAAAACAGATTACAGAGAAACATTCCTACATAATCTTTGACATATGTAGGTATGTACCTATTTTGAAAATTGTTGAACTATTATGACAGACCTCAAAGCACAATTTCCTTTAAAATATTACCAATCTAGTGCAATCATGATGCAATGTTAGTTACTTACTTAGTTTAACCACATAAAAGTAAAAAACCATTAATAAACCGGCTTTCTTGATTTACTTAATGTCTTACACTCAACTCATACTCATAATTTAAAATGCTGCACTTAAATGGGAATTCGTTAGGCCTAATTAGCCTATTAGGTAGAGTTGTTCGGTGATGGATCGAAACTTAAAAATAATTAACATTTTGATATATTATTTTAAGTCGGTTCGTTTTTCCCAACTAGAGGACTTCTTATAAAAAGACTAGTGGTGGATGGTACCTATGTAAGTATTTATTTATTTGAAAAGATTCCATGAAGATTTTGGGAAATCATTAATATGAAATTGGGACACATCTTTCTTATCAATAAGCTAAGGGTGCCTACGTGACTTATATTCTGGATTATTAAATATCGCGAATTAGGAGTTAGCATTTTTAATAGATTTTAATAATTATTTTAGAGAAAGCGCTTTATTACTAAGTAGGTAGGTAGTTACATTTGTACCCATAAGAAATGCATAGGTACTTGACCCTTGTTGCGATGTTATCACCGCTGGAGAAGATAGGTGTAGATGTAAACTATTATACATATACTTAGATAATTTGAGTTTTACAATTATGTAACACAGCTTTAGTAAAAAGACAACAATGACTTATTTGGGCCTCCGATAAAAAATAAGTATTATAAAATCAGTACTGACCTATACATATTGAAAAGGGTCTGCATGTACACTATAAACATAACATCATAGAACAATAATCACAATGTCGGATTCACTTGACACCACACTTCACACTTTCGGTCCTCGCATCATCAGATGAGTACGCCACGGAGTCGCTAGCTGCAATCAGCGACGGAAGGCATTCGTTGATTCAATTACCCGCCCACTGATTCGATGGCCGAGATGGTTCTTCCCTCGCGGAGGATCAACAGACACTGATGCACCCGCAATCTTTTATCAGCGTCGTCCTTACACGGAGCACCCCGTATCTATTCACGGACTGAGACAACAGCGACACGACTCGCTCATTTGGGCCAGATATGACCAATATTATAATAGACGGTCGTATCTATACGCCTCGATTGGTTCGACGATTATGTTTATTAATGCGGTTCCTGTACTTCACTTGTTAATGGTGTTTGTTTATTATCAGCCGTGATAAGACGAAGTACTCTTTTAATGAGTTTGTACAATAAGTAATTCCTGAAAATGTATTAATTTATGTATCGCTTCTTACTGGGCGGGTACTCTGCGACTATGCGTAGGAATAATGTAGAGTACAGACAACAATACTTAACTATCTTCAATTGGATAAATACGGTGGGAATGGCTGCGTTGAATGGTCTTGGAGACTGTGTTGTATTCGCGTACCGCGAACTGAAGCGTTGATAAAGGAAATAAGAAGACATAAATAAATGCAAAAGATATTTTTCCATAACTTCGTTTATATACCTACATCTAGGAATGTTCTAATTAGGATATTTGAGCGGTGGAAGCTCAATGGTAAGAACGCGCCTCATAACCGAGGAGTGCGGATTCAAATCCGAGCATGTACCTCTGGATTTTTAAATCTATGTACCTATTTATACCTATGTTTATATTACTAGCTCGTCGGTGAGGGAAAACATCGTGATGAAACCTGCAAATTCAAACAACTTTTGATTTGTAACCATGATACAGGCGAAAATATAGCCACTTGTCACTCCTTTTTCACAGCTTTCTATCCAACCCAGCCCACTGTCTCATGTTGGTCTGGGACTTAAAAAGACCAATATGCCAACTGTGGTTCTTGCCTAGCATGTCGTAAAAGGCGACTAATGGTATATCGGGTTTTGGTGTGTGATTGTGTAGGCGATAGGTTAGCCGCTTGTCACCACTTTTTCACAATTTTTGCATTTAACCCAGCCCGGCTTTATTTTTGGCTGAAAGTTGAAGGTTGAAGGGGCATGCTGCCCTTTGACTCTGCCTACCCCTTCGGGGATTATGGGCGTGATGTTATGTTGTTGTTATTTCCAATAAATAGGTAGGTAAGTAGGTAGATACTATCTTCATAAAAATTATTTTATTAGCATATAAAGGTCATAATATTTGGTCAGTTATATTTTTCAGAACAATGGATTTATTTTAAAAGTTCCATTTTCATAAAGGTATTAGTTTTTACAGTTAAGAATGATGGTGTCGATGCCGATTTCAACACTGCTACAACAATGGGCAACATAACCCCTCAAACTTAAATTAACATTAAAATATAAGTAACTAGGTAGTCGTATACCTAATTTAGATACCCATTTATCTACCTGTTATATAAAGTCTGTTTAGGTACTTTCATATCATAGGTAGGTACTTAATTTATATACATACATACATCACAACCTTTCATTTATTTATGTTTATATGTTACCGGAAATGTATGAAACGTAGGAATTGTATACAATCTTGCAGCCTCCTACTCTTTAACCCGCTGGCCACCTCACCCCTCCGAGCCTACACAGTTCAAAATTATACTCTAGAGGCAAGGCGCAATAAGACTTTATTTCATACATTTCCAGGCGATTTTAGGAATTGTATGCATTTCCTAGGAATTCTATACAATGACGGATTACACACATTTCCGTTAAGTCCTTTCTGATGGTTCCCAAAAATGTTATTACCACAATGATGTATCTAAGCAGATCCATATTTACGCGTCTCGCCATAAATAAATTCCCATATAAAGGTGTTTTTTTTTTTTAAATTGGCAACACTGTTTCTAGTGATTGTCAATTTGACAGTTGGCGGTATATTTGTGGCAGGGCCTGGAACCGTTATTTTTTTTGCCGGTATCAAACAGTTATTAACCGTTTTATGTCGTTTCGTATTACGTGGCGAACGGGAACGAAATTCTCATTTCGTTCCCGTTCAGCACGTTATTCGAAAACCGGTTTATCCCGCCGACGAAGCCACGAGGCGGGTGCGGTACGCGGCCGCGGTAAGCATCTCATCTCATCTTTCGATTCGTTCCTCCGCCTTCGGCATCTTCGGTCGCGCATAGTGTACGAGTGTGGGCTGTGTGCTCCTCGGCGTTGTTATATAACGCCGAGTCGTAGTCCCCCACCTCACCCCACCCCGCGCGACGGTCGGTGTCGGAGACGAATACCCGCGATCGCTTGATTTTCCCCGCGGAAGAGAGAGCGTCTGTGCGAGCGAGACGCACGGTATTTCGGACTCACCCTCACCTATTTTGATAAATAGGTCGAGGGTGAGCCACTGTGGGAGCGAGACGCAACAAAAACAAACCGCCACCCGCATCGGACGAAACAATTGCCGCGATGGAGCGTCGAGCCCCGAGGCTCCGCTCCCCCGCGATAAGGGACTCGCCGCGGTCCCCTTCCCCGCCATCGCCTGGCCCGCCGAAGGACGGAGCCGGCGAATCCCCCTGGCCGCGACCCAGACCGGCCCCAAGAAACAACGAGGACCCCCACCGCCAACACCACCGCGCGGAGGGAGCGATCCAGGGAGCAGCTCATGGTGAGCTGTCGTCCCTGGACACCCCCAAGCGCAGCCGCCGTCTCATGGACGACCCCAGCCCAGACGACCCGGACAAGCGTCCGCGACAGGACTCCCCGCTGCACCTGCGGGTTGAGACGTCGCGGACGCCCACACCACCGGCGAACCCGCCGGTAACGGCGACGGAATCGGACGAGGAGGAGTTCCGAGCCGCCTATTGCTCGGCCACCACAACACCAACGGGTGAGCACGCCCCCGGCCTCTCGGCCTCGACCCCGACACCAGCGCCTACAATGACGTACGCGGCGAAAGCTGCGTGCGTCCCGACGCCCCGACCCCGCTCACCACCCACTCCCGCAGCGCAGCCGACCCAAACGGCGGCTCGCCCCGCGACGAAGGGCTACCCGCCCATCGTAGTGGAGCGACTGCCCGGATGGGTCAAACACTTCGCCCAGCTCCAGAAGCAGTTGGGGTATGCGCCGAACGCCAGACCGTTTAAGTCCGGAGTTCGGTTCACTCCCAAAACTGCGGAGGAGTACCGAACTGTCCAGCGCTATCTGGTCGACCTCTCGGAGCGGGACGCAACGGTGCAATGGCACTGTTACAGCCCGGCCGACGAGAGGCCGACCAAGATAGCCATCCTGGGGTTGCCCTCGGACACCCCCCCGGAGGACATTAAACAAGCACTGGAGGCCTTAGGCTTCCAAGTGCTACATGCCCGACACATCCCACCCAAAGGGGATAGGGCTGGCTGCGTCCACCACGTCGCGCTCTCGCGACTGGACAAGGAGGAGCTCGCGAGGCTATATGCCATTGACGAGCTCCTCTACATGCCAGGCGTGAGAGTGGTGGCGTGGAGGGGCCGCCAAGGTCCCAGTCAGTGCCACCGCTGCCAGGCATTTGGCCATTCGTCGGCCAACTGCCATCGTGTGGCCAAATGCCTTAGGTGTGCGGGTGAGCACACGACTAAGGACTGCCCCCGCTCTCGCGAAGCGACGCCCAAGTGCGTCAATTGCGGAGGCGAGCACACTGCGAACGATCGCAGGTGCCCGGCCTTCCGCAAGCTCGCGCGCAAGAGCGGGGTGAAAGTCCCCCCACCACTGCCCAAAAAACCGCCCACAACCACCACACGTAAGGCGACGGCGGTGACGGTGCCCTCGGCGGATATGCCGGAGGCAACCCCCGGCCAAACACTGGCCCCGCCGGCCAACGAGCCCGGCCAAGCCAACCGCCGGCGCCCTCGCAGGCGCAGCGGCAAAAAGCCCAAGAGGGTGGAGGCCGCGGCGCCCGCGGTACCCGAGGTACCGTCGGCGCCGCAGCCACCCCAACCTCGACCCAAGCGGGTCAGGGCCCCAACCGCCCTACAGCGGCCGTCGACCCCGCCGCCGCCGCCGCCACATAACACCACAGCGACACGGCCCGTACAGGCCCATCACGCCGCTAACACGCCGCACCACAACAACTCGTCCTTCACACAGGCGATGAGTGACCTGGAGGACATGGTGATGAGCTTGCTCATCGACTTGCTCGCCACCTTGTCCCGGGGGGAGAATCCCACTCCCGCTATATGCGCCGCGCTAGCGCGCATAACGGCCAATAGGACCGTTAGGCCCATCGCCGCCTCATTCACGCATCATTCAGTAAACTACTAATAGTTTACTGGAACCCGGGAGGGATAACCGCCAAACAAAACACCCTAAGGACACTCGCCCTGACGTATAATCCACACATTATACTTCTGGGCGAAACCTTCTTACACCCAAATCAAACATTCAGACTCCCTAACTATTTTACGTATCGGAGAGACGAACTGTCCGGGAACGGCCGCGCCTACAGGGGGGTAGCCGTACTCGTTAGGCGGGACGTCATCCACGACTCAGTTGAGGAGCCTGAATATAAGATAATTACATCGCTGGGCGTGCGAGTAAACGCAGGACCACAGGAACTGCGCGTATTCGCTGCGTACAGACCCCCGGTCCCCGTTCTTCACGAGGGTGATCTCGCCAAAATTTTTCACGGGTCCACCCCGACCCTGTTGGCCGGCGACTTGAATGCGAAACACCCCTCATGGGGGTCGCACTCAATGTCGCCGACCGGCAGGAAATTGAGCGAGGCTGCCGCCGAGTTGGACATAGAGATCCTAGGTCCCGACTCCCCTACCCATTACCCGGCCAACGACAACCATAGGGCGGATGTGTTGGACATCGTCCTCACACAGGGGGTGCATCGCCCCGTAACTGTGGACGTTCTATACGACGTTGATTCCAACCATATGCCCATATTGGTTACGGTGGATACCCAGCCTAGTACCAAATCCTCACTCCCTCCCCGCCCCCGCACCAACTGGGACGCCTACACCGCGGCGCTGCGTGATGTGCGCCTAAGTGGTCCCCTCGCCTCCCCGGAGGACGTGGAGGCCGCGGCGGGGCACATCGCGGAGCGCATCTCGCGAGCGCAAGAGCAGGCGCAATCCCCCCCTCGCCCCCGCTCCCGTCCTTCCCACACTACACTGCCGGCGAATATACGCGATTCGCTGGCGCGCAAACGTAGGCTGAGGAAGCAATGGGCCGAGACGCGTTGCCCGGTCCTGAAGAGGGAGCTGAATAGGCTCTCTGCCGAGGTCTCGGATGAGGTCCAAAAGTGGCGTGGTGAGTCGTGGGAAGCCAGGGTGGACCAGGCTTCCGAGAACCCCACAAACCTTTTCGAGCTGATTCGTCGACTCTCGAACACCCCAGCCCCCGTCCAACCCCTAGTTGACGCAACGGGCACTAAGTGCTACGAGGCGCGACAAAGGGCGCAGATCCTTGCCGATCACCTGTCAGTGCAATTCACTCCACACCCCATTCCCGTCGACGTCACTCCTTCCGTCATCCAGCACCACTCCATGGTCGAAAGCCAGGTCGCCGGATACCTGTCGGACCCGACACCGCCGCTGCGGGGCGATTTATATATCTCCCCGTCAGAGTTGCGGAAGGCCATCGCGCGGTTACCCAAGCGAAAGGCCCCCGGTCCAGACAAAGTAACGACGGCCATGATCCGGTATATGCCCCCGGGGTGCACGGTCGCGCTAGGGAGGCTTTTTAACGCCATCCTGCGCACGTCGCACTTCCCGGAAGCATGGAGAACCGGGAGTGTTATTGTTCTCCCCAAACCGGGGAAGGACCGACGACTCCCGGGCAGCTATAGACCGATCACCCTATTATCCCATCTCGCTAAGTTGTTTGAGCGACTGCTTCCGCAGCGGCCACTCTACAACGCTCCAACTGACGCGGGTTATCCACTTCCTGGCGAGCGCAACAAACCGGGGACACCGACCCGTCGGAGTTTTTCTCGATATAGAGAAGGCCTTCGACAGGGTTTGGCACCCTGGCTTGCTGTATAAGCTCATCCATCTTAACCCCCCTCCACCCCCGGCCATCATCCATCTCATTCACTCCTTCCTGAGCGGTCGCTCCTTTCACGTGAGTGTAGAGAACGCCGTATCCCAACCCGCACCGATCCGGGCAGGGGTGCCCCAGGGAAGCTGCCTCAGCCCCCTACTATACGCCGCCTACACAGACGACATGCCGTCACCGAGAGGGCCGTCGGAATGCGAAGAGCGGGGCATAATGCTCGCTCTTTTCGCCGACGATAGCGCGTATTTCGCGTCCTCGAGGAAGCTCGGCCTAGCGCTGGATAGGCTGCAGACGGTGCTGGATGCGCTCCCGGATTGGCTCGATAAGTGGCGTATGGCCGTCAACGTGGGGAAGACGACCGCGCTATCTATCGCGACCAGGAGAGCGCCCGGCCCTCCACTCCGTCTCCGGGGACAGGAGATCGAGTGGGGGACGACTGTCACCTATCTAGGGTGTCGAATAGACAGGTCGCTGCGCATGGTACCCCAGGCGACGCACGCCATTAATATGGCAAAGGCGGCCCGGGCCGTGCTGCGGCCTGTCTTAACGTCAAGACTACCTGTGCCAACAAAACTATCCATATACAAGACCTACATTAGAAGTCGAATTACATACGCCATGCCGGCCTGGTATGGACTATGTAATAAGGCGACTAAAAAGCGACTCCAGGCACAACAAAACATCGCCCTCCGCATCATCACGGGGGCGGGACGCTACGTCCGCAATGACGTCATCGCCCGCGACCTGAAGATGCAGTCGATAGAGGACTTTGTGGTACTGTCCGCGCGTCGAATGTACAACCGCGCGGATAACGGGCCACACAAGCACCTCGTTAATATCGCGCCGCTTCATGCTCGGCCGCCTGACCCATTGGGACGCGCACTTCCCCGCGAACTCATCCTCTCCGGGGATGAGGAGGGCAATGTGGGCACGCAACTCACTACACAGGTTGCACCCTCCCAAACACACCGCACACCAACACCCCCACCCACACATGTACACGTCGCACATACACCCGTTACACAGTTACTCACCGCACAAATCCACCCATGCGCCTCGACTGCGCTGCTCCCCGCCAACCCAGTCGACCCCTCCCACCCTATCCCCAATCCTACCCCTAACCCCCGTCCCCGTCCCCGCTTCAGGGTCGTAAGCGGGAACCCCAGGACCTGTTTGCTGAGCTCGCACCACGACCCAATGCGCAGCGACACAGGCCCTGACAGACAGACGGACGAGAATTAGGACAGACAGACACGACCGACGTGAAATTTGTTAACATGCCCCCCCCGACAGACTGACCGACTTCCTCCCCTTTGCGCCGCACCTGTAAGCCGCACCCGCTCGCTGGCAGACTCACTGGGCTTCCCCAACGGGTTCCACCCGGTGGGTCCGACCGCGCCGAGGGTGCGCCGGATAGCGCAAGGGGAGGACTCTCCCAGCCGAGAGGCCTAGAATACCCCGAGCTTGAAGAGCTCGGGAGAAGATGTCCGGGCAAAGAGCTCCCCGCTCGAGGCCCGAAACCGCCCCCTAGGGGTGATGAAACCCGACGACGACGCGGTAAGCGGCAACAAGTTAGAATCTATTTTGACCCTCGAGTTTATCCTCCGTTTCGTTTATATAGCGGCGCAATGGACACGAACAAAATAAAAACTTTATTAAACCTTTTTTTTAACCGAAACCGAAATTATATATGTTATTCTTAGAAAACGTTTTTATTTCGTTCTGTTTCGTATGAAACCGAAATCAAAGCGTTTTTAGGCATTTAAGACTATAACGTTACGCAAAATAAACCGGTCTCCAAGCCCTGATTTGTGGTCAATACGTTTTGCCATTTCAAAATGAATAGACTTACTTCAAAACAACGCTTGCAAATTGTGCAAATTTATTTTGAAAACCATGATTCAATTCGTACGCTACAATCATTTTACGATCGACATTATTGTCTATCCGAGCAAGATTCGGAAAACAATAGATCGTTTTTGTACCACGCTTTAGTTGATAATGCACCCACAAAGACAGACACACAGCGCGCGACACTATCAATTTATTGCGGGAAACATTTGAAGAAGAGCGCACAATTTCGCGTAATGGACCTGTGAGCTGGCCTCCACGATAGTGTGATTTCACACCTATGGAATACTTTCTTTGGGGATATGTAAAGTCACACGTCTACGCAGACAAACCACAAACGTTGGACCACTTGGAAGCCAACATTTGCCGCGTTATTGCCGATTTACGGCTCCAATTGCTCGAAAAAGTGTTTGAAACTTGGACTTCTCGATTACGCTTTGTTCGAGCCAGCCGTGGCGCCCATATGCCCGAAATAATTTTTAAACACTAGTGGCCTAAGAATATATTTTAAATAAAACCAATACCATGATAATGAAATTTATTTTTAGGTGTTTTATTTCGTTTTGAATTAGTATACATAAGAAGCAAACACGTAATTTTTTAAAATTTTTTTTTATAATTGCCATGTAACGCCATTAAGTCTGATGGAATTGGCTTAAAAATCTAGATGCCATAGCTCTAGACACTGTTTAATATCAAATAGATATTTGGTCGCCATGTACCAAAAGTAGATTTTGGTTGCTGATAATGTACAAGTTTTTATTTAGATGAAACATAAAGTCAAAATTTATGTGACAGCTATAAGTTGTCATTTGTCAGGTTTGACGTTTTGGAGAAACGTTTGCGGCTTTTTTGGCTCTGTAATATTTAGTTCGGTGTAAACAATATATTTACTTATAAATGTCTGAGATACAATTCCAATTTTACTCATGAAGATGAATGCAACCAGTTTATATGTTTCAACATGTCGGTTAATTATCCTGGCCGACGCGGCCGACAAGTCTTCATGGACAGATCTTTTTCGTTTGGTTCCTTACTTACGCCAGTCTTTATCTTGTACTGTTTGCGGTAATTTATTGAAGGAGCCCTATACGCCTACGAGTTCAGGTTGCCAGCACCACGTGTGTAAAAAGTGTAAAGGTGGGAGAAAAAAACTGAAACCTTCGTGTAACTGGTGCAAAGACTATGAAAATTATGCCGAGAACTTGCAATTGCGGATACTTCTCCAGTGTTATAAGAAGCTCTGTGAATATTTTATGGGAACTGAAGTGTATAAGACGTTACTTGAAGAAGATGAAATAGCGGCAGGTGTAAATGGCGGTACGGTCGCTAGTTCAGGGTTAATTGACTTGATACAAGAAGGCGCGGGGTTTTCTGATGACTACAAGAGTACAGCAGGACTCTCTAAGTCGGCTTATAGTATATTACCCTGTGTGTACACTAACTCGGCATCAACGCAGACACAGGGGGCCTCATCAAGTGGATCTGAAACACGGTCGTCTAGTAAAGACTCTCCAAATTCAAGAGCTATTTCAAATGGATCCCCACTTTACTCTGTTATGTATGCAGGCTCTGGTAACAAAATAACTATAAAAAGGAAAGCCGTGGATGATTCTGATCCACCTTCTCAGGGTGAATCAACTACAAGGGAAAGTAAGGTACTACTACTTAAGTAAATTATTTTTATGAATAGACTAACAACAAATCCATGATTAAAAGTGTGTAATTTTAATTGAACAACAAAGCAATAATATTCAAATTACTTAATCTTTATTCAACAATCTAAATAAAAATACTTATCTTATTTTACTATGTCTACTCAAATAGATAATAACATGTATTATATCTTGGATAAACTTACTATTGTAAAGTTGATAAACTTGATCCATAATTGAAAGTCTTTTAATAATACCAAAAAAACTAAGTACTGTTAAAATAAAATAAAAAAGTCTCATGTGAAATTCAGTACCTACATAAAGTAAAGTAAATATTGAGAATTATCTATCTAATATTATAAAAAGGAAAGATTTGATTGATTGTATCAAACAGGCTCCGAAACTACTGGACCAATTTGAATAATTTTTTCACCAATAAAAAGCTACTTTATTAGCAAGTAACATAGGCTATATTTTATCCCCGTATTCCTACAGGACCAGGGACTACGGGGGTGAAACCACTGGGTGCTATAACACATAAGTTCATTTCCAATACTACTATCCCAATATAGAATGTGTCGATAAAATACCTTGATTGATAGTTTATAAACAAAAACAAACAAACATAGCATCACACTCATAATCCCCGAAGGGGTAGGCAGAGTCAAAGCGGCAGCAGGCCCCTTTAACCACATTCAACCGAAAATAGTTTATCTTAAAAAAAACTAGATTATTTAATAAAATGTATTATAGGCATATATTGATAACCTTGAACATAACAGTTTTTTTCCTCAATTTCAGTCCAGTCAACCAGGTTTCAAGAAACCCTCAAACAGATCTCGAAGTTCAGCTAGCAGTAAACGGAAGGGATGCCGGTGCGGTAATGCAACTGCGACCCCTGGAAAATTGACATGTTGTGGACAGCGATGTCCGTGCTACGTCGATAGCAAACCGTGTACAGAATGTAAATGTAAAGGGTGCCGAAATCCACATAGGCCAGATGGCATGAAGGTGAACTATTTTAAAATAATATTTTACAAACATAACATTACTGAAGGGGTATATAGATCAAAGGGTCAGCAAGCCACTTTAACCACATTTAACCAAAAATAAAACTGGGCTGGGTTGGATGGGATACAGCTAAAAATATTATTGTTATAAAAGTCTTTAATATTACAACTTATCATATCATCATCCTGCTAGCGTTATGTCGTTCTTTGTCGGGGTTTGCTTAGGCCATGATCCAGGATTTAGCGAGCTTGGTAATTACATTAAAGCGACTGCCGATCTGACTTTCGTAACCCTTAAATAGGGGAACTTAAATAGTTGTTGGATGTGCAAGTTTCATTACAATGCTTTCCATTATTCCGCTTAGCTAGTATTATAAATATGTACATAGATTTTCAAAAACATTCAAAAAATCCAGGGGTGCATGCCCGGGGTTGAACCCGCACCCCTTGGTTAAAAGGCGCATATCCTTACTATTGAGCTACCACTGCTCTTTCAACTTATCAATCATATATAATGCAAAATGTTAAAAGACATCATATTTTTTTGGTCTTACAGAAAAGCAATTTGGTAGTTCTGTATTCAATTATACTTAGGATTAGGATATGTATGCTTCTTATATGCATACTCAATGCAGATATGATTGTGATTTAGTTTATTTTGCAAAAATCTCATTCAATCAATTCATATGAATTTTTAATGGTGTTACACATTAATTGAGCTTCTGTTGCCTACTTAATAGTAGTTGTTAATATGTATTCTAAGTTTTAATAGTGATGAAATATTTATTTCCAGGTGAGACCTCACATACCTCAGCTGGACAACATTCAACTGACACTCAACACAAATCCTGACAGCTCGCCATCATGCTCAGGCTCTATGGACAGCCTGGACACCGACACACTCACTATAGAGGCGATGGAGGAATCTCTTAACTTTAGTGCTGATCTCAAGTCATCTAATATTAAAGGCAAGTGTAAATAAAGATGTAGTTTATGACGTAATAAAATGTTAAATGGACTCCTTTCATGCATGCATATATTTAACAAGAAAATTCTTCAATTTGAAATGTTTAAAACAACAAATTTATGAATAAAGTAATCAAATGATTGACTAGTTATATAAAATTTCAAAAAGCGACATACATTACCTACATACCACCACACTAGTAATACCCCTCAGCATAGTTGAGTTGGGTTGGATGGAAAAGTGTGAGAAAAATAACAAGTGGCTAGCTTGTCGCTTACATAATCACAAACCCAATACTCAATACATTTATAACATGCTAAATAATTGTACAGATCCCTTATGATGTTGTCTACACAAACTAAACTGAAGAATACTACTTTGACTTCTTTGCACGCCAGCAGTTGAGTGTAAGTAAATGTTTTGCATTCCAGTATATTCAAGTCAATTACAAGAAGTGTCGCCGTCCCTGCCGGCCACGATAATGATGGACGAGGAGCTGGCCGGGTCGCCGGAGGACGACCTGAGCTCGCCGCACGAGTTCGCCATGGCGTCTCCGCGCGACGCGCACGACGACCTGTCGCCGCAGTCGGCCGACGCGCACGACCACGATCACGACCACGACCACGACCACGACCATGACCACGACCACGACCACGACCACGACCTCAACAGCGACATCGAGGTAGACGTATGACATCCACTCTCCATCGCGAGTGACTAGGGCACGATGTTCGTCGAACTGTTGACAAACTCGCCGCGTCGTCTGCTGCAATACTTAGCCTTTGAAGTGTCACTCCTTGCGTACATTCTGCTAGTCACGTGTGTGTCGAACTGGTATTAGCTGTAAGTCGAATAGTTTATTGTTTCAACAGCCTCGTTCCATATATTATGTAATAATTATTGTTTCAGTTTTATTATTAAGTTTTGTTGTGCAATGGAAACTTGGCCCAAATTAGTTTCCATGAAATCCAATAAGTAAAAGTGTTCCAAATGCATAGATATTTGTGTAAATAATATTTGTTAATTTGCTGACTAATGTACTTAGAACAACTTGCCTATGATAATTATGTCTGACAGATTACATCTTAAAGTTATCGTCAGTCAGTCTATATTTTATTACATTCTCCCTATTTTTTACTTCCCTTAAAAATAAGAAATTAACTTCATATTAAATATTATTATTAAATCCAAATAAATATTTGTAAATCTTTAGTAGCCTTTACATCATAGTCTGTATTAGTTATTTAACTTTTATTTCCAACAAAACCTAAATAGTTTTATACCTCATGTAGCTGCTGTGCAGTAGGTTATAGAATAATGAAATGATTTAATTGTGATTTCATCATTTTGGGGAAGTCTCTTTTACCTAGTGTTTAGCATGATAATAATAAATGAATTGCATATTAAGCATCTTTGTATATCGTCATATACAAACAAATATTGTGAATGTTAAAAACTAATTTATTCTTAATTTGGGGTTTTATTATGTACATCAATAATCATTTAATGATGCTAAAACTGTTAATTATTTGTGGTTTATGCTTTTTTATGGATGGCACCTCCCACTGCAGCGAGCGGCACTTTTCGAAGTACATAATGACTTTTATACCGTTGGAAATTACATATAAATTCTAATATTAATTTAACAGTAGTATAATATAACATTATTTAAATAAACTTTCTACTGCCTCAAATCAATTGAGGGTTCAAATCTCGAGGCAGGCCTAAATTTGTGACTGGGTGTTTCGTTATATTTATTTATGACTCTGTACCAGCCCAGAACCTGGAGTCAGGAAGTTGGCGATTTTTTACTCGTGCTTCGGAAAGCACGTTAAGCCGTTGGTCCTGCGCCCTAGCGCACCGTCACGTGACCTCTCCTCTCCAGTCATGTCAGAGAAGATCCTTGTGGACCATAATAATTTCAGTTTACTTGGCTAATCACCGATTAGATTGGCTGCCGTGGCTAAAATCGGTTAGGGAGATATTATACTTGTATTAAAAAAATGTTTTTGTTAATTTTACAGTATTTTTTAGGTAGGTTAGGTTTGATGGTCAAGTCGCCGCCGCTGGCTCGTGGTTCGGAAGCGCGTCCTTTTATTCTCGATAATACAGCAGTAAAGATTAACAAATATGACTTAGAATTTGGATTTATAATCGAATAATGGCGGGCAGTTGTTTTCAATAGAAAAAAAGATGGTCACATTTTTAGCCTCCGTAAAAAAATAAGAAAATTATGTGTTTCACTATATGTGATTTTTTTATGACCCTAATAAACTTTGACGCCCTTGACAAGATTGCAGCAATAGCTAAATGACCTTTGCTGCCTTCAAATAGCCATTATCTGACACTTCGAGTAGGTGATATGTATATATATTTATAGTTGAATCATTGCTGCGGAAATGTATCCGCATTGCTAAAACATTATTATTTTTAGCCAATATTCGTACATACGTTAACACAAAAAGAAGGTATTTATGTACAATGTTAAAGAATGCCTCAATTATTATAATTTTATTTATCGATATATAATAATAAATATAATCCGTATATCCCGAGTTTTTGTAAACGTATGCATTGAGACTTACTATGCTGCGGTGAATTGTTTTTTTAAACTTTGTAATAAATTGTAAGACATGCTAGTTTACCATAGAAATCTTCCGATAGCATTTGATGTGATTTTTATAAGTACTTGACGTAACAGTGTAGGATAATAATTACTGAGGCATAAATGATGATCTTGTTCCACAATACTTTTTATAAAATTTATTGTTTTAAAATTCATCAATGTAAAGTTTTAAAAATGATAAGAACGGCTTATTATATATAACAGTTTAATGTGATAATCTGATTTAGTATGTGTTTGCTAGGATATCTTTGTACTTTAAAATCGGCCATTTTATATTGCTATGTATTGCTCAATACAATTTTATGGGTACTTACCTTTTCGTCATTTTCCTGTTTGTAATATTGTACTGGAACATGGTATAGCCAATATCCACCACTACTATGCATGTACCTAAATAGTTTATTTAAAGATTTAAAAAAAAAAACAACCCAGTGTTAACATTATTTGAATGTAGACAACATGGAAGTGGAAACTATGCAAAAATGGTTCCACAACATCATCCCAAAAAATTACACCTCATTTTATTTGTAAATCATATTTTCATAAATTTAAGATGATTAACTAGTAGCCTATTGACATAGAAAAGTTATTTACTCCATACATCATAAATTGTTAGTTATTATTTATATTAAATTTAAACCCACATAGTACTACTTCTTTGTAGTGAGGCCATGTGAAACCAGCAATATGACAAGCTTGCATTTTTTTTTTTACCTAAAGAAAAATCAATTAATAATATATAAATTAATGATTATATTTGGAAGGCAATATCAAATGTGCATATTGTAGGGAGGTCAGTATTCGTGTTCCAGTATAAATGTGTGGGTAAATTTTTCTTTTAATATGAAATTTATTTACCAAGTTTATAATTTATGTAGTAATTTACGCTGTTGGTCAGACTGAAGTAATTATCGGTAAGTAGTAATAGAGTGTGGCTAATCACAGTAATTTGATTCTAATAAATTTGATCAATGTTCTTTTCAACATCTAGTACGATGTATTAGATAATTACTTGGTGTTTCATTGAATCAGAATTAAAACAATGAATATGATTGTGAACCAGCTTTCGTTAGCCAGACTCTTGAGAGATTTTAAATGGATCACTCAAAATGACGTCGTCTTATCATTATTTAATTATGTATTTGTTTTTATATATATCTAATTGTCTAAGTTATAATTTCGCACTGAATTAGTTAAATGCCTTTTATCAATACTGTTACAAGTGTTGTTTGTGTGTTGTTTCAAATTGTGTGAGTGATAAAAGGTATTCGAGTGTTTCAGCATTCCGGTCCTCGAGTATTTTGTCGTCATAGATATCGTAAATCATGCCAGTTGAATATTTTATGTAATAAATCATGAATCTTTCAAAATAAATTTAAAAGAACTGTGATAAACCATCACCAATGAAGTTGCATAGTTCTATGCTGGCATGACTTGTTATGTGAGTGTATTAGGCTAAAAAGCTCTCGAGTACAAATAAATTTAATAAAAGTAAATAAATTGATGTAATTTTTGCTTTAAATCATTAGACGAATGAAATAAAAATCAAAATATTTTTGTTACTACAGCACTTTTATTTCTGAAACCACAAGTTTTAAAATTAAATATAATATCTACATTTTTTTACTAATTACGAGATGTTTAATTAGTTTTGTCATCCTTGACGCGGACGATGTCGGGCGTGGTGCTCCAAATCCTGTCGAACTCCCGTTGGAGATTGGTGACGACCTTGGGTTCCGAGGTGAGCATCGTCGTGTCCCGGTTGCAGTTGACGCGCGCAGTCTCGTAGTCCAGGGACCCAACCAGTGCCAGCGCGTCGCCCGCGCCCTCCCCCGCGTCCACCAGTATGAACTCGTGTTCCAGCCGCTCCTCCGACCTGATCACTTTCACCTCAATGCCGTGCTTGGCGAACGATTTCAAGTTGCAAAACTTGTCGCTGTTGTGAATAGCTATTCGTACCTTGGCCCTGTTCTTCTGCTGCACGCTGATCAGGCACTTGGCCATCGTTTCGCTCTCGAGGCTCGGCACGCACACGTCCACCGTCTGCGACGCGTGGGCTATCACGTAGTAAATGCAGAACAGGTTGTCCAAGCCTATCTCCTTCATCCGTGCTTCGTCTTGCGCTCCGTAGAATAACACTTCGTTGATCATGTTGTCGCATTGTTTTCCGATTCTACGTCTCATCAATTTAAAAGCTAGTCCACATAACACTGGCCCACTGAGTACTAATGTGCTTTTCCAATTTAAAGTATTCATATCCGATTAAAAATATTTATTGTTCTTAATAAATTTTGCTACTTGCGTGGGACGTCAGCCAAGCTATTATGATTGATAATTGTAACACAAATATAATACTACCCTCTATAATCGAAAATGTAGATAAAAACAATTTACGTATGTATGTACCTATTTCAACTTTTTTTAAAGGCAAAATAAATTTATTCTTTGTAAAATTAATATTCGTTGTGTAGAGATTAATACAACCTAATTAATAAGATCTCTTTTAGTTAAAAATAAATAAGTACGTCAAAAAAACGACAAAACATTTGACAGAACAGTTGAAAGTGCCCGAACGTTCGCTAGGGTGCCGGTTTTGACGTTACCTTTTGTATACACATTTTTGATGTTTAGCTTTTGTGCGTAGCGCGGTGTGTCGCATAGTGTCGTGCGCGCTTGATGCTTGCGCCTCTCCCGTGGTGCGCCTCTCCCGTGGTGATGTCTCAGCAGCGGGCGCGCAAGGCGGGCGGGGCGGAGGGCAGGCGCGCGCTGGGCCGCGCGGCGGGCGACGGCGGCGCCGCGCCCGCGCGCCCGCCGCACGCGCCCAGGCCCGCCAAGATCCCCAAGAGCCTGCGCTACGACCTAGAGAACGCGCTCGTCGGTGTAAGCGCCTACTTACTTTTAGTAGCAATCTCAGTGTTTAGCTACTTACTATTGAAATGCCTAAATCTTGAGAAACTAATTAATTATTGTTTTTCGTTACTCGTGCAACTTGCAGTATCGTATTTTATAACGCTGTTATTTTTTTATCTGAATATTGTAGCCTTAGTATATGATTGACGTGGTTGCAGCTTTGCGACGTGTGGTTCGAGGAGATTAAGCCGCACTTGGTGCGCAACAACATAAAGGTGCAACGCGGGACGGTGCCGGCGCCGGCGCCGCAAGTGGCGACCACCAGCGCCTGCCGCCCGGCGCGCCCGGCTGCTCCCACCTCGACCCAGGTGCTGCCCCCGATGTACGGCTCTTGACGTTCCGACATCCTTCGCGCTGCCTTGTAAACTAGCGACGCTGATTTCCTCACCTCCCCGCTGTGCTGTAAGCCGTTATCCGCTTGCTGGCGGCTCTCTGGGCCTCCCTCATGAGTCTCACCCGGTGAGCCAGACTATGCCGAGACGTACAACCACCCCGCGCTTATTAGCGCAGAAAAAGGCAATGGGTCATAATAGCTCGAAGCCGAAGCCCGAATCCATCCCCGCCAAGGGCTGCAGACCCTACGAACGAGCGAACGAACTAGCAAGGCGCACGGGCGTCGCCGCACGGGTGCAATTTAAAGAACAGAATCTCTAAATTAAATATACCTCATATCACTCATTAAAAATCTAGTTTTTTATTTATTTCTTATTGGGTGAGTCGTTCCTAATTCAAAATCACGTCCTGCCCATACCTACTCATATCATATTTCTCTACTGGTGAAGAAATATAATACAGATTAGATATTTTTGTAGGTAGGTTTTATAACTAACTAACTAAACTTCACGTCACTTCCCTAGCGGGGTAGGCAGAGAGAACCGAACGCCATATGGCACGATCCTTACACACCTCACTCGCTTCTTCAACATTCATAATCCTTTTCATACAAGGTAGGTTTTATTATGTTTCATTTACATTTCGGAAATAAAATACCTACTAGATGGCACAGCTGCGATGCCGCCAGCTCTTGTCACTCATGGTGAACTCTTTTGATGAGACCGATATTAAAATCAAACCTGTTCAATCTAAGATCAGGTCAAAGTATACCCTGATTAGAAACGGGACAATATGCTAAGAACTACAGCTATGAACCGTCGAGTACATTAGTCGTAAAATAGACTGTACTGCGTTATTCACAAGAGCTATTGTTCGGTGCAGCGCTGTCAGCAGGCGTGTGCCAGCTGTGCCGACTGCTGTTCAACGCAGCCAACAGCATCGAGAGTGCGGTGTCGCAGGCCGCCAGCGCTGCACCTACAGCCCAGCCCGCCGCCGGCCTCGCCAGCGCCGAAATTGCGCTCCTGCCCTCCGGTAAGGTGAAACGTGAACTCCCAATTAACAGAGAGTCAAAACACTAAAGACAGATTTTTTTATTAGAATAACGCTTCTAATTACTAGATAGTTTTGAAATAATAAAATCAACTATTTTATCCTAATAACATAAGGAAACCTTCACAATGAAATAACAATGTGGGTAACCGTGTTCGAATTTGTCTACTTAGTTATATCTACTTATCTAAGAAACAAAGTTCATAAGGTATATCCGGACCTGCTAAATCTTAGATATGGTCAAACATTCAGGTAATTACATTGAAACGACTGCCGATGTGACTTTCAAAACCCTTTAGATAGGGGAACCATTATACCATTAACCAATTTAACCATTATAGTATAAATACGTACATTGATTAAAAAATCCAGAGGTTGAAGCAGTAAGCGGTTAAGAGGGCGCGTGTCCTTACCATTGAACTACTACCGCTCCCTCGTTAGTATTACTCATTATCTAGTGAATTTGACTGGCTTGACGGCGCATTCGGTAGTAACTTTGCCCCTTACGCCAAGAGTTGTGTGTTAGATCCCTACGCAGGACAAACATTCGTGTGATGTTTGTTCTGTGGCTGGGTGTTAATATTGAATATCTATGTATATATTTGTAATACCACTGGTGATTCTGATATCCGTAACACAAGTGCTTAAGCTATTTACTTGGGAGTCAGATGAAGAATGTATGTGATGTCGTCGGATGTTTTTATTTATTTATTTATAAACACACTGGTTACTTAGAATCCATGTCGAACCTGTGAAGTGAAGAGGCCGCGGGCGCCACCGGCGCGGCGGGCACGTGCGCAGCCGCCGCCGGCGCCGGCGCCGGGCTGGCGCGCGCCGCGCTTGTGTCGCACCTACAGCGTGCTGTCGCCGCGCGTCGTCGTTCCGCACCGGAGGACGCACACAGCCAACCCGCACTATTGTGTAATACTAGATATTATCCGCGAATCCACCCGTCTCTGGTCTGTTACAGGGTTGAATTATATTTTTTCGGGATATCTACACTTAATTCGTGTCTATCTCGTTAATCTAGAAAATGAGCTATGTAATTATCAATTATTTCAAATTACATTACAATCCGTTCTCCTGTTACCGTAAAAGAGTAAGAAACATCTATACATCTATAAATAGACTTTTGTACTTATAAATTATGTAAGTATGTATTATTAAATAAATACGATTTATGTAAGAGCAAGGTTACAGTTTTTCTCAGGATTTTCCGCTAGTCGGGTCAGAAAATCCATAGAATGATCGTCAAAAATAATTTAAAATATCATTAAAAAAAAATCATTACATTGTTGTTAGAAATAAATAGGTATTCTCCAGCCTACAAGATAATATCTGCGGGTGATAGATCTAACTGATCATTAACATTGTTAAAATATACTGTTCCAGAGTAATCAATCTAAGCGAAAGCCAAAGAAGGTGAACAAGTCGACTCAAACACCAGTATACCATCAGCCATCGTTCCATCAGCCGGACACCAGCAGGTCGGCGCGGCCGCCGGACGCGCACCGGTCTGCGCGGGCCCCGGACACGGGCCGCTCCGCGCGGAAGGAGGTTCCGGACAAGTGCCCGCGGTGTCCGGCTACTACCACTCTTGCACACCGCAGCCGCCGACAGGCGCCCCCTCTTTCTCCCTTATTTAGAGAAGTAAGTTCGTACTATCGAGCATTTAACCATAAAATCGGCAATAGTGGCAATGTGATTAAGTTAATATAAACTAATTAATATATAACAATTATTTTTGTGTTGTATACTTTGCTAATTTATCAAGGAAGGTTTATAGGCTATATAACCATAAACGCGGGTGAAACCGCGGGCACAGCTAGTTTGAGATATCGCTGCTCTGATGAGCAAACTAGGCCCAAATGACAGGTTAATAGTAAGGTCATATTGATGTTATTAGATATATTTTGATGCTTCAGATATATAGTAAGAATGTGCGTATTTTTGGACTAAGTAATGTACAGACACAATAGTGGTCTGCCAATTATTAGAGATCTGTCATAAAAATTATAAACCAAGTAAATGGTGAAGTGTATAATGGGTAGGCTCGGATTATAGTTTGATTTATCGGAAAAACAAACACAAATCTTCGGTAATTTTTTCATCCCCCAATATTTTCTACGATGAAGGAACATCAGACCATTGTAGGTTTCTAATAATCACAATATTATCGTCCATTATTAAAAAAATTTATCGAAGATTATAACTAATTTAGCATTACCTTGCCACCTGCAGGACCTGATTAATATAATCGCCGAGAACAATGACAAACAGCTGAAGTTGCTGTTCAAAAGTCCTCCGAGGGACCCGTCCAACCCGTCCACCATGAACCTGGTCCCAACACATCCTTTTGGGCTCCGTGCACACAACGTGAAGAGAGTGCCGTGGAGGTGAAATGGCCATGGTTAACATTAGGATAGGTAGGTCAGCCTCTTGTGTATCGAAGTGATGCCTACATTGTCGCAGTGATGTGATGGCATTTGTTCAAGTTTAATAATATTGACGGGTTATTCATTGTACATATAATATATACAGGTTTGCTTACTATCAAAAAAATGCATTTACGGTTTATTCTATTAGCAAATAGTGCACCATTGCTCTGCCAATATTAGGCACGAGGCGCGATGCTAGATGTGCCTCTTGACATTTTCTTTAATTCATACAAAGTGGACTGAAAAATTGAGGCCATGTTCATTCTTTATTTTCTAATTTATGCAATAATGTAGATGCTTATCTCTCGGTCCTGCTTTCGTAGGATCGTGCGGTCGCTATTATGAATTATTATTTATATACATTATTATTTTATACTATTGTTAAGTATTAGATTATTCTGTTGCATGAATAAACTTTAACTAATTATATTTAATCATTTATCATTTGAAGTAGGCAGTAATTACACATATTTATTCAATAATGTTTTCCGAGTTTACAAGCGGCGCTTAGTCTTGTGAACCATATTTCAACTAAAACGTGGGAGAGCCATCAGAAGTTTTCTTGTTTGTTACACATTTAGAACAATGTCTTACGTTTCTCACACTTTTGCTTACCATACTCCTCTACACTTGAAGTCTCTTAGATCTGATTAGAGTTGAAGATAATTTATGTCTCATTTTAAGACACGATATCTCTACAGTAATACGTTCGTGCCGAGGCTAGTATTGTTAGGGAAAAATAAATAAGACATTACTCACGCGACACTTTTTAATTGGTATACAACTTCCTTACTTCTATTTCCTTACTTACGACTCTTTACAAAATTACAACAGACGTATCGACTATAAAAGGCAGTACAGGGAGTGCTTTCCACACGAATAAAATAATTTACAAAACAACAGTCGAACATATACATCACGCTCACTAGAACTAAATAAATAACTCGCACGTGGGCGGGCTTCGATCGCGACCGCGGCAGCTTGGGGCCGCCCGGCCGGGGCCGAAGCGCGCACGCTCTTTGGATCCGAGAAGAGTTTATGGAACGTCCTCGCGTCACTCGCACCCTCGCACTAATTTGTGTGCTTGACGTAGTCCGTCTCGTAGTAGGCGGCGGCGTGTGCGCCCTTACGGTCGAGCGCGCGCACGCGCACAAACAGGAAGGCGGCCACCAGCGACGCCACCACCAGCACCAGCAGCAGCATCACCAGCCCCGCCACGAACGACGGTACCGACATGCAGATCGTCTCCGGGTCCGACGCCGGCGACTGGATCACCACTGTCTCGTTGGCCGCGGCGTTGTTCAGCGCGAAGTTGACGTCGCCCGGCGCCACCACCTGGATCGTGCGGCTCGTGTTCACGTCCGTCATCTCTTGGGTGTCTCGTTTGTAGATTCGCGTGGGCACCGCGGTTTCGCGCCGTCTTCTCACTCCCACTAATCTCTCTGGCAAGTCCTCCACCGAGCGAGGACGGCCACCTAGAGTAGCCAGATTTCCGTGAGCTTCGTCTTTCCTCTTGACCGTGTTATAGACTCCGCGGCGACCAGGAGGTGGCGGGGGTGGTAGGTTTACTTCGTCGTCGTCGCGCGTGGGCGCCGGTGATGAGGGACTAGGAGCGTTTGGCGTTGAAGAGACTTGTGCTTGTGGAGGCGGTACAGCATCGTCGCGTTTCTCTGAGAAAGAGCCTGTGGCATCAGCTGGATGTCTTGGGTCGGGGAATGCGGGCGGTACACCGTACTCTGAATGTGGTGATGGAGGCGGAGGTCCGTACTCACCGTGCGGGGAATTGGGTACTCCGTACTCTCCAGCGCTGAGAGCGTTGCCGCCGAGTAGTGGGACACCGAAGTCGCCTCCAAGACCGCCGCATTTTGGTTCAGGACAATTATATCTGCAGACTTGAATAACGCATTGGAAGTGCACATTCATCGAATCGGGGAATTTGAAAGCTTGGAAGTAAGCAAAAGATACAACAGAAGCTGATGGACCGAAGTTCTTTATCTTCTGGAATTTGCTCATTATCTTAGGTCGAACGACACATCCATATTGGTCGACTAATTGTATGGGCGCGCGCTTTCCGTCATGTGCTACGCAATTTCTTACGAGCATGTCGAATTTGTTCTCATCATCCTTAATAGCAAGCACCATTGTCATGGTCTGTCCTATTTTGACAATACCTGACACTTCGGAGGCCCAGGGTCCTTTGCCGACCTGAATTTGCATCCAGCACTGCAGGTTGTCGCCCAGAAAGTTCGCAGTGACGGCGTGTAGCATGTCCACTTGAAATGGTCTGAAAGTAACTGCCTTCTCGTAGAAGTCATACCAGGTGCATCGCAGTTTTCGTGCCTGATCCCATACTTCTTGAACGTAAGGGTCGTATTGTACAATAATCGTGTTTTCGACGTAGGAACCGCTAGGGGTGGGACTTCCATAGCTGGCTACATTGTGGTTCGCAGAGCTCGACATACCACAACTGTTCAGGAAGATTTCGAAGGTTGCACTGAGGTGCCCAGTGCCTGGTTTGAGATGCATACAGTGAGGATCGCTATAGAATCCTTTGGAGAATATCATACCATAGAACGGTCGGTCGAACTCGATGTTGACACGCATGTGCGTTTTCTCGCACTGAACTTGGAGATGTTTTATTTTAGGACTATCCGGCGTAGCCAGAGGCCAGGGGTCATCTGTGTGGGCCTGGGGCAGCGGCGGGCCGTAGCCGCCGCCAGCGCGGTGTTCCAGGGGTAACGAAGCCGAGTCCACCGGTGGCTCGCATGTTGCTTCCTGTAAACATAAACACAGAATTACATTAGCGACATAAATATACGTTATGTTCAGTGGTTTTAAGTGGCATACATAAAACGCGAAGTGTAGTAAATTGCTTTCCGTTAAGGTGATAATTCTGTGACGCTTAGGAAGTAGCGGAATAGGCATGTTTTGCTTTAATTATGAGTTATATGTCCGTTTAGTGGTTGTGTATGAGCGGAGCGCATTCCTGGCCGCGTCGCAGTCTAGTTGCGCGGCGCGTGCGCAGGCCGCGTCTCGGCGCGATCTCGCGGCGCGGCGCGGGCGCGTGGAGCGTTCTTTCCGACTTTCTACACTGATGGATAGCTCGCGCAAGCAATTATAATATTAATCAGCGCAATCATACTGCCTAGATGAGTTCCGCGGCTGCTTTCACGATACTCTGCTACATTCTTACTCGTGTTATTTAGCGGGCCAATTTAACAATTGAAGTTATGAAGTTAATAACTTTATATCAAGTTAATCACTTTACAAATAGTTCATTAAAATAACTGAAAGTTGAACGATGTTAACATTTCATTTGCTTTATGTACTCATTGAGTGAAATTGAGCATTGAGCTTTTTATTGCTATTTTAACTGGCGTAAAATTTTCATATTATAGCTAATTAGTTTTATTGGTTTACCTTTTCCCTTAATATTGATTTGGTAACAGTATACTAGTACTACTTATTTAAACTACTACTATTAAAATGTATTCCTTATAAATTCGCCCCGGGTAGTTCGATATTAACATGACATATGCACGACATTCATATAGGTAGACGTGCAAAGACTTTTACATTTTTTATGTTCTTTTTGTAAAATAGTTAAATGATGAGTATATTTACTACAAGCATGGATTGTTGTAGTAAGGTCTATACATAATTAGAACCCTGTCTCACATGCCTGTAATATAGTGATAATTGGCATGTGGTTTCCGCTTGGTGGTATAATTAATTTCGTTCGCTCAACACCAGACTGAACCTTATAGATTACTAGCTGACAGGGAAAATAGTCGACATGGTCTGCTGGGACATGTCAGTAAAACTGGTCAATCTATACTTGGGCTTCAGCCAGAGATATATGGGGTGAGAGCGGTAACAGGTGGACCATATATGAGGCCGAGAATAGGTGCAAGTGGTAGGTTACCTCTGCCGGCATGTACAATACTCATACTGCAATATCTCCGCGATCATGGGCCTTAGTTTCAGCGACATACGGGCTAAATTGTTGCAGCGATGCGGGCGCGCACGTTTTCTAAACCGGTTAGAAATTACCCACTGATCGAGATTGTCAATTGCGGAAGAAAACACTGGACCTATAAACATGCAAGTCTATGACAAATAGAGCTTTCTTTGACGACTCTCGAAGGTCGCACTTCTTGGACCGCCTAGTAACGAATGGTAGAGATAAAATGGGCGATGTTTAGTGGATATTTTTAGATTATGGCTGGCTTAAGGTGAATTATGTTGTAAACAGATGCTAAAATAATGCAATGTTTTCAAAGGGGTTAGATAATGATTTAGCATATCCATAAGTCGTCGTTTATTAAATCTAGATACATATAACTCAAAAATATATTCGCAATAAAGTTAATTTAAAGTAATTGACCTACGCCTGCTTATACACATAATACCATTATAATATTTCATATATGTATATGCGTGCCGCGTGTAATTAAATCATGTAGTGTTAATGCATATATGCAATACCGAAAGTTTAATTTATGCACTCTCTGATGAAGACGTTTGTGGAAATTGTCATTTAACTTTTACGGTGCTTAGGTACTATTCAATTCTCATCTACTTTAGATGTTTGGAAATATATCTAACAAATCATGAACTTCTGACGTATGTTTCGATTATTTAAATTGCATCACAATAAATTGTGTCCAAACCTACCATTCTAATTTTATTATCGATCCAAATTTAACCTGTTAATGTGTTATAGACATAAACTTTTTTATAGCTTTTGTTTTTTGGCCCGTAACTTGTTTTGACTCAAATTGGAGAAATAAAATCAATGATGCAATATTATGCAGTTATTAAAAAGTGTGTCAATTGATATAGCAAGTCTATTCTACCCGGTTAGCAAGTCAGACACCTAATACTAGTATTTGTAATCATCTGTGATAATCCGTAATAGGTAAATTACTCCATGACTCATGCATACTACCTGCATTAAAAATGTAAGATCGTTACACGAATTACATATTACATAGGTACGGTAACAACAGGAAATGTCCATTTATATCTAAGATTACATAGAAAGATTACAGTAATTGATAATATAGAGATGAGCGAGCTCTGCGCACAGGTGCGCGGCGCAGATCTGCGGGTGAAAGTACCTCCGCGCCGCATCCGCTTCCCCGGTGCATTGCGGTTTAAGCTTTAAAACTGTTCGAATTATTAGCCTAAAGTTCCCTTTACTCATAAAATTAATCGGACTTTTATTTTATTTTATTTTGTTATTGCTTCTTGTGCAATTTAATCCCAATAGTAATATAACTATTTATTTTGTTGTCATAAGACATGACATGTAGCAATTTAGCCGATATAATCAACTAACAATTACTAGTTGCTAACATTGAGCAATCTATGTTCTGTAACAAAATGCTATGATAATTTATTTGAATATAGGAACTGAAATAACAAAGAAAGTATTAAGTAGTTTTTCCGTTTGTTCTAAAATGTGTCTAAAATTAAGATTATTGCCAGGTACGCATTTAATTACCTACTAGTAATAGTTTTCTTAGTTTCAATAAAAAAATTCGATGTTTGCTGTGCAAACCAAGGAAAAAGAATCGAAAAAATGCATCTCGAATTTGACAAAAAAAAATGTTTTTCATTTAAATTAAAATTAATTAAATTCTAGTTTTAAATTTAATTATTATTTGAAATTTAATTAATTATATATTAGTGATCACGTTGGTGAATTCAGGAGACACTCATACATATTTTATGTTATTAATATCTTGCTTGACCATTAAATTCCTCAAACTGACAGTAGTCACAAATCAATGATGCAAAACATCTTCGCCAGTATAAATATTATGCAGCTTAATTAATTTCCACCTTGATTAATTATGCTTTGTGTAATTAGAATGGATCTAGATTTAGATTGATATAATCTTCCTGTGCATATTAAATATGTAGGACAGCTTTTAAATATTATTGATCCTATGAATTTTGTTAGCCTGATTTAATGCCATAAAAACATTTGTTAGTGTGACATATTTAATAGCTTTAAATTTATAAACTGTCTTCCAGTTTCTGTGTGTCCAAATCCAAAAGTTTTAATAATTAACAGCATTTTACGAAATGCATAAGTTAGTGTTAAAAATTCCTTGTCCATGTATTTGTAGCTACTAGCATTTCTTCACGTATTTCATATGAACACACGTATGTCTACCTACATATATGCTATTTTTGTAGATAACACATTAAGAAACAGTACGATAATATCAATCACAATGACCAAATTTATGGAATCTACTTGCAGAACATTGTGTGTGATAATATAAGAATATCTTTGCCACCTGACATATGAAAGGCTTGTATTTTCCTTGGATTAAAATTAACAAACGGTCTAGTTTATGTAACGACCTTGAACGCACTTCCATCTACTGAACCCTTAAACTGAGAACCACGATTCCAAATTTATTGGTGGTGTTTAAAATCCACCGCTTACATAAGCTATCAACATTAATGGAACCTACACAGGGACCTGTCTCCTTACACACTTTGTACAAAAATTGGTACGCAGCGGATGAAAGTTGTTTAAATGAACGTGAAATGAGTAGAACCGGATTTTTGTTTGCGTTCCACGGCGTTTGCGAATCCGAACAAGGTCGAGGTTATTTATGTTTTCGACACCGCGTTATCTAAGTCCTTGGAGTACAAAGAGATTTCTCCGCAATCCGCAGGTATGTGCGCATAGAAAGTTATTTGCGTTTGCGACTGACGGCTATTGACCGTTCGTTCTGTTGAGATATGCGCGGCAATGGCTTGCGTGAATGAATTTATGGTGATTATGAGTTGTACAATTTATCTGCAGTATTGAATAGTTAACTGCATGATCGGTAAATCAAATCAGCGGTACAATAATGCAGGTGGTCGTATTATTGATGTGTAAGTTGTAAAATCGGCAATATACGCTTTTATGGAAGGAAATGTTTATAATGGATGTTTTATACACAAAATAAGTATTAATTAATTTAAAACTAGCGACCGCACAGGCAGTACATAAAATTCTATTGAAAAGACTACAACGCGTGAAGCGTAGCAGTGTTTGCTACAATTTGCTACGATAATTTTTAAATGATGTTTTACAAGCATATGGAAGTGTCGAACCCACAGATAATTTGGAAGTTATCTGTGGTCGAACCATAAAATGATTGTCATATCAATAGGACCTTTGTCACTGTAACTATTTATATTTTTGAGGCAATAATAAATAAACAGATTCCTAAGACTTAAAGTGCGAGTAAGTTATAAATATTTTAAGGACAGGACAGAGGTTCGGTTCAATCAGTCAGATTTTTTTTTTAAATAGCTGATGATCTGTAAATTAAGGCAAAATTCCGCTATCTTGCGGGGCATCACACCTCAAGAAACGGTCTAAAAAAGGTTCCGGGATGTGCAGTATGCATTTACGCGGCAACAAAGTGTCCCACAGATGCAGCCCCGCCTCGGTATTGTGCTCGTGGGAAGTGTGCGGTGCGTGTGTCGCAGTATCAGAGCCGCGTGATCGGCCGCGACCTCCCTGGGATGCTCTTAATTGTGAAGCTTTCCTACGAGCACTCACCTCGCGTGCCCCAGATGGCCTAATGAGCATTATGTGTGTGAAACGTGACGGGCTGCACTGAGGACTTAACTTACGAGATTCGCGATTTTAAACGATAATGCGAAATGTACGTTTGTAGCTATTGTAATGAGAAAACGTGTGCTCGACAATAAGATAAGATCACTGGATGTTATTTGCGTAAAAATGTTTTTATTTTACTTCGTTTACAAAAGTAACAGAAAGTTCTTAGATGAGTGTCAATCCAATATTATATTCAAAATTAGCTTCTACTTTAGAATACTTACATGTTAAAGTCGCATAAAATTAAAACATAAAAGTGAATACAATGTTCTGTAAATCTACTACAGTATTTATCAAATTTTAATTACGTCGTTAAAGCTACTAAACCTAAATGCTGAAGTTACCCAGATTTCACACAATAAAAATTAATTTCAATTCGTTTAAGCTTTAATCACCGAACTTTCTCTGATACTTAAACATCTATCAATACAAGTTTATGACAATGCATAAGCACGTATTTTCTCGCAACAACATAACGCACCTATAATATTATCTTGTGGCGAGTGAAAATCGATCTTGAAATAATTACATGCATAACGTAGAACACGGGTCAAAGCGTTTACGTGCCGCGCGCGCAATTCGTCAATGATTAATATAGCACGAGCGTTTATCTTATGATCGTGCGCATTGAACTTGAACTGCGCGCAAAGGGCAAGGCGGTCGGAAACACTTTCCCTGGCCACGGGAAAGAATTCCAAACATCTCTCAGGAAGTTGTTTTGGCTTGCGGCTAACAACATTGGTCACCCATCGTGTGAGTTGAAGAGTCTATTTTTCTTGGGAAGAGGTCACTTCGTCTATATCGTCTGCTTTTAATCAGAAAAATTACTACACATTAACTATTACTACTTACTATTTATAACTTTATTCCTTAAAGTTACGGCAGATACTTACAGGTGTATAACTGAAGATTTTTATTAATATATTATTATTTGCATCGATTGAGACTTCTAAGTTTGTTATTTAATTACTTTGTATATTGCTGCCAAATACGTTTAAATGGCTAAACTGAACGAATTTTGCAATAAAATCTCATAAAATTTACTATTGCAAATTGAAACATAGAATAACGGGACTAGAAACGATTTAAATAGTCATATTTGAAAGTGCGTTAATTGCACTACATAATAAATCGACTTTTTTTTTTACTTATTGCAATTTTTATAACTCATAGGGGAAGGCGGCGCACTGGTTTCTTTGACATTATTTACTGTTTTTCAGGTTATTTTAGTACGGCTACAATTGTAGATATTTGGTTTTTCGAATTTTTGGTTAATAATCAATAATTAGTCAACTTTATAATGTAAATTCGCGTCCCAATGTCTTATTTCAAAATGAATGGCTCTATCAAATCGATTCTTTCTATTATACGACTAATAGCAACACGAAGTTTACCGACGCCCGGCAAACGAAAGTATCCGTCAGTTCACACTTTCTTTGACAAATCACTTTCTAACGTGAATTAGGGTTTATCAGATTTTCGATACCGATAAGCGGTACTGGCATTACTTTTTCATGTTTATTAACTGTAAAATGGAAATTTATATGTAAATAGAAGTAACTTGGAAAGTAAAATAATAAATCTTACTTTCGTAGATATTGGGTATTATTCTATTAGTCCCAAATCCTTTTGAAAGGTTGATTGCAAACTTTGAACAAAGTTTCAACCAGTTGGAACTAAAAGCGAAATTAGCTTGACGAATTGGACTGCTAAAAGCTCTTAAAAGATATGTATGTAGATATATGCAGATACGTTTAAAACGCACCATATAAAACCAGACGCATTAGTTTTCTTTAATACTCATTTATCATCTAATTAGCATTGGCAATATGCAAACGCAATGTAATCATGAAAACAACTGCTTACTTCCGTCAGTATTTACATCTTTCACAAAGTTATCGTTGAATAACCGAGTCAGTGTGCCATTAGGTTGTAATTAACAAGTTCTAAATATAGCTCTAGATCACTGGTGTAGTGAGCGAGAATAATTTATACTAATCAATAACCAGTCGTCAAGTCACTGACACTAATCGACCAAAGCCGATGATCTAATCTCGTTGAGTATTGCCACGAATTGTAACGTAATAGCTGTAAGAACTGACAAGCTTTCCGAACTGCACAATGGGGGTCGGACTGAATGGTAAGAGTTGGTAATAGATTTATGAAAGTTTGATTGCATAATTGATTCTAGTTACATTCGAACAAGCTATTGTCCGCGCGAAATTCTGTTTCAGAGGCTCTGTCGTCAAGTGGGATTTATAAATATTTTCAAGATAATATTCCCTCGAAACACACCTGTTCGTAAACTGACTAGATCAGCTGATCTAATAAAATAACTATTTATACACCTATACTTGGTATTATGTGCAAAATCTCTCAAAGAAAGTGGTGAGCAATTAATGTATTTATGAGAAATTATAGAATAATTCAATCATAAATGGTACCACAAATATTGTACTGATAATTTTGTTATGAAACATAAAAATCATATATTGATGACGTGGAATTGAATGGTACTTATATGGAATGGTACTGATTAAGCAGCAACGTTGTGAACATAGATTTACTCGTAGTTAGATTAATGACTTCTTGGGCGAACTGTCCTATGCGCTTTTATAGAACTTATGTCGTTAAAAAATACTTTATTACCTGTAAAGCCATCAAAGCAAACTGTGTAATATTTAATCAGAAGTAGACTTTCCTATTTAAATGGTTATAATAATAACGTTTACTTTTTATAAGTAACTGATTTTTGCTATACTATATTAAAATTCGTAATTGTGAAGTGCATTTCATCACATCGCCCTACAATGTGCCGTAGTAAATCGAAATCGTAAGCCATTGTTACGTCAGTTGCGCTTAAAGATGCGAAACAGTTTCCAGTGAAAGTGTGTAAGGGTATTTTGGCGGTCGGCTGCTGCGCGCGCGCCTCTTTAGCTACGCGCTCGTGTTATGCAAATTATATCGCGTTTTTACTCTTAGACTTGCGTTGACGATAATAACGGAATCTTTTTGGACGGTAAATCGGTTATTTTTCCTTTAATTCAAATTCTTTCAAGAAGATCGCTGTGATCTTCTTGAAAGAAAAGTCAGTCAAGTGTGAGCTGTATTTCCGCTTACGGGGTTTGAAAATCACTTAATATTTTAACATACTAACATGTAATGGATTCTATTTGAAACATTATACATATTTCTAGGAATTTCAACAGTTGTTTTTCAAGCATTAGATATGTTTATTCTGCTAACTATGGTTAACACCAGTGTTTATTTTCAATTCATTTAGAATGAATTTAGTTTATAGTTTTCAAACGTCTCTGTTTGTTTCATATAAATTTTAGTGACTTTTTTATACTTTACCTACCTATATGGTATAGTATTCAGTGCTTTAATCTCTACTATATCGATGTTGTTCAATAGACGATAAGCATACGCAGTTAGCTGCCAATAGTCCGGTGTTTTGTGGATGTGCTAACGGAATCATTAGCCTAGTTGCCGCGAACATGAGCGGAAAAAGCTGAATTATTCACGAGCGAGCCACACTCCGCAGACTGCACCGCACGCCAACACTGCACTCACGCACGACTCGGAAATAGCCCCTATTACAAAGCTTTTAAGTACCTATTTGTATAAATCTGCAAGTGTACTCGCCCGTACAAATTGCTCTCTGCATCATATAACATCAATTATTTTCTGGTAGGAATGGATTCTTTTTAATTCAAAATCCAATATTGTGCCAGTCGGAATTTACTAAAGTATTTTAATTTTTGTTTTTTTTTACACAAAATATTGGCCAAAAAATAGCAAGGAGTAAAACTAATTAAATGGATTCTCATTTTTATGTTCGATTTTTAAATTTATTTTAACTACATATAAACTTGACTTAAATTTCTTAATCATTGTTTGTAATTTTTTTTTGGCATGTCAATTGCGTGTTTTTAATAAAATGTAAGTACTCGAAAAAAGTAACTCATCATCGCTGTTATAGTTCTTTATATGTATATTTTTTATAATAACTGTAAAGTTATTGTTGTGCGGTCCGTAGTGGCCAATGGCAGCGGGGCGGACTGTTAGGGGCGCTGTTATCCGCACTCCGGCACATACGAACGGGATCCCGAACGCGCCGGGCCGAGCAATCGCTCCACAAACCGACCATTATGCCTTATTATCCTCATTATCATCCAATAACTACACGGAATACTGTTATACAACTATTAAATATTAAAAAATAACAGTTAACCACTTCACAGCTTAAATTTTTTCATGAAAGTTTTTCACATTGCCTTAGACCATTTAAGCTTTAGTTTATTGACATTTATTTGTATTAATTGTTTAAACTGATTTCTAAGTGAGATAAATTAATGATTAATTAATTACATATGTCAGCTATTTTTACAATTAATTTTACGCATAAATAAGTTACAGATATTAAAACGCTTACTTAGTACTTTAACCACTCAATGATTCTAAGCTGCGAAATTGAACTTTCATGTAAGTATTTCTGTAATAATATGAAACAGTACGAACCTGTAACAGGAGCGTCGCGATCGCGAGCAACAATCTGGTCCTCTTCATAGTCACAGTCCAGTCGATTGGCGGCCTGCAACCAAAACACGTACGTGAGCACTAGCCTAAGGCCCGGCGGCGGGCGGAGCTTGGCATGGGCGCTAGAGGCGCGGCGCGAGCGCACACCCGACCATCTCGGCGTCGACCACTCGCGGGCACTGGGGCCCGCGCGCCCCACGAGCCGCACCTGCGGTGGGGCTGACCCACTGACCGAGTGCATTCGCAGCTCGCGCCGGAACTGCATCTTTCACTGCACGCGCGCGCGCCGCTCCCGTTGCGTCGAGAGGAAACCGCCGCGGCCTTCACCTTATTATGTGCAAGGTCGTCTTTACTGCGATGTAAATTGAAATAAACTATCGGATAAGGCGTTGCGGTAGAGCTTATTTATTATCGTATTTAAATTACAGGCATTACAAACGCTTGGAAATAAATATGGGTATTATTTGAAAACCGCTAGTTGCTAAACTGGCTCTAGCATTAGTGTAGAATTTTAAATAACAAGATATGACAGAAAGTGTAGGGATATTTTTTTCTTTTAAATATTCAGGATAAAAAAAAGCAACGATTGTGTATTTTACGATTTTTTTCAATAATACAATTCCGTATACTTATTACATACGTTTTAAATATTTCGATTATCTTTGGCTACATTAAAACGCCACAAAACTATAAAAGCTGTATTCGCGTTTTTTATGCATTTTCAAGTTTTCTTGTCATATACGAAACGAAGATACTCGTCAGCATATAACGTTAAAGTTTTTTTAATTTCTATATTTAAGTACTAGGAAAATATTAGATTCATATTATGCCCGATATGTACACGCAATCCGCGGATGGGACTGGCACGCAGCGTGCGGCTAATAGTCTAAGGACGGTTACAAACATGCGATGGAATCGCAATCATATATATAGCATCGATGTGTGTAAGAAACTTTCTGAGATCAAGCAGAAAAGACTTCATAAGAGACTTTACACCATTTAACTAAGGTCCCTCCAGATTCAGTTACTTTTAAGTCTATGGTGTAGTTTCCATAAACCCTAAATCAATTTGTATTCTTAATCTTAAAAAAAAAACGATTGTTGACATAAAACAACATAATAATCGGCTTTTCGAATTTACATTAATATGTAGGTACATATAGTGATTTATAGAAACATTTATCAGTTCCTTCAAAACAGAAAAAAAATGCTAAAAAAAATGCTATACTTAGTTATGACTTCTAAAGATGGAACAAAATAAGTTAGGTTTTTTTAATTAAAAAAAAATTATTGTATCATGTTATGTCCGCAAAATAAATCTTGAAAACATTTTGATTACGACAACGCTGTTATGAGAAAGACGTTACCAACAACCGAAAAATCGCGTTTAATGCTTTTAGTAAGTGAATGCATACTTTGCAGTGGGGTCTCAGTCATTGGGTGCGCGGGCGCCGCGATTTCACTCCAGACACTCGATCGCTGGTTAGAAAGCACAGCTCTCGTCTGTCGATGCAAGAATATAGTCGAGTGGCTGACCACCGTTAGATATGATACCGCATCTTAACAAGTCATTCCGTAACAAAAATCATCTTCGCTGTGAGAAGATGCTTCTCGTTGCATTCCTGCTCAAGATTGAGTAACAATAAATGTACATACGTATATGTCTTTATTGTGATCTGTGCAGGTATAACCAAGAAAATTATTTGATGTAGCTTAATTTTATTTAGCCATACATTTTAGCCTGGCAATTTTCTTAACCAATCCCAATGAATTATTCTAAGATAATTTGCGTATAATAAATAATAGTACAGTATATATCATGCAATATGCAATTCATATTTTTTACTATTGAAGTTTCAGCAGAATTTATGTAAATGAAATTATTTATACAGATCAAAAATCGCATGGACTACCGTTTGGGTAACAAACATGTTGTCAAAAGCCTGAAGATGGATGAAACTCACCAGCATCTCAACGCTTCATATAGACAATAGTAGATGAAACCGTAGAACTGTCTGGACGTTTTATCTGGTATCCCCTAAAAGGTTATTTATAGCTATAAAAAATTTGCTAATGCCATTCACAAACAAATGAATAAATGGAGAGTAGGTAGAGATTGGTGCTCGTATTTTTTCTTTGCGGCTGCGCCCACCTGTCTAACTAGGCTGGCGGGTGCCTGCAAGAAAGCGGCCCTCGGGCATTTTCTATTTTCTGTAATCTGCGGCGATATTATAATAATATACTGTAGTAGGTGCTGGCTGCGTTCAATTAAGCGCTCAAGAAGAAATGCAAGTAGGGCTGCCAAGTTTGAATCGCAAAAAAAAACGTAGCTCACAAAATTTACAGTTTTACTGACGGTATTCCAAATAAATGAACCTTTATGTAATAAATATAAAAAATATATTTAATAATATCAGAATTTTCAAAATCTCTTTCGGCATTTAAGCAACCGGAATCGGTTTCGGTACAAGCGTTTGAACTAAACGTATCAAAAAGTAGAAATTTCCTCGACGACTCGGTTACAGATAAATAAGTTAAAGCTGGACCGTTAACTTTGATGGTATTGGTATTCAATTTTCCTTCCATTTATATCTAATTCAAGTACCTATTTAATATTTTCATTAAATTACTTACTATCTTGTTTACCCGCACATAAAAAATCTGATAGCTTGATTGATTAGTTTAAGCTTCGCTTTTAAACGAACCGCCAACCCTGTCTGGGCGAATGTGGGACAATGTGGCCCAATCAAACACAGTCATAACCATAAACATTGCCGGCTCGTTGGATTGTTCCGGCCCTTGCGGTCTCCCGCCGCGGCGCAACCGTAAAGAATCACTTTCGGACCTCTATATTGTCATGCTTTTAAATTTAATGTAAGTATTCGGTTAAAGTTTTATAACTTGGCTTTATTACGTGTAATATAATAATTCGTTTATCATTTTCGATACTATTAATTACGGATAGATTAGAAAACTATAGGGAATAGATAAATATTCTTTCCAAATTGGTACTTTAGATTTTTTACACTTATAGGACTTTAAACTGTTCCACTTAAATAGTTTATAATCACTTTATGTTCTTAATATTTCATAAAAAAAAGAAGATGTACCTACTTATTTCATTATTAATAGCTTTACTATTATTATATTTAATTTACATTTTATCTACTATTTATTAACTAAATAGATATTTAAAGGTTCATTTTAAAAGCTCTGAACTGTTATTTACCAAGATTATTATATAAACTGGGTCAAAAACAGCAACACTAATAACCTAATCTATACTTATAATAAATCTGTAGAGAGGTCAATTCTGTACATGAAATATATTTTCAAAATAACTATCAGGGGGTGATTAGTGATCGATACTGATGCCAAAAATGCAATCAGTATTTTTTTTGTCTGTCTTTCTGTCTGTCTGTCTGTCTGTCTGTATGTTCCTTATAGAAACAAAAACTACTCGACGGATTTTAACGAAACTTGGTACAATTATTCTTTATACTCCTGGGCAGGTTATAGTATACTTTTCATCACGCTCCATTTTATAAGCTTCCGTCGCGTGTGTAGCCTTAATGGTTAAAGTTACATAGAAATCATGTATGACGGAAATAGTCTTTATAATATTAACCATAAACGCGGGTGACACCGCTGGCACAGCTAGTTAATAATAAAATCGTTACTACTGCAACTGCAATATAAAACTCACTTTCCTATATCTGTGGGTTAGCTATCAGTATACATGGGCAACTGTTATGCTAATGTATGTTTATATAGTCGACCGTACCGTTCTGTTTCATTATGATTGAGAGAATACATATCAATAATTATTAAATAACGGTCGCCGTAACTGGCGCTGACCTATTTTATAAATATTTTTGTAAGCAGCTGTACTCAAGATTTCTGAAGTTCACACAAAACAATGTGTATAAGTTCAAATCTGTTTCGATATATTAGAGGAATCATCTTGGTTATCTTAGTGTTTTATTAAGATTGGCGACCACAAAGGCATATATATACCTGTATTTTAATAATAAAATTAAATTATTTTTAAACTTTTTTTGGGAGTATCTTCTATATCGTTGTTTTTAGGACACGTTTGGATAAAAATTAGGCACACATCCGTCGTTAGCGTGGCGGAGACAGTTGATCATCTCTTTAATAAACATCAACTTCAATGTCTCAATAACATGTCCCACACAACCCGAGGCCAACTCATTATTTGCACGAGTATTATACATACGCAACTAATTCCTTAATTGCCCTGTCAAAATGCTCATCACTGCCGACGGAAAATTAGATGATATTATCCAATTAAGAACACGTTGTTCTACGTCCAGCCTCTCAGTGAAAGCAGCTCAAATTTTTGATAAAGTTCTGATTCAGCTTTGTCTTAATAAACTGTTGTTTTAAAACGTCGTACGCATTTGTCGCGCTTGAATAGAAACTAATTATCCACTAGATAGATTTAGATTAGCTTTCACTCCTACTTATTGGTTTTCGGTATAAATTACCTAAATCAATTGCATTTAAACACAAATCTACGCCATTCCATTGTTTGAACAACAATTATTTATAATCAGACCAAATGAGAACATTCTCCACTTGCGTTACTGGGAAACTAGCTTGTTTAATTTTCATTTTGTCGCAGAAAACCTATAAATTTTTAATGAACACTAAATGAGAAACTCTAATTAACTGATGAGACTTTAACGTAGCGCAGTTTAAATGGACCGATCGTGGGACCGGCTTTTAAATCATTCGCGAATTTCATAAAAAGCCATGCTCAGGTTTCACACGAGATGATAGACAAAAACCATCGTGAATCGTAACTTTATTCAGAACTTTCGCTTTCTGTCTAACGCTAAACTACAATTTGCAAGTCAATGCGATCAATATTTAGAGGCAGCTAGTTTTTTTCAACAATTATAGCCTTGGGTGTCTTTTTTGCAATTATCCGCTCCGAGCATTGAAAATAGATCAAGTGCTTAATGACATCTACTTAACTGTTACTGGCGTGAGTGGTTGTTACAGATAATTGAGTTAAGAGAATCTCCGCTACAGAAAAAAAACGGGAAAATAAAAAATGAAGATACGTACTTTAACTTTTATCATGTTTAATAAGAAATACGTTGCTAATACTTGCTTAAATTTAGTAAATATTATTTAATCGGCCAAATAATCCATTTGATTCGTTATATATATATCCTACGCTACAAAAGTTTTGATGAATATTATTTACTAATGTTAGGTAAGTAGCACTAAACTATTTCACAGTTTTTGTATTATATAAGCGTATGGTCATATGTACAGTAAGGGAATATTATAAATAATTTATGTATTCGAATTGATTTGAAAGTTATCGTAAAAATTCATTTAAAAGGTGCTTTAGTTGATTAAATGAAAGTTTTTGTAAATTTTCTCTTTTGGAAGTTTCCATAACATAAAAATAGCAAATGCATAAGTAATAAATACTTAGTAAGATCTTCTAAACTAAGAGATGTATATCTACTTATATAAAAAGTTAGACAAAAATAAGTATATAATGGTTTTAGAAGCCATACCTGATAATGTTATGTAGACTTACTATACTTATTAAGTTTGGTTAAAACATAGAAGCGACTGCCACTCGGGATAAACGGATAAATTGCATCGCAATTTCAATGTGCGGGTTTCTGAGACATTTGACTGGAGAAACATAAAATATTCCTATTAACACAATCATTCGCAGCATCAGTATTCGCTGGTACTTGTCCGGCAAAGACAGCTCGAGCGAGAAAGCCGCCAAGTCACGTAAAGCAATTACTGCGAGCGACACGCGGCGTGCTCGCGTTATCGTTATCGGAACACCACCTCATCGTGGACTATTGTCTCTGTCTGCTCTGCAGGCGTGCTGTCAGTAGTTCAGAACAGGCCTTTACATTTTAATAGCCGCAGACGGGACCACAAAAAGATATCTCGTTGAAATATGATGTCCAACACAATCGAAATGAAATCGAACGCTCATCTTTTTTGGACTTGGAAATGTGAGTTTTTCGACGTGAATTATTATGGAGATGATTGTAATGATGAATGAATGATTTTTATTTCCGTTTTATTATAAGTAAACATTACTTTCTATAAATATGAAATTCATATCAATCATTTGAACTGTGTTACACATAAGTTTTATGGGTACAAAACAAATTTACCTACACTTATTTTACAAACAAGCTGGTGTTGATTAATTATGTAGTCAAAAGTATGTTTTGTCCCCTATTGATCTGGGACTTAAAAATAATGTGCCAATTGTGTTCCTTGCCTAGCATGTCGTAAAAGGCGACAAAAGGTTTACCGGGTTTTTGGGTGCATGATTGTATAGGCGACGAGCTAGCCACTTGTCAATACTTTTTTTATAATTTTCCATCTAACCCAGCCTAGTTAGCTAGGTTAAAGGGGCTTGCTGCCCCTTTGACTCTGCCTACCCCTTCGCGCATTACAGGGGTGATATTATGTATGTATGCAAGATATGTTTTATGTCACTACATAGAGATCTACAGTCATGAGCACAGAGTAATAATATAGGTCATTAGTAACCGGTTAAACTTAGTAAATAATTGTCAGAATGACAACATTAATGACACTAAATTGCTGCTTGAAATGTATCTTAAACTAGTTTTATGCAGGAGAAGTAAATTATGTCGGTACAAATCTGTTCCTAATTGAGTAACTTTGCTTCAACAACATGAACACATGAGTGGTGTAAGACATCGAATATGATTTAAAACGGATTAATAACATAACAATATTTTATATCATATAGCTTAAACTATATTAAAGTACTTAATATATTTGTATAATATCTAACATTTTTTAACATGTTCATAAGTAGGTATATCTTAAACACTAAAGACGTGCAAAAATAATGTGAATTAAATTTCTGAATTGATTTTTCTCATTTAATATTTTAATGAATCGCATTAACATGTTTACCTATTATTCATATGACTTGAAAATGCTATTTCAAGAGATTGATAATATTATTACCTATTTTTAGAAATATAAAGAAAAGTGCTATATTTACTACTCAATATCTTGTACAATATAAATAGGTAGTGATCGTAAAACGTTTGTCTCATTACAGCCATTTTTAAATATGTTTATATGCGTCGAATGGAATTCGATATCATTTGTTTATCTCTGTTTTGACGATATCACATAATTAAGTACTCACGAATCTTGAATATTCCGATAACTTTCTCACAGTTTTATCACTATAGTAAGAAAATGTGAGCGATCTTTATCTTGATAATTTGCATCTTCGACTTGGTGAGTGTTCATAAACCTCAATAAGTTAATCCGTACTTTGGGGACAGCTTAAACCTAATTGTTGGTACGTAGGTTAAAAATGATATACATTTTCACATGTCCACATTAGATTTTAATCTAAGTTTCTGCGGTATACAACCGAAATAAGCAGATAATGTTCAAACAAATTATAATAAATGTAGGCGAGTGGGCATTTGGAGTGGAACGAATATTAGACGCTTAGTATGAAAATGAGATAGTATCAACAATAGCAGATGGTAACCCAGTTGTGTTCTAATCAAGCCGGCCGCAAATGGCATTCCTGTATGTAATAAAATAAAACAAACAAATTGTACCCCACAAGACATACCTAGTATCAAAGTAACAGAACTCTGCGTGTTTATCTATTATAGAATGCGAAGGGTAGGGAATGTTTTTCGAAAGAAAGTTAGAATATCTAATTAGGTATCATAAAGAAGATTGTGGAACCGCCACTCAGTTACGCCGCCTATAAACAATGAATGATAGTCATATTCATTGAGGTATAAAAATAAACAACTGAACTTAGGAACCTAGGAATAGAAATAATATTTTTTTTTCTTTTTGTCTAATTTCTACACGTTTCAAAAAGTTTTGAGTTATGCAAACGCTATTAATCATAGTAATTGTCTATAGTGACAGCCTATTGACTTGCCATTATTTGCAAAAAATGGCAACAAAGCAGGTGGGCGGAGACAATATCGCCTTGCGTTTAGTCGCTTTCGGGTTTGATTGATGAGGAGTGCGGCTGCTTTTAATTAGACAATAACGAGCTTGGGTTCACTAATTAATGGATGGGAATGTCCCGAGAAGATTGACTTTGGAGAGCTATTCTGCAAAGATGCATGTTAGAAAGTGCGCTTGACGGCTCAAGTGTTTACTTACATATTGAACAAGCAGAGCGATATTTCCTTGTCATCGTATTTTCATTTGGGTAGAATAAATAATAATAATAAATAAAAAAGTTTTCGTAAGTTTGCATTTTTTCTGCCTAAAATTGCTATATTTAAACATTTTTGAATTGATGAATTAAAAACATCGTGTATGAAACAACCCTTATAATTATCTGTTAAATTCAAACTTTACATTCAGATACACTTTTTATAAACAATTATAACAATAAATCTGGATACAGCCAATTTCTAAAAACGTCAGTAAGTATAACACTTTACATTGTAGTGTTTTGCTTAAATAATAGGTACGAGGCTCGTAGCTGTTCAATATGTTTTACCAGCTTTCATTTCTAATGAAAAACGACATTTTATTGTCCCGCAGTTTTCACTTGTTTCATCAATAGCGCTGCCCGTTTCGGATTATCAGGTTTCCCAGGCAATTTCATTGTAGCGTTCTTAGTATTCGTTCCATAGTGATCTTTTTGTTTTATAATAAGTATTTCTTTGTTGCCAATGTAAGTTACATCATAGGGATACTCGCGAATGAAATCATTTACATTTTACATAAAAATGTTCTATAAATTATAATTTTACATAAGTAGGTAGTTATTATTTCTTTTTTAATTAAATAATGGTACTAAAATATAGATCCATATTTTAGAATTTCTCAGACAAGTTATTTGACAGCGCGTGGCGATTAACTGATACAAAATTAACTATTTTACCTGTACTAGTTGGATATCTTGTAACAATTTTAAAATACTAATAAATAATAAAGTAAAATGTTACATTATTCAGTTGCATTGACCAAGTACCAGTATAGCACACTTTTCTAACTGACCAAATCTAACCATCTAACTGTATTTTGCAGTAGGCACCGGACTTTAATTCGAAAACAAGAATAAATCGCATCGATAATAAGGCGTGTGGCCGATTGATCTCCTAACGCTGAATTCTGGCTCAGTACACGAGTTGTGCCAAATTTAATACATTGTCTCCCAAGTCACGTAATTTGTAGACTTGTCAGCGTATAACTACTTAGCTAACTAGGTATATTTAGCCTCTATTTTTGGAAATGTGGCTGTTGACTATTATCGACTAATCGACTAAGTAGGTAATGCTAACAATTATATTTGCATGCACAAGCAAATAGTAAGTTAGGTTGGTCATATTTAAAATTAACATGGTTGTCAAATTATTTATTATCGTTAAATAAGGCAACTTGAAAGTGCCCACATAAAATGTGCATGCATAATTATTACAGACATGGAGCGGCTAATGTAATTGATTACAAGCGTGGGTGTACTACACTTGCGTACTACATTGTGCTGTGACGTATCGATTAGGTGATTTGATGAAGAGCGACACAGGCTCAAGGTTACGCCACAACACTTTCTCCGCGGCCCACAGTTCGTTGCTCTCCAAATTCTGCATCTCGGCATCAATGGCTAGCAGTCCAAGTTTGCAATGCGAAACCTTCATAAACGCACCTAAACCAAACTGCACCTAAAAGTGAACACAATAACACATAATTCTCATTGTCGCGCAACCGCTGAGATGCTATCCGTTAACGTTTACGTTCAATGCCCGTGTTAATGGTACCGAGAAACGTAACGTGGCCCACTTTCTCTTTTAAGCACACGTGGTCCCTCTTCCACATGTCGATTCCTAAGTCGCGAGAGCGAGATGACGGCACTAAAGATGCTTCGGTGTGTAAGTTGAGCAGCTCGCTTTCTTCGCCGCACTTGGCAATGGAAGTGCACAAAATCCGGTAACTTTCGTTAGCGGCGTGCGATTGTCGCATGGCCCGCGCGGGCACGGTGGCCCGGGTGGTGCGGGCCCGGCGCGGCGCCGGCGCAAGCCCGTCGCGGTACAATTAACCGATCTTTCGTTTGTTGCATAACCATCGACATTTATCAATTCGGTAACAGAAAGTATTGATCACTGAACCGAGCGCTGCCATAGAGATAATAATTTCTATTTCTATATTTGCAACTTAAATTAGAACCTCGGTTACAGTCATTATTAAACAACACATTTCTATATTAATAACAGATTCTAAATGTATTTAAAGTACACTTTAAACATTTATTTGATAAATAGATATTTATTGTTGTGGAATCTCAGAACAAGCGCTTAAAATATAGATACATACTACATTTTATCTTATTTTTTTAAGGCATAATTTGTCTTGTTAAAAATGTCAAACGATACAGAAAGATAAGGCGGCTCTCGTAAAACTAGAACATTATCAATGTAAGTTATCTCAATATGCCAGCTGTCTAGTAGGCATCTGCTTTTGAACTTGAAGAGAAAAAGCTCTGATTTGATCTAACTGGACAAGTGGACAACAAATAGCGAAGCTGATACGGAGCAGGTTTTAATTGCATATGTCTTTTGAATTATTAATTGTTATAGTTCCATTTTGATCTAAAAACTGCTTTTAAGGTCAGTTTATGAACCGTTCATAGTGAGAAATATAAAATATAAATATCATTTAAATGGAGTTTTACTCTAAAAAACATAATTTTTCAAGAAGGGAATCAGAATTTAATATATTTTCGAAAACGTATAAATTACGAAGAAACAAAACGCCATTATAGAGGCAAAACCAAACTTATCTGTGTTCCAATATACGCAGAACCGTAATTGTTGCTTTTTAGTGCGAAATGATTTTTTTATATTGTTTTTAGTGAAATAGTTGTTGTTATAATATTGTGATTCGAGAAAATAATTAAAATTTGAATTAAACGGAAAGATTTTCTTAAAGATGGAGACAATCGGCAAAGGACATAAATTAAATGTCATTAAACTTGTAAGAACTGATGCATTAAAATCTAACGCATCTGTCTATACTATTCGATTTTGATTTGGAATTATCGTCATAAAATATTGCCACTATGTTTTACTTTTTAATATATTTTTTTAAACTGGGTGGCCAGAATACACATGTAAACGCTAAATTCGCTTGTTATGATAAGCGCGCCACCTTCGTTTTACTTTACAAACTGGCTCCTATTAAGGTCAAGTTTTACACCAGTTTTTTTTTAAGGCTTACCTAACGATCAGGAAGGTACATTTTCCGTATCCATTAAATTCGCACTTAGAAGTATCATGTGTCAGCCTATCCTCGAGAAGGCACTTTCCAACACTGGGACGGGTTTATGGTCTCACGTTGCTGTCACGTCAACTTTTCCTCCTAATGATTGGTGCTACTGTGTCCTAAACCACTTGTCACAATAAGTCTTGCCGGCAACCGGTCGGCTGAGACATCACACGTTCCGCTTTTTATGTTCCCAGTCTGACAAGCCCGTCTCTATTGCTATTAATGTCTGCCATTAGAAAATACCTACACTTTGTTCAACTACTTTATTTGTTAAATAAAAGTGATTAAGTATAATATGAGTGTCTTGATTACATACAACATTCTGTACAAGACATTGAAATGTTGAGTGTTTTAAAGGCGATACTAAAGCATGCAAATTAAAAAGAATCTGCGAATTTTGACATGATCAATTTGTAAACCCTGCAGCATCCAAGTAGATTTTTTAACCGACTTCAAAAAAAGGAGGAGGTTCTCAATTCATCTGATTTTTTTAAAAATGTGATGTGCTTTAATCGATGGATCTGGGCACCATAGATAATTAACGTGTTTTTCGATACTAAATATTGGTGATTCATTGGTAATCTAGAATTTAGGGGCCCTTTCGATACCAGGACCCTGGACACGTGCCCAAAGTGTCCTGTGGGAAAGACGGGCCTGGGTGTGCTGTTTATAAAAATAGTATAAAACGTTCGCGTTAATATAGAGCTTAAATGTTGTTAGCCCATATAAAATAAACAGTATAATCTCCTTAATATTTTTTCTTTCACCAAAGCATCCGTCATTATTACTATTGACTACAATAAAGTAAAGAACGGAGATCGTAACATTTTCAAACTGTTGTAAAAGTAACGTGCCAATGAAAAGCGCAGGTACGCAATATTGCTTCATGTGTTTATCTTTAAAAAACTCAAATACTCTTACTCTATTTGACGTGCCCCGAGATCTGCTATTAAGCCATGTCCCACTAGCTGAGAAAGAAGTTGGCCGGGTGTTCATGACAGGCATGACGGGAATGCACCAAATACGTCATAGCCGGTACGTTTCAATCAGCCGCCAGCAGCCGAGATGACGGATGGAGACCATGGCGCCTAGCAGGCAGCATACTACCTTTAATTATATGACTGAGTCCGAGAACCATGTAATAAATAATTAGAGCAAGTGTACGACACTTCCTATGATTTTTAAATGGTTGCCATGCCATGTTGTTTTGGAATTTTAATAAAATGTGCCTACTGTGTTCCTTGCGTAAAAGGCGATATTTAATTAGCCATTTGTCACTACTTTTTCATAATTTTCCATCTGACTCAACTTTATTTTCGGATATATGTTCCTAACCCCTTGGGGAATTACAGACTTGGTGTTATGTAGGTATGCATGCATGTCTGTCTGCTATTTTTCAGTCAAATACGCCTTATACGCCGACAAGTTTTTTGTGATACTACATGAAGCAAAATGAAAGCTGAAACAATTCTTTATTGTGTCTTGATAATGTTAATCATTATGTATTAACCAGCTGTTTAGTAATAATATGCCTCTGCGTATCAATATATCAGTACGGTGTTTTTAGCAACTGGGCCGAGTGCCCAGTTAATTTCAAGTGTAATTCGGATGAAATTTAAAATGCGGACGACTACAAGGAAAGTAATACCGATGTGTGTATACATTACTTCTATTATCTCGAATCATTAATAAAAGAATTATTACATAACAATTTTCAATACGTAACAATTTAAAAAAAATTGTACTGATAGTTTAAAAAAATATTAGTTTCGATGAATTATTTATATTCACTACAATTAATTAATTATTATTATTCTTAATGAACAATGCTTTGTTCCTTCCTATTCAAACGCACTTATTTTATTTAACGTGCTATATTAAATCGTCACGCTTCAGTTTTAATTTATTCCGGACATCTATCATAAAATATAAAAGTATAAAACGTTCGCGTTTAATAAAACACTGATCGGAAACTACTTACCTATATTGTTGTGAATTCAATATCATAGACAAAATTGTTAATAAACTGTAAATGCGATGTAATAAACCGCGAACGAAAGTGAGTGTGATTTATTAAGCCCATATAAATTTCTTACTAGCCATAAATATTGCTTATAATGGTGTGCGACAGGAAAAGTTGCGAAGGTTCTCGAATAGATTCTTGTCTTATAAATCTAACGTTAATTACGCTTGCCGCTCAATACTGGTAATAGAATTAGATACAAATACTGACATATATAAATGTTATATGTTATATACTGATGTAGCGCCGCACCGTGTGGATATAGAATTTGCCGATAATACGTATTCATAATAGATACCTATATTTTGTGTAGAATATTCCTAGTTTCTGATATGCGACACATTTAATAGTAATGGATACTAATAATATTGATAATACACCTGTATATTTGTTATGGTATCTAAATTGAGTTTAAAAGTCAAACATATCGCAACGTAAATAATATCGCTGATATTATTCTTGTTGTGATAGTGTTACCAATTTAAACATAATACAAACTGATCTCATTACATTAACATTTTTAAAAGGCATTTGTGTTGGCAATATGAAAAAATGATACTGATAAAGAAAGCAACCGTGCAGAATGCAGATGTCATTTTATTGACAATAATATCACACGTGAATTTTATATTTTAATATAGCGTTCTTTACACGAATAATTTATAAACAACCATTAGCTGTTAGAGCAACAGAGCGTGATGGACGGACAGACAGTCTAAATAACTCACAGAGCGCTATATAATCTGATAGGACAGATAAATTATGCGTTCCAATAAGTCAATCAAGCCGCAGCAGTAGAAATACCTACAAATATAGTATATTTATTATTACTAGTGATCACTCACTGGTCGAAATTGGACCATTATTAGTTAGATTTTTTAAAATTATTTATTGAAATATTAGCTTTCTGCACTCCTTCTCCATATAAGCTTTAACTGTGCTAAATCTTATACAACTCCGTCTACGTATTTCTCATAAAAAGGGGTGCAAAGTTTTTGCTTCACGTACTATTAATATATCGATTGCGGTGTTCGGCATACTACATATGTAATGAACCTATAGTTTAACGAAAATATTACTAGTTTCCATAGCGACTTTTGGATATGCTCATGTCGTCAAAGTAATGATTTTCTGATATTATAATTTCACTAAAAGTTCCTTACATTATTCTACACGTACCTACATCCTTACTGTGAAACGGTGCGATGAAAGGAATTTCTTCAACAAATACCAAATTATTTTTATATTTGTTATATTGCTTTAGAAGTCTTGATATTTCGTTATATTGTAGCTTTTTGCTGCAATTTTGTTTTGTTTTTGATTAGGTATATCTATTAGTATATTTTTCATAGCACGATTTTTATTACGTATTAAAACACTGAAGATCGAATAAGTTATTACTTTATGTTCAATTAGACCTTACAATCAAAGGTATTACTACTATTTCCGTCATACATGATTTCTATGTAACTTTAACCATTAAGGCTGCACACGCGACGGACGCTTAAAAATGGAGTAACTTCTCCCGTTTTCCCAACATTTCCCTTCACTACTCTGCTCCTATTGATTGTAGCGTGATGAAAAGTATACTATAACCTGCCCAGGAGTATGAAGAATAATTGTACCAAGTTTCGTTAAAATCCGTCGAGTAGTTTTTGTTTCTATAAGGAACATACAGACAGACAGACAGACAGACAGACAGACAGATAGACAGACAGACAGACAGACAGACAGACAGACAAAAATTTTACTGATTTCATTTTTGGCATCAGTATCGAGCACTAATCACCCCCTGATAGTTATTTTGAAAATATATTTCTTGTACAGAATTGACCTCTCTACAGATTTATTATAAGTATAGATATAGCAAATTTCATAGTATTCTGCGGACATTTAAATGGCTCTTACACTAACCTTAATGAAATTTTTAATACCTTAGTTTCTCTCGGAAAAGAGAGCATTGGTTGGCTGAATTTTCCATAAAATGTTAACGTCAGCTTATAAGCACTTCAAAATCAGAGCTAAGTGTCGCTGGCTGCGCGAGATGCACTTGCTATTAGATTAAGGCGAGCGTAATGCTCCGTCGACTTATGCAAAGTCGCCGGTTTCCATCTCTCCGAGAAACTGTCCTGGTTTCTGTGAAAATTGCCTCATCTGCATAGAGGAGCTGGAGTTTCAGAAAAAGTGCGGATCTAATGCCTGCTCCGATTCAGATATGGCACTGCGAATTAACATTTTATTGTTGTTATTTTACTTTTTACACTGAAAGTTGAAAATGTATTTAAAAATGTATTTGTTTGCGAACAAACGTTATGTAACTAAGATCATACAATACATACCTATACCTAAAGTAATAATTTATTAATGACAAACTTTTTGGTATGACTTTTTCATTTGATACTTAAAGTGGGTAAGTAAGTAAGTCAGTAATTGGTACGTCGATACACAACATTTACAAATGAACGTATTGTTTTAAGAAGTCTATAAATTGAAGCATAGTTTACAGACATTACATTAAAATCACATACTGCCCACTTCTAATATTCGAAACAATGGGTTACTTTATCTTTAACCTGTATTTCTTAAAAGTTTCACATACCTAGTTTAAAAATTGGACCGCAAAGCTATAAAATAAAGTTTGGAATCCATTACTACTTAATCAGGTGAAAACACGCTGTAATAATAAAGATGCCGACCGAGTGAAAATAGATAACAGTAGGGCAATAGACAAGCCTCCTACGCATTTTCCAACATTGTCCATGTGGCCGGAGATAGTTTCATTTATTGCTAAGACCACAGAGTAATAATATAGGCACTACGTACAACAGAGGGTCACTGCCAGTCACGGTCAGTAAGCGGTGGTAGCTCAATGGTAAGGACACGCGCCTCTTAACCGAGGAGTGCGGGTTCAAACCCGGGCACGTACCTCTGGATTTTTCAAATCTATGTACGTATTTATACCACAAGCTCGACGGTGAAGGAAAACATCGTGATGAAACCTGCAAATTCAAACTTTAAATTTATCTTAGGGTTACGAAGGTCAGACCGGCAGTCGCTTCAATGTAATTACCAGACTCGCTAAATCCTGGATCATGGTCTAAGCGGACCCCGTCTAAACACGGGACATAACGCTAGGAAGATAAAAAAACAGAGGGTCACTGCCCATAGTTACTGCTATAACTCGCGCAAGTACAGCGACAGTGGTGAGTAATTGGAACTACAGCAAAGTTTAGTCTGTTTGTCAGGAATAATACAAGATGGCTCTACAAGCACAGGTTAGTTGTTTCTTAGTAATAGTACGCCATCTGTGTAAATTTCATTGTTTTAAAACAAAGATTATTTTGGTTTGCTTCTGACGAAAATATTTTATATTTATGTTTTTCACTTAAATTTATTTAATTATCTAAGAAATTACGTGAATAACTTATTTTATGAAAAAGCATTTTTTTAACGTGAAATAATAACGTTTATATTGGGTTTTATCTCTCAATCAGTCTAAATGATGCCTGTAGCGACATCTGTCTGTGTCAAGTCTATACGAAATCTAAAATGTATGTGACTGACCAGACATGCTAAGACTGTTCTTTACCGCTACTGGCACTTCTCTAAGCCTATGCATTATGAAGGACAGCGATGTCAATTCACCTCATCTTGAGGATTATCATTCATTAAACTATACGATTTCTCTGGCTCCCTAGAGTAAGGATTATTAAGATTAGATGGCAATCGTCCCAATATAATAATCAGACATAGAATGGGACATGACGCGTGGAAAAGGAAGAAACTCGAAGAGCTGTCACATCTTACAAATAAATTTAAATAAAAGCCGATGATACTGAGTTATTTCGGATTGCGAGTATGTGTGAAACAAGCTTGGGAAGCGAATTTTACCAAAAAATGAAAGTATATCTGTTAACAGATAATAGGTATACCCTAATATTGTACACAGAACATTTTTAACGATAGTTACACTTTTATCTTCTTTAAATCTGAAGAGACTAACAATTAATAAAATACTGATGTCGGAAACCTCCATGTCACAATTATAATAAATGGAACAGATTAGTAAATACTTGGAATTATATGACAATAGTGTCAGCAAATCAGTGTGCAGAGATCATTGATCCAAATACTCTACATACAACTCGGGAAAGTCTGTGACTTGCATTCAGACATGCCGTGCAATAACGAGCATGAGAGTGCCTTGCAATTCAATTACCATTCCAATAGTAACAATAGGTAATAGAATTATATTTACGTAAATATAACAAAAAAAATATTAAATATTAGTCAAGAAGGAGTGCTATGTAAATTCCATAAAATCTTTAACAGACATATTGATAACTAAGTATATTTTTGTAGCCCGCATTCCAATTTAAGGCAATTTTATTTTTTGAGTATTATGCTTTTTTGCTTTTTTGAGTAGTAAAATAGTTGTTGTAAATCGTATCTATACACCGTGACCAGTGGTTATTAATATAAGACTAAATAGATCGTATAGCATAGCTGAAATAAATCCCTCATCTTTATTTATCTTTCAGGAACATCCGGTGAACACTAGCTAGCGACCTCCTAATTTCTTTGTTATATCACAAACGCGCATCGTATGTGTGTCTGTATGTCGTTCACACAGTAATGTATGCTGACCTGTCGCTGCGATGTCGGCAGCGCATAAAATTACGTGTTTAGGTGAGTCGCATGTAAATGCAGCGTGTCCGTGCGCGTGCGACGCGGTAACTCTAATGGCATTATGGAGATCATTGCGATTAGGCCTGCAGTTCAGGCCTGTGCCACTTATTAGCGCATACTTGGTCAATGGGCTTCGAGCTCTACTACGGTTTACTTGCAACTTTATTGACATCCTACGGGTGTTAAACATTGGCTACTGGACAGGAAACACGGTAGCACATTTTGAAGTTTGGTTGATTGCAAAATGAAGCGGAGTTACGTGTATGGTAGCAGTGAACAGTAATGAATTTTGATTTATCTATTTACTATAAAATATAAAAGTCAAATCTCTATACTAAAGGATCTTGTAAAAAAATTACTTCATTGAATCCGTTCTATTCTAGACCTCGCTTATAAATACTTGTCATTAAGGCCAAACCCATTGGAAGTAAAAAATATATCTCTTTTCAAAGCATAGCTACGTGCCTCCCGCAATTTGTTATACTTAAGCTTTTTTAAATCTCATCGCTAAGTATCTCGTAACTGTTTCAAAGAAATGTAATAGAAATTATGTCAATAGCACGACTGAGTTAAAAAAGCCAATAGAAGCGTGATGGGTTTATCATTGCGTGAAATCTTTACACCGGGCGAGCGTAAAATGTAAAAGATTTAGTGTACGTGTGAGGATGCGGGCCGGCTGCGCGGGCGCAGCGGAAGAGAAAGTTACGGGCTCAAGGACGAGGGCGGCGCGCGGCCGTCGCTCCCCATGTTGCGCAACACCGTGGGATAATTGATGGGGCCTGCCCTCGCCGTGTGGTGGCCATCCGACAGAAGTAAACACTATGCGGCATTAAAGAGTTTTTTCTTTTTTTTCGTGTCCATAAGAACGATCTGCTTTTTATAAAATAAAAATGAATTTGATGTATAGCTGAGAGCAAAATTTGCAAATAGCTTCTTTATATGTATACAAGATGCATTCAATACCACTCTCCAATTTTTTCAAGGCCTTAGGTATCGTTAACATGTCAAATAAAAAAAAGAGTAGGTAAAATTTTCACAATAAAATATCATGTGCGGTGGCGTATCGATAAACGTAGATTTTCTAAAAGATAACTTTGTGATGACATAACTTTGTGATGATTTTTGTACTAGTTGACATTAAAAGAAAAAACATGTACCTATATCGTTATTTTTCCTAACAATTTCCATATTTAAATTGGAGAGTGATTTGATTTTTTTTGCATCTTGTATTGGTTTAAGCCTGAGCATGGTTTTACGGAATGAAAAAGTAAACTGCAAAAATCGAATAGAAAAACTTTGAAAACTCAGCTTTTTTTGCGATAGATTTTAGATAGGTATGTAGTTCAGACATCGTGAATAGTTTGTTCATTTAGTTTATTAGCACATATGATAAAGTATTTATTTAATATACTTTATCATATGTGCTAATAAACTAAATGAACAAATTATTCACGATGTCTGAACTAGGTAAGTACGCGAAAGCAAAAGCATCTAATAATTTAACTGGGTGCAAATTTAAAGCATATATTTTTCAGTTTTAATTAGATTTAATAAAAAACTAGACTAGAATTTTGGTCTATCTTGATTCCTCTTGATCTGTTGTTCGTGATGACCCATTTGTACTCTAAGGGCCAGGGCGGAGTGGTCACCCCAGTCGCGATTGTTACGAAATCAAGTAGGGCACGGTACGCTGGAGGCAGACAAAGCGGATGCCGATTTAAGGACGATGACTCCACAGGCTGCGCCGGAGTCACGGGCGGCGCGGCTTTCACTCGCGAGGGCGGCCAGGGTCATTGGTAACGATCGCGCCTTTTTGTGAACCGCCGTCATTACACGGTCAGCTTGTGTAATTTCAACGTGATGATGGTTTTTTACATAATCATCTTGTCAGTGAATGTCGTAGCGTTGAAAGCAACGACATTTAATTGAATTTTTTGCTTTCATAAGATTTCGAATTTAACGTTAACAGCTTAAATGCAATGCATGGGGAACTGCAAGTAATAGCAACATTGAAATTCTAGAAAGGTTTCAAACTAAAGCTTTAAGATCTATGTTCGACATTCCGAAATGCATACACAACAGATACATTCTGCACGATCTGGGGCTCAATACCGTTAAACAAGAAATCGCTACCCGAAGCCTGAAATATCAAAACAAATTAACAACACATGTTAACGCTCTGGCTGCAAGTTTGACAGGAGTTGGAAATACCACGTACTCAAGACTGAGAAGGAATAGCGTTCCAAGTCTCACAAAACGTTTTGCTAAAGAAGAGTGAGAGTGGTCAATGGACCTCTCCCGCAGCTAAATAATACAATATAATGATCAGACAAGTATCAGACAAACAAGCAGCTAAATATCCAGAATAGATTGTTGTGCTGAGCAGAATAAAAAAAAAAAAAAAAAAAAAAACAGCTTAAATATAACATAAAGTTAATAATATTTAATACCTTTTGACATTACTGCAGCTGTCTGTATTAGCATAATATTTTTCTTTTTCTGTTTATTTCTTTACCCTCATTTTTTTCGCCGCTGCAATTAATGTTCATTTACATCACGGTGTATTTTCAATAAACTAACGATTGAAAGCTGGTTTTAATTTTAAATACTGTATTTATTCGTTGATGTAATTTCAAAATTACCTAACTTATTTTAGGTTTTCAGTGTGACATAAACGCGGTCACCGCTCGCGCTCGTATTTTCTAAATGACTAACACAAATTACACTTTATCACATTACAAAATAATATTACACTTTTATGTACGTATTTTGTCACAGCCAAAAGCCAAAACAGCAAAACTGGCCAGTCATAATCCTGCAGCTGGCACTTTCACCCGTCCGTGCGCGGGCGCAGTCCAAATGTTCTTACGCCGCTTATGTAACGGCTACGTAGAGCCGGCAGGTTTCGGCAATTACGCAGAGAAAGTCGATACATTTCGCCGAGAATGATCGAGTGAACACAAACTGTAGCGTTTCCGTCTCTTAACGAGCTAGCATTGCACAATTTGATACATGAGAATTGAAATTGCATAATGATAAGTGAAAAGCTTAGACTTGCCCGAAATTAATTGGTCGGCAATAAATTATAACGCTTAAACCTTTCTATAGCTAAACGATGGAAAGTCATTGATTTGGGCTTGTAAAATCTTGCTGAGCAACTTTTCACTAATATACTTATATACTATAATATATAATATACGTTTCTTGCCAAATTACTTAGCTATAGGTTATCTGATCCATTGCAGAAATTATACTTACAAGAATTTTATCTTGGTGTCATATATTTAGAAGTAGCTCTAATCTTGAAAACCTGTAACAAACAATAAAACTGTTAAAATCACGAGTATTAGATTATTAATAGATATATAAATAGATTCTAAATGTGAGTTAATTTAACGTTTAGGTATGTATCAAAAACTCCATTGTTAAAAATTCAATCGAATTGAGAACCTCCTCCTTTTTTTTGTAGGTTAAAAATAAAACAGAAAGATGTTGTTGTGAAGGTTAAAAATTTTACTGAATCTACAATTTTGTCACTTGCTAACAGACTCCTCATTTGATACATTATCATGGTATCGTAACATGTAAGATCGTAAGATGTCACTTATAATAAAAATGCATTTCGTCAATACCGGTTACAGTCTAGTAGTTATTATACGTACTGTTAACGTATATAATTAAAGTTAAATAAGTAGAAGTTCTGTGAAAACAGAAAGGAGCGGCATTAACTGTGGGTCAACGATGCAAAGTGCAACGACCAAGTTCAACGTCTTACGAAAACACAAGAAAGAAGGGGCCTTTATGAGGCCCTAATTATAGTCATTTTATACAAAGATGAAATTATATTAAAAATGAATGGAGATTAAAAATAAATTGACCCGAAAGCGAACTTTCTACGTAGGTAATAAATACGATATTACTGTATTGTAAAAACTTGATTTTGGATTATAATGGGTTGTTATGACAATAAAGAAATATTGGAACCATAGCTTTTGTCAAATGTTATGAATATCACACAGATCTATATGTATGAGATGTCCACAGTTCGATGCGTCTCTGATCATAAATTGTCATTTAAAAACCCGAATGTATTTTATAGTCTCTCGATGTTATGTTTCGTGAAACATTAATTCGGTTCTAATCTGTATACCTATCTCCAAATGAGATGGGCAAGCTGCACTGTGGCCTAATGTTTATAATGTGAAATTCCATTATTAACATAGTTCTATATATGTAAAAATAAACGGTCAACTGTTTGTATTTAAAAATATAATTTTTTTGGTACATAAATCAATTAACACATCAAATTTCTAACACAACATGGTTACATACTCGTAGATAGATGCACTACTTGAGGAAATCACTATAAACTTTTAGACACTAAACAGCTAAAGCCGTGGTACATTGCGCAGGAGTTTCATTTCTTTAGAATTACCATTCTTATGGCAAAAGTCTGTCAGACATTGAGGCTACGGCGACACACCTCACCCAAATACCGGCATTAGTATGCTGGAAAACAATACGGCTGATTGGCGCCGAAGAAAACCAGCACCTGACGTTTTGGACATTTTTAACGAGTGACTCATTCACGCGCTGACTACTTAATTTGGCTTCAAGACAAGGTGGAAGCCGCAGCAGTTAGGTAGTTTTTGGACGACAGTCAACTTTTTTTTATTAAAGTCTTTCGCTGCGTTGTTGCTCGTATTTTTTTTTATACTGCCGTCCATAATTCACTTTACCTCAAAAGGAACTCTTATAGGTCTTCTTCCGTTATTCGCATATGTCAAGACAATTCTTATTAAAACATCATATATATCATATATATATATTTATCATCATATATTCATATCTGTAATATTTAGATTTATTAGTTTCTTTAAAACTGTAAAGCAATCGATAAAATCTATATCATTTATATTATTAGCTATGCATATTACAAACTAAAAATACAAACAAAAAAAATACAGACGAAAATACAAACTAAAAATGGGCATAGATAATTAAATCTGTAGGTGATCCACTAGTTGTAGGTATAGGTCAAACAAGTTCTATTCGTACTTCTTCTATTTTATTTCTACAAAACCTTTTATATTTATTGCATTAAAGTTATGCCAATGACTTATGTGCTACGTAAATACGCTATAGTTTATTATGTATGCTGACCTATTTGATTATATTCGTATTGAATCAGTTATTCACGTGAATTGCATAATTAAAACAATATTCCACGCGTCTGTTGTACATTGCATAATATAAAATTAGTTAGCATTTGGCAGAAGGCGTAAGTTACGCCGCGTTACACATATTAATAATGGTATCAGTTACGCATTGAAAGTGCATCCGCGTGCCGACTGAGACATTACTATTGTACCATTGTTCCTTTTATGATGTCACAGTCATAATAATTCTATTACCGGAGTGAGCTATCTGTGTCTCAGTTGGTGAACATTGTCGCGAGGTGAAATCGTCCTTGCAACAATGGGGTTGTCGTACAATGGGCTATTTTCGCGATAAGCCGCCTTCCCGTGGCGCGCCGCGATGCCGCCAGCGGAAACGCAAGAAAGTGAAAGGCACTTATTATTGCGGTGCGGTTAGTTTTAGTATGTTGGCATTAGGACGGGTTAGAAATAGATCTGCGATAAGTTTAATTACCGATTACGTTTATTAGTCGCAGATATTGCCATTCCATTCCAATGGGTTATCAAACTATCGCACTGTTTAGAATATTATATTACGATATTTTAGTAGTGTTGACGGTAACGGTGCTTATCCCTTCTCATATAACCATGACGCAGAATAAAATATTTATTCACTGATTATATTGATATTATTTACTTTGAATTAAGCTTTTTTTATACCATTCCTTAAATCGACAGTGACTTCTAATTCGTCAAATAAAAGGCATTAAATTTCTCTGTTTGTCGAGATACGAGACCAAAGTTTTAATTGCGCCCAGTCACCAATCTTCTTTAAAGAATTTATTGATATGGTGCCTGCATTTTTTAAATTTATTGGTATAAAATTACAAATTTTAATATTTTATCCAGCGGCATTTACAATTGTGACTTAAGTTACTAGTTAGAATTAGGTGTGGGAAATATGTAAGTGTCGCATTAAATGCATTCGACGAATCGTCACAGCGGCAGGCCGACAGATGCGCGCGATACCTGACGCGACCCCGATCCCATCATTAACATAAATAAAGACAATTATAAAGCCATAAACTTGAAGACTTAATAAAGCTTCAATTTAATATGTTTCATATTATCTCTGTATCCATCTAGACTAGCAAGCTATATAGCATTTTTTAGATACCTACAGTCAAGCCTGATAATTTTGGAAATTCAAATGTAAGATAGTGCGTTTAATTTTTAGTTCTTTAAACTTTGACCCGCTTAAAATTTTATCACCATACAGCAAATAGCGATAATAACGAATGTTCTGTAAATCATTAAGAAAACATTGCAAGATAAACTACATAACCACCTCATATACTATAGATAATGGAGCCACTACATGATAAATCATTACAGGACAAAAAATCTCCATAATTACTTCAACTGACTTCAAACACAATGATGATTAATAGCGATGGTAAAAATAAATCAACTGATGCTTAGGAGGTAGTCGGCGGTACGTACTCGTAAATACGAGATGAAAGCGGTGAAACCTTAGCATGCCCGCGAGAAATCGACGCCAATAAATAATGCACCAGATCGACGTGCCGACGGGCCCTTAATCGCGCGACTGGTCCCGCACATATTTTGACAAGTTATTATCTATCGGATATCAGACATCCGCGTCGTTAACAACATACCCACGAAAGCTTAAGCCCACAGTACAATGTAATTACCATTTACGAGAAGATTACACGATATTAATCTATCTTATCTGACAATTAATCAAACAAATTGTAGAGTACGGTTGAAGATACGTATTCTTGAGCGGTAGCGTCTAATTAGAGAAATTTATATGCGTAACTCATTAACATTAAGTGCACGCCGATCTTATTCTGCCCAGTGGCCATGTATTTAAATAATTGAATCGGCTAATCAATACTTTGTTCATGATTTATGGAGATACATCGATGAATAGCGATGTTCCAGCACGTTCCTCTAGATTTTCGAAATGTAGGTGATGGCGGTTGTTTGTTGAGGATACATTTAAAGTAAACAGGCACATTTAGGTATTCATACGTTACCTCGACATTATTATCCTTCAAGTTGCCTTTCTTTAAGAATTAAGTAGATTAAACAAAATATATGAATAAGGTCTTTATATCAGCCTAACTAACTAAGTACGCTTTAGATAAACATCAATGCCTAAGCCTCAAAACTAGTTCAAGATACTAAGATCTACATCCTGCCTTTTCATTCTAAATCTGAGTGTGAGAATTGCAATGCTCGACTAAAACCAATGAATTACAATCTTACAAGTAAAATTAGACTTGTTGTTTATCTGTGGACCACATCCGCTACCGTTCGCAGACATCGCCGTAACTCTAACATCGCAACATAATTGGAGCACAATAATTTGAGATACTTTCTCTAATCCAATGTTAAACTAATTCATAAAAATTCATACATGCGCGCGTCGTTGTCCACCGACCAATTAGCACTTTCCGTTTCTTTTTATGATATGAAACAAAAGCCAGCGTAACGCTCGAAGAGACTTATTGTTAAATTAATAGAGTGTTTGAAATTCAAAATATATGGTGGACTTCTGCTAGTCATTGCTTTCACGCCGAAGAACGTATTTCATTAGACTGTAACGTGGCGAGAACGTGAGATTTAAATGAAGGCTCTATGCGGTGACTTGTTTTGTGTGAACGCATTAAATGACAGACGGACAGGCAAATCTGATGTCTGACAAGGGAGAAACTTTGAAAAGTGTCTCTGAAATGACAGTAACAAAAGTGAAATCTAGCCAATTTCCCCGAGGCTGCGCCGGCGCACGCTGCGATTGCGCGGGTGCGGCGCGGCGCATGTATGCGGGCGCTATCGGTAGTGTGCAGGTGCACGGCAAAGTGCAACTCGCATCACGATCTCATTTGAGTAGTCTAGTAAAAGTATTCACATAATACTTCATACAATTGTTTGATTCTCTTTAACTATCTCCTTTTTTCTAGCACTATGACTCGTGCCTAATCAGGTCCGGCTTGACCATGATTCATATATACTATTATACTTTAATATTTGTTATACTTTTGTACCTCATTTACAGAGAAACCAGATAGTTAGAATTGTAGTCATAGCGATAATATAAAATTGCACAGGTGTATCAGATAAGAAGTTTTTTATTATAGTATTGGCAATATCATGATTTTGTCTATAGTACTTTGCGTCAATCAATATCTAACATCTGTCTTATAAATACCGTATTCTTATACTATATCAGATTAGAGACGCTTGTTGCGTTCATTCATTTAGGTACATGTCTTATCACCGTTCTCCCTTCTAGCCGGGCGCTGTGGCCCTTTCTAATGATTTATTGCTACGGTTCATGTTTTACAAGCATGATTTATAATATGTCTGCACAACAAGTCACTTCATACTACGTTCTCCCTAATCGTTCTTCTCTACATATGCATAGTTCCAAAAATAAATTAAGTTTGCACTTGGTAGCAACATCGTTACGACTTCACGCTCTATTAAACAACAGAAGACGCGCCCCATAGATTAAAACACGTAAAATTAATAGATAGTAAGTAGTCAAACTGTCTATATTAATTGTTTCTAATATAGTTGGACCGCTTACGAGGAGCGTTAAATCGTCGCCCGAAGCGATGGAATCGATCAAAACAATCGTTGGAAAGCTGTAGGCTGACCACTGTTCGCATAACCGCATTCCTGCCCAGTTTCATCCGACGATAAAAAAAATACGTGACGTCAAGTGAATTTTCCAACAATTAGATTTTATAGCCTAATTATTAGGTTCCACTAAACATACTTATCGTGTCACGGAAAAGTAATTAAAGCACACGTCAATAAAATTGAAATAAAAAAGTTGGGCATGCGATCGTCGTCTGGCGTATGTGTATCATTCACGCATACGTCTGTCTAAATGAATTACAAGTTATAAAAGTAAACAAAACTGATATATTGAAATTTCTCCGCAATCTCTTTATAAATATATTTTTTTAATAATGGTCTCATGCACGGAATTCCAACCCAATGCACGAGTTTATATACTTATTTTATCAACAGAATAAAGCGAGGTTTGCAAAGGTAGTCGAATAACTCTGATGAATAATATCACTTAACTCCAACTAAACAAAGTTCTTCCAGTATTAAAAGACATACAATGTAGATACAGACCACTAAACATAATTTTCTAGTGGAATATCGCAGACTTCTCTGTACTACACCCATTTTTTTCTGCTCAACCTAAAAATAATAGTTTATGTTTCTCGATAATATTACTTGTTAATATAAGATAGGTACTTCTTTTAAAATTGGTCAATTAGCAAGATATAGATACAAGTTGTTTTACATAGTTAATGTAGCACCCCGTTTTTAAAGCCATTCCCCCACATTGAGGGGCATATTTGTTCCATGCTACTGAATGCACTTACTTTCACGAGATAAAAATAAAATTTTCAACGATCATAAAAAACAGCGCGGGAAAAGATCGGTGGATTTTTCGCCGCTTAAGTTCATTATGGATGCCAAGTCACAATTTTTGGTGTAACCCGACCAAATTATGATTATCTGTAAAGTAATTATCAATTCCCATAAAGATTACATGAAAAACCGTATAAGTTTGAATCCATCAAAAGATATTGTATGGTAAATATAAGGAGATTACCTTTGACATAGCTTGTTTCAAAACATTTTCAGAAACCAACTGTATACCAGTTCAAAATCTAGTTTCTGAACAAGGATAGAATATTGCAAGTATCGAATTTATCGTCGAAATGCAGCTATGGTCTTTAAATTGAATTATGTTAATCGCAACCACAAGTATGGAAGCAGCAGGATAAATATCGCGACATGCATTATTAAAGAGCGTCCACACCACAGACTTAAATACGGCACCGCTGGCAGCCCTACCGTGCCCAATGCATGCGCAAACGCAATTAAGCGCTCGATGTTTACGGCTCGGAACCGGGCCTAGGCAACCTGCCAGTCTACACCCAGTAACACGGCGATACCACCCTTCCTCGCCAGATCTAGTTTTTTGACCGCAACTTTTACAACAGGTTACAGACCACATCACTGCCCTAGTTTTATTTATAACGCATCTCTAGCTAAAAGATGTCATCGGAGATTTATACGCGCGAAAATAAATTGTAAATTAGGCGTGAGCGATGATATTTTGCTATGTTATAAATGAGTGTCGGTTAATTTTTCCAGATTATTACAAAATTATACCAATTTAATGTAAAACATTGGTGATGAGCAGCTTTTTAATACGTTTTTTTTTTTCAATTTGAAGCAAAAATTTATCACAAAATGTCAAAAACCGCTCGTGCTACATTTTAAACTTGACAAATAGACTTCCTTTCTAGGCGATTGCGCAAAAACCGGGCAGATAATTTTAAGTGAAAACAGCAGATGTTACCGAAAGGAATGCTGATTTCCACCTTCCATATATTTACATAATGAGTCATCACTTCTTCGCGCATAGCTTTCGAGAGGCACAATGCAACAATCGGATGTCAAATCATATCGATTCACAATACGAGAGTGATCATTACATTGGTTACGGCGATGTTAAAGAACGTTTAACATCTTTCTAACGCGAAGTGATTTTTTCAATCGTTAGCGATCTCAAATCTTTTGTGTATTGAACTGTGTTCGAAAAAGTAATAGTGAAATCAAATAAAAATGAAGCCTACTTCATCTCTGTTCGTTAATTTGTAAATTATTTTCATACAATTATGAATTTACAACGAAGATGGAAGTGTTTGTTATTTTTTTATTCAACAAATCATAAAATCGAGCTGAATATAGGAAATTTACATAAATATAATTAAGCTTTAAGACAATATTTAATAGGCAAATAATGCATGTTTTTATTTTAACATCAGTGTACCTCCTCGGTTGCTGATACCTATAAAAATATTTTCACTGTTCTTTCTCTAGGGACCGGACGCGAACCGCGCTGGCGTTGCGCGCGCAAAGCTCACAAATTATTAATATTTTACGTATTTATGTTGTCCTTAATCGGTCGCATGTCGTCATTCATTTATTTAGCTAACGACGAAGAGGCGCAGTAGGAGCGGCGGGGCCTGGGAGCCGCGCCTGACACACTGACTCGCTTTCCAACGCGGCCCGACACGCCGCACGCTTGCATCTCACTTGATACCCGTCTACGCAATACGCGATTAAGGGAAAACGATCGGCTTTACAAGATTTTTATCCGATCAATATTAAACGTTTAAATGATAAAATCATTACACGCTTGACATTTTAACGACCCGGCGTGGATGCAGTGTATTGCAATGAAATAACAATCTTATCACAGACGTTACATCAAAGGATACCTTTATTAATTACAGTATTAATGAAGGCTAAACATGTCAAAACTATATTTTAACACAAATTTACGACATCCACCTACTTTTAAGATGACAGGGATTTTTACGTCTGACAATTTTCTCATAAAAATGGTAAACTAATGTGTTTTGTATGATTAAGGTTAAATTAATCCAACAGCTACTTGAGATACCTATGCCAAATTTATTATTGGTCTTGGCTATTAAAAACTTGACTAGCGAGCTTGATCTATACCATTGACAAATAACCCGGTAGCGGTAAACGCAAGCGCCTAGACATTTAATTTGTGTGTTCACAACATCGGTGCGTACACACTCATCTAGTTTGGGATGTTTTTGAGGCGTCTTGACGGAAATTAAAACTGGACATGCTCATTAGCGCTTTCTCCGCAGTGTTTCCGTTACATTCGAGAATTAACCGGTAAACATGAGACTTACGCTGAGGGAGAAAGTGACAATTATTGATAAGTTGTAAGCATTCGTTTCCTACAAACGGGTTAACGAAAGTGTTTATATTTTAATGGTTTATAAACAAATGTGTAGTAGTATTATTATACTATTATCTTAGTAAACAATAACGAATGCCCGAAAAATGCTATAGTAAAATCCCTAATCAGTGGATGCGCAATGCAAAAGTATCCAATCATCAGATAGGTGGCCTCAACATCTAAGAACTGTTAATTATTATTTCAACTTATTATATAAACTGTATTTCCCTCCATTTTATCAATTAAACAAACAAAAACTTAAATTATATTCTATTTGTACAGGTTTTAATTGCAACGGAAACCGTCGAACCACAAATGCGTTTCGAAAACTCCCCAAAATTATTATCATGTAAATATAAATATTTGCAAAAAAAAATCTGTACCCTAAAATAAATAAAATTAATTTAGTTATCTTGGCATCAAATTAAATGGTTGGATAAGAAAACATCGAGACATTAATTCCTTCCTACAAATTTTAATAAATATAACGAATGCATTTCGTGCATATGGGGTTCAATTCAACGTCTCCTACGACAGATACGTTCGTTGCAACTCTGTTTTCGCATTATTATTTTTCCTTCACCCTAATAAGTAAATGTCCTCTCGCAACGCGTGTTCTACATCGTTGCTCAACAGCTGTAGACAATCCCTGGTGATGAGCGAGCACCGTAACAGCAGTTACAAAATCCTCTGCATCCGAACAACACAATGGGGGTCCTACTGTTGATGTCGCAACAGTTGCCCACTTTGCTAACAGCAAGCTCGCAATTACCATATCCGCGAACGTAAACGCAAAAACAAATTTACCTACGCGCAGATAACGTAAAATTGACGGCGACCCACTGAAAAGCAATAAACGACGAACGTTTTCAACATGCATACCTTGTTACAGTCAGTAGAGTTAGTACTACTGCACTTACTATATAATCAACTTCGACATAAGTAAAGTTAAGATTTTGACGTGTCTTAGCCGTAGCGGACAATTTTATATGTATCAAATATTTTTTACATGACAATATGTGTTCGCCTTATGAAACGTGTTTTTCATTAGGTAAATTCTTATGTCTTTGAAGACTGACCTCATGACTGGGTCATGTAGTTCATGCAAACATCGTAACATACTTTTAGTCATACATATACGCAAAATTTACTTTATGGTTATATCAAAATAGGTCTAATTACATATATCCAGGAATTTTAGATAACGTGTATCTTACAACTTACCATTGCAGTTATCCTATTTTATGTGTGTATTTTTTTTAACCTACATTAATTTTTGATTATATTATATAGCTTTTGGTAATTAACACCCTGTAACGATAATTGGTAACACTACAATAGGAAGTTATTAATTAATCAGTGCCCACTATGAATAATGATTGGTTGATCAAATTTCACCGTGTAATAGATGTTTACAAAAAATTACGATAAGGCACTATCAGTCCATTAAAGGATACCAGAGAAGGGACATCAAACCTTTTCCATTACGACCAACAATACTCATCATGAAGAAATAATTCGCGTATACCAAATTGAAACACATTTCAATTGGTTGGAATTAGAGTAAAAAGAAATATAGGTGGCTATCATAAAAAGTCAGAATGTTAAACGATCGATTTAACTCGCAAAAATGTGAGCTTTTATTGCTATCTATATTTTTGATAGGCATTTAAGTAACCAGTTCCTTTTTGCGATTATTTCTAACGAGGTAAACTGGAGGCATTGCCCACAGCACTCTGGCAGACATTCGTACAACTTTCTTACGCCCATTGAACGCCTTACTTAATTTAAGCGCACATAAGTCCTAAAGAGGCAGACGCATAGTTATTTATCAGGCAGGTAGAGTTTATTACAACCTATTTACTAGCATTTCACATATTAACGTAAACGAGAAACCCCTCGGTACACCTATAAAATGCGAGCTCTGTGACGCATGCCCCACTTTCCACTCTGCACACACCACATGACGTTTCTAGAGATGTCTAACTCTTATTACCATCCGTATAAAGTGCAAATTTGGACGACAACATTAATTACTTTGTATTAAAAAACCGTCAGCTGCGTATATTAAAAATGTGCGCATGTAAATTAAATTTTCAAACAAACGCGATATGCGCAAGATTATTTTGGCGGATGTATGTAAGTGAAAGTAAAATTATGCAACTTTCTACAGCTGGGCAATGTCCATATTTATTGGAATACTTATATCTTACCGTTTTCAAAGAGATATCTTGATAATTATGATGTAATTATTACGTGCATTAAATTAATTATAAATTAACACTAAAGGAAAATATTTAAATTAACTTCTTATATTAAGTGCGATAGTAACATATTTTTACTATGAAACACTAATATATAATATATATAGTGAACACTATGTTTTTGGTTTATGATTTTGTAGACGACAAATAGTCACACGTCACACACAATCTTTTCAGTATTTTCCATTTTACCAGGCTCATTTTTATTTTTGGTCTAAAAATGGTTACTACTCCTTGGACTACGCCTAGCTCTACCTAGCCCTTGCGAATTGTGGGGTATTTTGTATGTGGATATATAAGTAAAACTAAAAAATATTAACGAAGCATTAGATACTTTTTTTATATATATATCAAACTTTTACAAGCCTAAAACGAGCGGTGGGGGATGATTTGTATAATGAGGATATTAAGATACACATAGGTATGTGGACGCCATAGGGTTTCCAATTCTTTCATTAGTCGTTAGCAAAGGTGCATAGTAAACAATCCAATGTAATTACCAAAATACCGAATGTTATGAACATTGAACAATTTGTAGAATACCTTAAACTTAAAGGATACCCGATACAAGAAGTTGGTATAAATTTTAGATAAAGGAGACACTATATCTAATGTAAAGTGACAATGCAATCATTCATCTTCTGTATTTATTATAATTCAATAAAAATTAGAGATATTGATGAGTTAAAAATCTTCTTTTTAAATGTTTGTATTAAGTTTGTATTTTATTTTAGCAGTAATTGACCAGAAAAGACTATGACTTACCTATTTTAATAAGCCGAATGAGAAACTTTATTTTCCTAAATTATAGGTATATGCACTTTAATATTAAAATTATTTGAAGGCTGACTGAACCAATTTTTCGTTTCTCGATATTGCAATACGTTTATTTACCAAGTAATGTTTAAGTAATAGAATTGGTCATTTAAGTCTCAAATATAATAATTGTCAAAATTGAGCAAACAATTTCATAATGAAGGATTATGTATATTTAATTAAAAGTAACTATGTCTTTAGAGGTAAAAAAAAAGCATAAAAAATTATTTAACAAATTTAAGTCGTTAGAGTTCATACTTAATTAGTATTTTTTTTTATAAAATTGAAGCAATAAGGATTTGAAGAGTTTCTTTAGCTAGGAGCCAATTTTTTAACAGCCAGCTATAAATATCGGTTCAGTAAATAACAATGGGGATCATTTTATAGATACAACATAATCAAATAAGTATATTTTTATTTTATTGATCTGTTAAGCTGACTAAAAATGTTCAGAACGTTGGAGTTTATCAATAGAGTAAACTATTTAATAGAAGCTTTAACTAAAAGTTTCAAAACGTTTAGTAATTTATATTGGAATAACAAGCTCAATGTTATACATTAAAGCAATTGAATACTAAAATTATTTGAATAAACGTTTATCGCTTTTGATCTAAATCCTTATCGATTAATTCATTCATGTAATTATGTAAGTCCTGAACACTATCCATCTAAGTCTACGAATACAGGGCGAGCTTTCGTAGCACTCTCACGCGGCGCACCAGCCAGTAATCCATAAGCACAAAGTCCTGTACCTTCGCAGGCGTTTTCAGATCCAGGCGCAACAGTCACGGGGTCCACAGCTCCTCCAAACACTGCTCCAGAGTTCACAAGCACACAATGTCACAGTCAAATGTCGATCACCTGTCACTTTCGTTTTCGCGGGGCCGCGCGCGCATGTCCGTGCGCAGGTTCGTGGTCGTCGAGCGCACTGGTCGCGCCCGCGCCGCCCGCCGCGTTTTATACGCGTGAAAGTTCCGCGGCGGCGCGTCTCTATCCCGGATCACCACGAGGATTTGGATTTTGAAATCCTTTGATGACGCTATCGTGAGCTAAGAATGCGTGTGGGTCGATGCCTTTTATATTACACAATTTTCTCTTGAGATTCGGGTGAGGCTTGAAGCTATATATGGGATATGATTAATGAATGAATGACGTGTGTACAATGTAATTTTTTGTTTAATCCACCTGCAACATCAAGAGTTCCAATACTGTTTTAATACCACATATGTATTTTATAATATATGGAAATTTAATTAAGTCATTATATTATTTGACAGAAAATTTATTATTTTTAATAACGTATAATTTAAATTAAGTTTACTTTAATATTTAAATATAAGTTTATTTATACAATCCTCATTATGTCTTAAATAAATTGTTTTGTCCTATCAGTATTATCATTAATTATTGGATATGACAGTACTTCCAAGATATGAACATAGTTCAATTAATATGTACTTACAATGTAAAATAACATTATGATACCTATTATAGGCTATATATTCTATGTTCTATTGTAGGGAGGAATTCCTCTGAGATGCTACGACAGCTACGGACACTCGTAGCATACTACGAGTTCTACACTATATTACTACGCAGCAGTGATTAACTTACCTGTATGCAAGATATAGGATGTAACGGGTTTACAATGGTTTTATGAATGAAGAAATAAGTCTTGCGCAAAGCCGCTTTGCTAGTAAACTATAAAACACCTTATTAGAAAATATCATCCTAAAAATAGTCGTTTACTTTTTTACCAGTAGGTATTACTGGAAAAAGGCAACGACTATTTCAGAAGTCGTCTTGTATTCTATAGCACTGGTATTTACTATATATTAGAAAAATCAGCTCTTAGGCAAGTAGCAAACATTTCACAATTCCATACCGTCACAAGTTAAAATAGAATATTTTATACGCATATGGAAACTTATAATCTCGAATTTAAGGAACCTTCAGGTTGTAACGGACGGTGACATGCTACACTTACTCATATTTTGGTCTTTTACCATTTATATCTCACCGCCATACGATGCTAGAATGAACATTTAATGAATACACTCAGTTTTGACAGCCTTAGTTTATAAAATCTGTCTAGCTAGTTAATGGGTATTAACTCGGCAATGGATGTAAGAGCGCCTACCGTGAAATTTCAATCTCAGATTCAGCAGAAAGCGAATAAAACTCAAAGTAAATTCTTTATAATAAGGGAGAGTATCAAGATCTAAACTTGCGATAAACTGTGCTTTTGCGCTGCTTTAAACATTCTGAAAGAGAAAATCATCCGTGTTCTATTCATTTTTCCTTGTAGCTTTATGCTTTCGTTTCAAATTGCAGTGGTAATGGTCGTTATGTAATCATCATACGGGTATTAAAAGTATCTGAAGATCTCATTGAATTCTTTCTACATAATAAATATAAACTGTTGGAACACACAACATTCCAGGAAAATAATTATACTAGTTACATAAACTTACATTTTTGGAAGTGTTCTAACCGGAGTTCATTTACTGTAGTCCTAAAAAAAAATTGAATAGATACATTTGTACAGAATCTCATTTACTACATATTATAATTCAGAAAGAAAGAAGAAAGAAAGAAAAATGTTTATTAGGTACTTACATGCATAATACATAACATTTAGCGTTAACTATACGTACAAATTTATTTTTAATGTTTCTTGCGATAATTTGTTTAGCTCTCAAGCTTCAAGTTTTTGTGTATCGTAAGGCCAATCATATGAATTCCACTAACGTGTTCAATGAATCAATTCATCACATTACACATTGACATCTTCTAATTTGTCTCACATAACAAATCCAAATCAAACTAAATTGTTTCAAAACTAGTGCGATTAATTCATTAATATATGGTATAATAATATAATTATAATTGTTGTACAAATCTATGAAGGCCGTTAAAATATTTCCGTCCTACATATATCAGCAATTGATAGAAAATAGAACTTTCTTCCGTTAATAAGTGTGTGGTTTATTAGTCCTTAATTGAGTGGGCCCTACTGTCATAAAGCTGTGATGCGCGTCGGCGCGGCGCGGCGCGTGCCGGCGCCCGCGCACCCAAAATATGAAATTGTGAAAAGAGTGAAATCGAATAAATTGCCCATTGTGTTCGCAAGGTGCACGAATTTGGTAAGTAATACTTTCATCTGACGTGTGCTGCCCGCCATGACTGATCCAAGCCACAACGGATTTGATAACAGCGAGGAAACTATGCCCTGATGTAAAAACTAACTAACTTATATTTGAAACAATTTCATTGACCTTTAACCGACTCACAAAACACCGGACCTCCCAAGCACTAATTTAAAAAAGTTTGTTATAAATAGATACATATGGTATATATATATATCCTATATATATATGAACATATTTTATTGGATTTGACATACATACACATACATATACATAAATAATCAAAATTAATAAATTCGGCATTGTTTCTTCCAAATACCTGCGGACATAACCAATAGCATTATATAGGGAAAGATAATTAATTACTTCACTGTAATATTTTTTACTTGAATCCAGCTAGCATGATTCGCTGTTAGCGCGCCGCGACAGTGTCATCGTATTTGTGGTGCGCTTACGCAATGCGCTCGACTCATTCATCTCATTTTGCTTTCTTTCAAATATTATGCAGTAGCGTTGAAACCGCATATATTATGGTCTCATTACCAGAAGTGGCACCAACTACATCTTAAATAACATCCAAACATTTTGTTTAATCTGCTGGAATTATTTTTAAAATCAAATTGATAAAAGTATGTTTTTTTGAGGGCGTGATGATATGTTTGTACCTTTTTTTTTCATAAATACGATGTATTATATTTTATATTTAAATATGTTAATACGCAGATTTAAGAATATGTTGTAAGTTTATCGAATTTTTCTGGAATGTCACATAAGCGAATTCGCAAACGTAAAGACGTTCTTCAGTGAATGCATTATAAATTATAAAACACTGCAATGACGCTGCTATTCAATTAAAACATATATTACGCAGTGTATAATAAAACTTTCATAAAACAAAATGAATAAGCACATTTGGACAAGTTTCTCCGCTTCAGTTTAAAAGTAATACCTACCTGAGTTTGCAATAATTTTCTCGCCGGCTATGCCACTTACTTCATAGCGTCTAAAATAGCTAAGCTGAAACCTGAGCCTTCGCTTAGGCTTTCTACAATAATGAAATGAAGTGAATTTGTCATTGAAATTATTAACAGAAGTAAGTTATCCATCGTTTATCCACTCTGATGCTACAAGTCATACATTTTAAATAATTTTTATTATTCGCTCTTGTTAAGAAAAGGCTGAGTTTTAAATAACGTTTAATATGAGAGATATTGACAGAATCCTGGCAAATACAATGCTCCAAATGAACCGATAAATCACTTTACCATCAAGGTCACATGTACCCGTTTAACTACTGTTTTATCTATTGTGTTAATGAATTACATAACGGGGTGAAGGTTTTTTGGTAATCATATCCATCAACATTTTCTAAAAATTTCACCAGGCCCGCATCATTTCCACGGCTGAATTGCTAGTGTCGTAATAAAGCACCATGTAGTGCCCTCGTTTAGTGTATTAGCTAATATAACGATAACCACTAAAGTTTAGTAACTGGACTATTTATTCTTATTTTACCTCAAGCGCAATATCGAAAGTCAATCATTTTATTTCCTCAAACATTCACATTTTACGGTCGTTTTGTCTTTAGTAGAACGGCAGTTACGCTTCCTCTGGCATTATTCTCATTTAAATAAATATAAGCAAGACGAACTTGTAATATAAGTCAGTCTTTATTTTCATCACTTTATAATCGACGATTGTTTTAAATGTAAATTCAACTAGCAAAACATACGAAATGTATACCTATAGTATATTACATTTAAAGGTACATTAATCGGACTTGTGCGATCAAATGTCGACTAGTCTTCTAAACTTAAAATTAGTACGTGAACCCATTTTTTTTTTTTTACTTTGCATACTAATCAAACAATCCTTCAAAAACAGCCGCAGTATACTCATAATGTGATACAACAAAAGAATGCTTGTGGTCTGCCATCGCGTCCGCTTTGCATAACAAAGCCGTGTCACTTTCTTAAACGGAACACAGAATTTGTGTCACTCATGTTAGTCATAGAACAGTGTCGATTTACATAAGATGTATTATAGAGGTATTATAGAGTATTATAATTACCGTTGCAATTGTGCCAAAGTATCGAGTAGCCGGTGAAAGTATTGCATTGTATTCATACTTATCGGTTTGAATCGTCCAATCGTCGATTGTTTGAATATGCTAAACAATTGTTTATCACACGGTACATCAATATGTAGATACTTATATCTCCAAAATCCAACAATTATCTCTAGTTTGTGTTGTATGCTTATTAATACTGGCATCTTAGATTTTAGCTAGATCCGATAAGAAAAGTAAACAGACAGAAAAAAAAAATGTAGACAGTTATTGTAAAACGACCTTAACATACACGGTAAATAATAAGTACCTATATAAATACTAGCTGTGGTTTATGGTTAATGCGTCGTAGCGTGATGTTATATATATACATAACATCACGCATTAACGCTATATATATAACCACTTATAACCTTCCTCGATAAATGGACTATTCAACACAAAAACATTTTCAATTCGGAGCAGTAGTTTTTGAGATTAGCGTGTACAACCAAACAAACAAACTCTTCATCATTATATACGTACATTAGTTTTAAAGTATAAATTAGTAATGCAGTTTACATATCCCAATCGAAAATAGCACCATAACAAAAAAGTATGATGGAATTCACCAAACCTAATCTTTGAAACCAATGACACATCACATGACCTACTTAACAGTTTAAAAGAATTTCACCTACATCCTCAACGATTCGCTTCATTCACTTTTCATTCATTGACTATCCCTCTCCACTAACGACCGAATGGCGAAACAGTGCAAGTCCCGGAACTAAAGCGTCTGAGCTCACGCTGTAGGTACAGGGTTACTGCCACCTTTTCTGACATTGCGTTGTCAATATTAAACATGGTACAATGCTATATCGAAAAATATATGGTTTCTGAATAAATATTTGTCCAGAAAACAGCCATAAGTAATCATGAATAAACATTAACAAATTATCAAATTTCTTTTAGTTCAATTATGCGTATCTACTTAAGCATACCTACATTTTATGGTTCATTTCATAACAAAATATTAGAATTACGCACCCAAACATTTACATTATTATTTGAACCTTTTTTTACGTTGCGTGTGAATCGGAAATTAAATCTAATTAATCGGAACAGAAACGTGTTTTGCTGCACGACAAGAAATTTTGCAGTTGCGATCGTGAACTCATTAGTTATTCACGTGAGGATACGTGAAAAGTTATTTTGCAGAGAGTTCCTAATCGTAATTTGGATACGTTTCGGATGTCCAGCGGTAACTGCAAGTAATAGATAACGCTCGGTTAAATAAGAAAGCTAGTTTCCATTATTTTATACACGGCATTTTCTCCTGTTCTTTATCGGACAGAATACCATTCTAGATTTATAAATATATTGAAGGGGTAGGCAGAGTTAAAGAGACAGCTCGCCCCTTTAACAACTTATATTAATGCGGTTGCATACTAATCAACGCAACTTTTAAACAGGGCTATTAATATATACAGTTATCTAAATGCGTAAGTTCCCTTACACTGTTTACCTCACCGTCGAACTATTATAGTGTCTATCATGCTTAAATAAAAATACAGATTTATCATCAAGATTCAATTTGAAATTCATAATAGCGTGTTCGGATTTGAACCAGCACACGCGCCAGTGAGATACCGCTTTTATTACCTGAACAACTGCTAGTTTAAAACCACATCATGAGACTACCTAACCCGGCGATAAATTTCATGAAGAAACGGTCTCCACTTGTGACCACGGTCGTTGCAACACGACCGAAAAGTCAAGCTGTAAGTACTTATGTACTACATAATGCATATCGCGTTTAGTCACGTTAGTAGTGATTTGGTGGTAATGGAACGCGAAAGTTTAAAATCACAAATTTCATGAACTTTGTTGCAATTTGCCACAGGCAACCCTGTCAACCGTAGTTCACGGCAATGACCCCAGCTCAAAAGATTATGTAACTTGCGGAGCCTACGTCAGCGCCGGCACGGTGCGGTGATTCAGCGCGGACGTGCAACGAATGGGGCAATACTTATTTCATAACCATAAATAACTACGAGTACCGGCAGCCTACCAATGACATTGACCAGGGTAACCCATAAAGCTGTTAGAGGATCCGTATCAGTCAACAATTGCACCGCTGTCTACTACTGTCTCAATATGTATGTGTAAAATTACTGATTTACTTTGGGTACCTACTATCAATGTATCTGCTGAAACATGTATTTTTATACTATTAAACATGGTCAGCGTGCATAGATAAGCAAAGCTCTGTCGGATGGATGCCCTGCCTAAGGACGTTTTCCATAGAGAGATGCTGCCATAGAGGCAGCGCTTTGTGAATCTTGCAAGGAGTGCTGCTGTTGGGCATCGACAGTTAGTTTTTGATTGGTGAATGAGATTGCGGACCCGTGCTGCTGTCAGCACGGTTAAATACGAATACCTACTTTACATCGGTTTTCAATGAGTGGTTTCTACTACTATGTATCTTACCTATAATTAGCGACTCGTTCGATTTGTAACATACTGTAATTCCGCCGATTTAATTGAATTATAAGTATGTATGTATATTTACGCTGTAGAGCGTAATCCACTTTTCTTACTCGATGCCTTAAAATATTTGCGGTAAACTCATACGATATCGAGGCCTCTCATTTCATCTAATGTATATGTTAATAGCTATTTGCTAATCAGTTAAATTTATTAAATCCCAATGTGATATTGAGGCACAAAGTTGCGTTTAAAATTATTTACCTACTTACTTTATAGTTTATACGATCCGTAGTGAGATTCCAATGAAAGTGAAAACAGAGCGCACTTGAGCAGGAAATCCTAAAATCTTTGTAATCCCCTGTGTTCAACGGTCACTTAAACTACACACCCGACTTTTTAAATCGATCCACTTCTAGCTACACTCGCCTCAAGCAGTAATTTCAGTTTAATAGCAAGTAATGTATGCTACAAGAATCTAAAGTACCTCCTCGAGTTTCATTCCACTTGTTGCGTAATCTAATGAAGATATTTTTTTTCCCGTCAAATTTACGACTAATTTCAAGTTTTATTATGTGAGGAACTGTGCATGTCATTCTTTTACTCATAAAAAAACTTTCGTTTTCACTTAGCACTGTACCGCAAGAGTTATGATACATTTATCAACTTACTGCACAGTCTTCATTAAATAATTGAATAAATAAATGCTTAGATACACAATAGCGTTCTCAAGCATTGTTCGGGTTAGGTAAAGCTTGCCTCATCTCGAATTTCACCTAACAAATCGGTGATTCTATTCCATGAAATGCATTTTCACATACGAAATGTGCCTATTGCTTTCGCCCGTCCAAGAATGCGTTCTGAAGCCGCGAAATGATCTCTTGTCATTGTGTGCAGATGAGCCGACACTACTGGGATTGGAGTAAACCATTGTTTATAATAATGCACATGAATGTGAACTTGTGAGAAACTGCTCTGCATTGTTAGTGAATGAATAGAGAACACGGGGACAATTGATCTATAACCATAAAATAAAGCTTTTTTGTAACAATTACATTATTACCGAGCCGTGTACACGACACCAATTGTTTAGTATTCTTTAAATTGATCTGTTTATTTTGATATAATGCGATGAGATATCTCATTAATTCTCATGAATGCGATGAGAATTAATGAGATATCTCATTAATTCTCATCGCATTTGTATATCAAATGAAAAAATCTAGACCTCATCTTTACAATTGAATACACCGACCCGGGAAGTTCCCTGTCGCAGAAAATCGACGTAACTCTGTTTCGCATGGTGAGAGAAGATACCGGACGTAGGCCCAAACCTTCATGGGCGCGGTGACCATCAGGTGACCCTTAAATCGTTTACCGCCTTTGTTATAATACAAAATAATTGCACTTGTTTCCCTATCTCTATTTAAGAGCTATCTATCCCTTTTAAAGACTTACCAGCAGAACGTTAGTTCTACGTTGTAAGCTAAACGGGCTGACTCGTCCAAGCTAACGGATTGTAATTAAGCTAGGGGATGCATTGACTGCAATCGATGTTTAATGTTTTTCCCGTTGACTACATTTAAAAGAAAAAAAAATCAAAAGTCTACATCAAAGGTAAAAAATAAAATCAAAGTAAAAGTTCAAAAGTCCCCATTCTCCTCATTTGCTAATTTGTTAGACCTCAACGAGAGCTCGTTCAGGTGGCGCTAATTGTTACGAAAGTGATGTTTTGGCCGGCGCCTGAGAAAGCTGGTCTCAATACAAATATTACCTCCTCTGCTGCCTGGTGAGAATCTGTTAATAAGCCTCGTTCTCAAAAATTGTATTGTTATGACCTGTTGTTACTTATGCGAAGATGGTTTTTTAAGCGTACCTAAATTGTTTGTTTATTAATTCTGAATGTCGACTAATAGTTCAAAGAGAATTAATATTTTTGTCTGATGTTGGTCTGGGACTTAAAAAAGAATGTGCCAACTGTGTTTCTTGCCTAGCATGTCGTAAAAGGCGACTAATGGTATATGGGGTTGTGGATTTATGATTGTGTAGGCGACGAGCTAGCCACTTGTCACTTCTTTTTCACAATTTTCCATCTAACCCAGCCCAGTTTTGTTTTTGGCTGAATGTGATTAAAGGGGTCTGCTGCCCCTTTGACTCTGCCTACCTCTTCGGGGATTATGGACGTGATGTTATTTTATGTTATGTTATGTCGAGAATTAATAAATAATAGAAAACATGTCGATTAAAATATAAATGATTACTTAGATATTGATCAAATGTTATTTGTACATCATCGGAAGATGATGCACGGATAACATTTCTACACACTTCTTTCTCACTAGGAATAGTGTTATCATAAGATGCTTTATTAGGTATTTAAAGTCGGGTTCCGTTTAGTAGACCACGATCCAGGATTAAGCCAGTCAGGTAATTACATTACCCGACCTTCGTAACCCTCAGATAGGGGAACCATAAAAATTTGTACATCAATAGTTTGTGGGTGAGCAAGTTTCAACATGATGTTTTCCCGTCGAGCAAGTGGTATAAATCTGTTTGAATTTACTGTTTTATCGTTGTTTGTTAAATAAAGATTTTTCATGTAAGCATCCTTATATTATTGACAGACAATTCTAGCTATCTTCTTCCCTAATCTTGAACTTCAAATATTATAGAACCTAGTTTGAAATATTAATTAAGTACATACTAGACTTCCAATGATTTAACTATTAAAGCAATTTCCAGTATTGTAATTACAATATACACAATATAACGCTTACTTAATTACGTTTAATCTCGTTGTAATGCCTATAGTGTTTACGAAACTCCCTGTGAAAGCCTATGTAAATCATTTCTTCTGAGAAACGGTCGTTAAAATACTGAACAGCACCAATCATTTCACTTTATTCAAATATTCTGAATAAATAGGCACAAGAAAATCAGTTGGCCTCTTCCAAAAACTTTCTTTTGACCTATATCGTTCCAGTTCCCAGATTTCTACTAAACTTATATTGGAAGTTTTACAAGCCCTACTGAGTCTATCGGCGATCTTTTCTTAAAAATGTACTAAAGCAATAAATAACTTCTCGATTTAATTTGGCTATAACCCATTGATACATTCGTCCTTATAAATGCTCTAAACATATAATTTAACCAATGAATATGCTTGATTTATTACAATAACATGAATTCCCCGTATGTTAATCTCATTAATAACTAAAATTGCTATATAGCGTTAAGGTTGAACTAACAGATCCGCCTTGATTGCATCATCCGACATAAACACGGTGAGATTAGTGAGTACTTAAATCTATCAAACGCGCGGCGCCTCCTCTATATTTAACTGCATTTCTGGACGGCTTTCTTTTTCAATAACGACGGCGAAACTTCTTATTATAGACTTCAGAACATTTTGGGGGCAGTCGATGATTCAGAGTTTGTTTTGAGCAGCAATAAGGACTTGATGTTGCACAATATGTCGCCAGACATAACAATGAAGGCATGTCGAAATTAATAACAGTAAGACGTCTTCGTTCCAAAATATTATACGCAATTTGTTTCAATAAGAATATGTCATAAATAACGACAGACTATGGTTACAACAAGACCTTAAGGATAGAGATTCCTTGTTCTATAAAAAGTAATATCCATGTTTATATTGGAATTGCTTTGAATACGTCGGAACATGGTCTACCTATTTCTTATATTAGTAACATGAATACTACACTTCAAAGAATACCTAAAGAAATTAGTGAGATTGAAGAAAGTATTTTTTTATATTTTACTTGATGTGACTGTTACTTTATCGCTATCCTTTTCTACACTGTAATAACAATGTCCTGCTCGCCTGACGTAACTGGTATGATTCAGAACGAAAGTGAAAGTGGCACATTTCGTGCAAGCCCTATCTGTTTCGCGTTGCGCTCAGCCTATCCACTACATTGTACAATAGTAAGTAGGTACTCACCTATATCCCATTGTCTATACTACATTATTATCATAATGAAGGAAAGTTTCTTTTTGTTTGGCCTTGTGTTTGTGATAATTGGTAAGTTACAGCCGATTTCGAAAAAATAGGCTGAACATAATATTACCATTGAGTTAACACCCTACTTATAATACAATAAGTAAGGTGTAGTCGTCTATGTCAAATCTAACTTCATTAAACTTTTGTTATAACGTTAATAACATACTTTCTTACCATGATATTTGTCAGCTCCCAGTCATCAATCTCTCGAAATTCAAGTCCGAAGCCATGAAGGCAGAAACCGCAAGTCCTCACCAGACGATTGATTTCTAACAAATTCAGCTGACCTATCCATTAAATTCACTTTAGACTTCTTCGACATGGATAATCAGCCTATTCACGTGTGCAATAAAGTCGTACCAACAAACATGGTATTGATATACAATTACACCTTCATTCTTCATTAATCTCCTATTTAATAGTAGGTTATTTGGACATCTGTAAATAAAATTGAAGTGATTCTCTGCGGCTTCATGCGAAAAAATGATTGGAGATACGCTATTAACAGTATCGGTAGACATAAAATCGAAAGCTGTAATGGTACATTTGTTTTTCTACTTAGCTTTCTTTTTCTTTTTTTAATAACTGAAATTACTTTTATTCGAAACCACTAAAACGTTTACTATATAATAAGATGCTCGCTTTTCTCGCTCTAAGACTAACACATTGGTCCTCATTTAGAAGATTGAAAACATAACTACGGCAGGTCTTTAAAATAAAGGTAATTGTATAACTCAACGATATAGATATCAGTGTATATCTTAAATATCGCAAATAAATTGAATAAATTTAAAATGTTATTAACATCATCTCAATATTATGGTTGAAAAAAAGTATAGAGAAAAACTTTATTTATTGATTGTTTGACCATGAACACATGAACGCCTGGTAAAAAAACTATAGCAAAACACTTTCATTTCGTCGAACGCCTGGTAAAATCTTGTAGCAAATAATCATCGGTATCAATAAAATAATTTCAATAAAATTATTCATAAGTCTTAGTCAGCATAAAGACATCTAGAAATAATTCGGGTTTGCGTATTCCTTTGCATGTTATTTGGTCACAGCGACCAGGATAGCCACTATAACTATAATCCATATTGTACTGTAGTTTAGATAAAATGTTACGTTTCTGCTACCCCATAAGTATGCCACTGAATGAGATAAACCCAGTGGCGGATTTACAGTCTTGGCCGCCCTAGGCCCGAGGCCATAATTCTCAGTACTAACGCGTCATCACTTAATTTTTAACACGATTGGCCGCCTCTAATATCTGGCCGCCCTAGGCCCGGGCCTACTGGGGCCTTAGGGTAAATCCGCCACTGGATAAACCCTTCTCGTACTAACAGAAAACAGTTTTGCTAGTGTGGGTTGTGGGTCGTTACCCGTTTCCAGTAATCAACTAATAGCTATCTCACGCTTTTAGTGGATTATTGAATACGGCTACGTTCCAACTAATACATTATGACCCCATCCTTTGCAAGCTTATGTTACCAAGTGTGGTATCTGGTCAGCCTCACAGTTGGACATCTACATCCGTACTGGCTTCTCAGCTCCGAGTACTGCGCGCGGCGAGTACCTACTCACTACACTTTCACTGGCTGGAAATAGGCTCCGGCTGCAATTGTTTACGTCTTAATGCGCCTTTTACGCCGTTTCTAGATGTATCCGCCCGATGTAGCGGTCATTGACTCCTTTTCTAATTGAACTTATGTCAACTCATTACCTACCTACCTTCTCGTGACTTTACGTAATTAGCGGTAAAAGGGTAAGTCATTAAGCGTGTTTGTATGAAAGTATTTTAACACAATGTGTATATTTAATTAAGAGATAAGATCATTTTTATACTTAATGAAAACTATATTTATTAGACGTTAACGATTTTTGGGTATTCTAAATAGCTTTTAACTGGTTCCTCTCTTTAACACTAAACAGTCAAATCAAGGAGTGTGATATCTTTCTGGTAAACTAAATAAGCCAGAAAAGACTTAGTAAATCTAAACTAATCAATAATAGCTGCCAGATTTGTTATGTAGAGAAGTAAATGCTAACTTGTAAAATAAATACCTTACCAAGATATGATAAGAAACAATTGACAAAATGTACACCTTTAAGTAAGTAAGTAAAAAGCGAAAATCAAAAGAGTATTTGAAGCGTTTTTTTTTATTATAAGAAACTTGAATCATGTTTTGTTTTCCTAGTCGCCTTAGTTGTCCTAGCCTTGTTTCACAGCTTGGCTATAGCTGTAAGGCCTGATAGGACTCGCTTTGCCCTGGCTGTCGTAGAAGTTAACCAGCTGCTTTACAGAACCGGGTCCTGGGGTCGAAATGGGGATAGCAACCGGCTTTGGGTTAACTGGCACAGGTTTTACTTGGACGGGAGACAGAGCTGGCTTTGGCACAGGAGGAGTCACAGCTGGGGCCGCAGGTTTCTGAGTAACTGGGGTCGCTGGTTTCGGTGCAGCTGGGGATGCTGGTTTAGGAGTCGCCACGGGAGGGTTGACTGGCTGTGGCCGTGTGGTGGGCGCGGCAGCTGCCTTCATGCCACCGCTTTCCATATTGATGAAGGCAAGGTTGGCATTTTTGTCGAGTGGTTGGTACGTTTTGCGACCTGTAACAGTTTAAGTATAAGTCAATCGATAGTCTTCATAATTGTAATGCAAAACAACGTAACGTTAGCGACGTTTCATTATATAAAAAAAATATTATTCGCAACTTCAGACGCATTTCATCTGTTACTTCGCTATTTTTTATATTGCTATTAATGACTGTTAGCTGCTCTTTATAATAACTATATCTAAACACTTTTCTATAGAGAGGTATGTTCTATTTCAGAGGAAAGCCGTAACATTGCTTGTTTGATATACCTAATCCGAATGTAATAACAAAATGACGAATTAAGTCCTCGCTGTAATTGGTCTACATAGCACTTAAGGTTACACAATATGCGATTATAGTGTGCTGGCAGTAGAATCAAACCCATTAAGTATTCACGACGAAATCATTACTAACGACATCATCCTAACAAGTATCGTGATTATGTCATTACTTCATAAACTAAATAAGAAGGTAGTTAGGTAGTAGTTAAACATATTATCTACTAAAATATTGCATTTGCTGTAACCAGAAAAGAAGAATTTAATTACTGTTTTTTTGGAAAAGATGACAGCTTGCTCATGGGCTTATATATACTTCAACTTTTGTCAAACGAAATTTCGTTGCAATATAGCTATTTTTGATCAGAGGAACCGACACAATAAAACAATAGATAAATAAATAATTACTTACATTGCACATAGCAAACAGCGACCAGCAAAATAATAAGAGCCTTCATATTGTCCTTGCTTCAAGAAATAGCGGGAAAAATGTCTGCTGCAAGCTTGTTCTGTCCAATTACTAATGTCAGACGGCTTTTTGGCCGGCTCCGTAGGACGAGTTGTTTGTCGGGGTCAAATGGTAGAACTGGCGGGCGGGCGGCCCCAAGCGCGACTTCGCTAGTGACCTCGTCGATAACACTGGCCATACTGCGCGATAACTGAGATTTATATTTTATCATAGCATTTAGCGCTTTAGATGCTCGCCTTGCGATTTTGAGACATTATTTCGCTATGTTGTTACATGCAACAGAATCAAATTACCTATAGTTTTTACCTCAAAAAACTATAAATAATGGTTCACATAGTTGTCTGTCTGTCAGTCAGAACCCATTTCTAAGGAAGTTGTGGAGGTATACTAATTAAACTTACATAAAATACCTAAGTTTGTTTTCTTATAAATAGCTAATCTCCGAAACTAAAAAAAATATACCTTAGTATCTGTAATTATTATTTTTTAATTAATCAAACCTCGAATGCATAAGGACAACAAAACTAAACAAAATTAAATAGCTGTTTTAAGGAATACAAGTTTCAGACCGCAGAGCTGATAGCAGTATTTTTGTATTTTGCCTGATCGGTCAGTATAAACGAAATGTGTGTCCTAAGGTGTGGACTAAATGCCATTACATTTTTAATAAAAATTGTATCTTTCGAACTGACAAATATAAGTCTTTTGACTCTCGAAAATATAGATTTTTTAGGGATTGTAGGTACATGACATTAGTACAAATATTTAGTACAAAGAAATAAATATCCGGCCAAACTATCTATCTATTCAAATGAACATCTAGCATTTGTATGACTTTTAAGCTTAGTCCGTAATAAGTGCTACTGACAGACATTTATTAGAAGTGTATGTGTGTGGGTTTTAGATTAGACAGTGCCGGATTAGCTAGTTGCTGCAGAAATAAGTCTAGTCTCAAAATCCCTTAGGCCCGCTAAGGGATATTGGCGAACTATCGAAATAATTCATTGAAATAAATCATTATTTTAATACATTTTCATAAAAGGTAATTTTGATTGGTACTGTTATAAACAGTGATTTTTAGTCTTTTCTACTTATGAACCGGTAACAAAATCAGTAACATTTTACCATTTCAGGGACGAGTAGGTAATAAAACTATTATTTGTTTATTATGAAATGCTTTATAATTATCTGGTATAGTCTACGGGCCGATGTCGATTCTAAGAACAATGATTGATATATTTATCCATATATTAGTGTAGGTTAAAGTAAAAAGTTAAGGTAAAAAATATACCAAAAAAATAGCAAGCTAGGCTTGGCAATGCTAAACGCTAAATGTAATATTTTAAATATCAACGGGGCCCGTAGACTCCAGTTCTAGAATTCTGCACTGGTTCTAGGTCTAACATTGCATTATCCGTGCATGCAAAATTATGACTTAGCGGAACGAGTTCCTCTAGCTAGTCCGCACTTACGTGGCTATCATTGGCTCAATTATCTTAATAGCCACATTTGTGCGAGTTTTATTTGTTAATATTAACTTCTTGGAACTACGATATGTTGATAATTTGTAAACTTTCCTCCTTTGAATTGTTAGTCAGTACCTAAGGAGATAATTATATTAATTTATGTTGGAAAAAACGTTTATGAAGTGTAATTTTTTATTTAAACTTCGATGTGTAATATAAATAAATATAAATAGCGGTGGTAGCTTAATGATAAGAACGCGCGCCTCATAACCGAGAAGTGGGGGTTCAAACCCCGGCACGTACCTCTGGATTTTTCAAGTATCTACATATTTATACAACTAGCTCGACGGTGAGGGAAAACATCGTGATGAAACCTGCAAATTTAAACAACTTTGTCACATTCTCCCAGTAAAACTACTTGGCAGTTTGGTAAATGCATACATGGCATGAAGTGCGAAATTAAATAAATTGAATTCATAGCTCAGACCAACTGCACTTAACAAATGTTGAGGTATAAGTACCTATGTAATCGTTCCAAAGTATATTTTACTATTACCTAGAGAACCTTACTAGGTAGGTACCTAAAAAAATAATTCCTACTAAACATACCTACTTCATTATTTCTACATGTACCTATGTATGTATATGTTTAAGTAAGGAAGTTCAATATTCGCATTCTAAGAATAAACCTATTTACATAGATAGACGGGACACAATCGAATGGGATATTTTTGGGTGTATTAAAAAATAACTCCAAAACAAATAAGAATAGAATTAAAACAAAGAGTGATTCTTGCCTAGCATGTCGCTAAGGGCGACTAATGGTATATCGGGTTTGGGTATGTGATTGTGTGGGCGACAAGCTTGCCACTTATCACTTCTTTTTCACAATTTTCCATCTAACCCACCCCTTTTTTATTTCTGGCTAAATGTGGTTAAAGAGGCCGGCTCCATTTGACTCTCTCTAACCCTTCGGGGATTATGGGCGTGATGTTATGTAGAAAACAAAAAGGTTTTGTTGCTGCTCATAACAGTACTTATTTACCCGCTTTTGGTAACTGACGAGCTTACCTTTGTAACCCTTAAAGAGGGAAACCAAACAATTTGGATTATGGTTACACATCCATTGTTATTTGAATGTGTAGGTTTCATCGCGATGTTCTTCCTCACCGTCGAGCTAGTAGTAAAAACACGAACATCGATTCGAGATACACAGATGTACGTGTTCGGGTTTGAACCCGCACTCCTCGGACATGAGGCACGTGTCTTTACCACTGAGCTACCACCGCTCTCTTTATCGGCTACTAAGTATATAAAAAGTTTATAAAAAGCTTAGTTTTCTCATTCGATCATTACCAATAACGCAATAGCGATCCCATACTGTCGCAGTGCTCCGAGCGGATCCAATGTATTAAACATGAGTAAAACACGATTTTCCCGCAGAGCGCGCGCGCACGCGACCGCTGCATTGCAGCGGCGCGCTCGCCTGCGACAGATACTTGTGATAATGTCTCTTTTCAGAGACTTTCTTTTATTCATCCTGAAGATATTTTAATAATGCTTGCAACGCGGAAACAAATTATACTTTGGTACGGTTACCTACAAATTATCTTATTGCATTCGTTGTAGCACAATGAAGCTGAATTGGAATAATGTGACTATTGAACGAGTTGTTATCCATACTTGTATTTTGTATTATTATTACTATCTACTTAATTAGGTACATACATACGCGTCTAAAATAAATTTAACAATCTTTAATCAGAACCTCGAACAGGTAAGTAGGTACTAAATTATATAAACATACTTACTTATAGATTAAAGTACACAATGAATACTTTACTAAACATAGCTAAACCCAAAAACAGAACTCATTTAATTAAACAAATACCATGCAATGAACAGGTCAGATTTAAATAACGACGTCTACCTTGATTACTTACCAAGGAAACAAACACGTATACCTCGGTAGTAGGTATGATGTGTGTTTGTATATAAAAAATATATCGAGAGTTGTGAGTTGGTACATACTTACATATGTCATAGATAGTCTCTCACGGCATTTAGTAGGTAGAACAAATTAAATTTTTTTCTCAATCAACTCAGGTTGAAATATATAATTAGGAACCTATATAGTTATTAAACCTATCTTCAAAACTATTTTCCTACTATTCTCGTGGAAGGTCAATTTTGTTTATTGCCAATGTATGCTATTAGAAGCATCTACATTATTTATTCAGGGCAATCACCGCGAACCGGCACAAAAACTGGAAGTCTACGAGCTGAATCTCAATAGCATGCCGTATCTGTAGTATGTACCTACATAGATGGACATGACGTCATCCAGAGGTCGTATAGTATCGTCCGTTCGGCGCGGGCGCAGAGATCACTAGTGCGCCACAATCGCGCTACGCTCAACGTCCTAAAACATTATTCAAAATGAGAGTAATATTAACTTTTCTGCTGTGTGTGGCAGTGTGTCGTTCTGACGACATAGCGTCTGCTGCGGGCCAAATCTTCAACAGCATACTGCCTAACCTGATCGGAAACCAGGTGACGGGTCAGCAGGGGAACACTGCAACCAACACTCTTAACCAAATCGGCACTGTCGTCGGTGGAGTGGTCGACTATGCGAAGAAGAAGAGCTACGAAGACCTTCTGCGGCAAGTGCAAGATGGAACCACTGATGACGATCTCCTGAGGGTTGGCGAGGAGATGTTCAACGCGGATATCAACAACGCTTTCAACTACATTCAGGTCAATTTGCAAGGCAAAACCAGTTCCATGTCGAAGAACGACGAGGCGCAATCTAAGTAAGTCTGTCAATAGGAATTTTCATTAACTCGAACCCACCCGTTTGACTAACGCTAACGATCCATCTCCCATGAATCTATCGTGTAATTTATGTTACTAGACTAGCGATAAATGTAAATTGTAAGTAGGTATACTTCATCACAGTTGTACAAATCTCCGAACTCAACAAGCGAATGTTGAAGTGATACCGATTTCATCATTCGATAAGGCTTGCGCTTTATCTTGCATTTACACTACTAACTTAACGAATTCTCATCATGCATAAAATATTTATGTTTGTCTCCACTTACACACTTCCATTATTATCGTGTTTATCATGATTCCAATAAAACAAAACAATACGTATACTTAATCTCAGACTCATAACCATGAACACAATGAAACTTGATCTAGTAACTACAATTTTTTTTTCTTTTTGCAGCCTCCTCAACGTGCCTGAGAATGTATGGAGCGGCCCAACCATAAGACCGTTCGTGGCCCTCTTCGATAATTACCACAAAAATGTCATAAGGCCAGAATTCGTCACACCCAACGTAAGTATTTACACTCTGGGACTAAACGCGGAACGTACAAAAAAATCAAGAATTGTTCTTGTACATCATTAAATCTGATGATTTTGTCATAGATTTTATCTCCTATAATTGGCCGCCTGCAGCCTCTCCGTAATGACCTCATCGATCTTTGACTTTTGACTCCCATTCCAATAAATAATAACAATCAATGTGTCTATGTGGTAAAATATAATTAACTATGGCATTTTCGCTGAATAGATAAGTACACAAAAGATTCTTATGTATTCATATTACGTAAAACATTTAAGTTAATATAACTTATAAAGTTTGCACTGAACTTATGTCATATTAACTTTAAAAAAATAAAACTATATATATAGATAGCTCACTAAAACGAGTTAATTTTTTTTTTGTCATCAGTCTAGTAAGTATGTAGGTATGCTATAGAGAAGTTTCCTAACTTATTATTTTGGTTATTAGGTAACCAAAATAATAATAATAATTATTATATACCAACATACATTTCACCACGCTCCTAATCCCCGAAGGGGTAGGCAGTCGAAAGGGGCAGCAAGTGGTTGAAAACCACATTCAGCCAAAAATATAACTGGGCTGGATTACATGATCCAGAAGATGACTGGATTATAAAATTGTAAAGAAGTAGTGGCTAGCTCGTCGCCTATAACACGAACCTAAAACACGATATACCATTATGTCATATTTTACGACATGCCACACAAGGACACACAGAACACAGTTATTTTAGTCACAGACCAACATGGGACCTAATGAATAACTAATAATTAATCAACGAAAACCAAGCATTATATTATAAACTAGCTGTGCCAGCGGTGTCACCCGCGTTTATGGTTAATATTATAAAGACTATTTCCGTCATACATTATTTCTATGTAACTTTAACCATTAAGGCTGCACACGCGACGGAAGCTTAAAAAATGGAGTAACTTCTCCCGTTTTGCCAACATTTCCCTTCACTACTCTGCTCCTATTGATTGTAGCGTGATGAAAAGTACTTATACTATAACCTGCCCAGAAGTATGAAGAATAATTGTCCCAAGTTTTGTTAAAATCCGTCAACTAGTTTTTGTTTCTATGAGGAACATACAGACAGACTGACAGACACACAGACAGACAGACAAAAATTTTACTGATTGCATTTTTGGCATCAGTATCGATCACTAATCACCCCCTGATAGTTATTTTGAAAATATATTTCATGTACAGAATTGACCTCTCTACAGATTTATTATAAGTATAGATTTGAAGAAAATATCTTAGAAACTCTACTTATTAGATAATGGTTAGGTACCTACGTTCACCGCTTAAAAAGTTAAAGCTATTTCAATTTCTAATTTGAATAATCTCCAATGACAACGCGGCGGATACTTATCAATCAACATGTCGCTTTTGAGAATATTCTTTGAAAACGTATGTAGAATTGTAGATAGTTCGTTTATGTTTTTGTTTTTGTTAACTCAATCACAAGATTTCGATGTAATAAAATTTGAAATGCTTGGTAATGTTTTTTGGCCGACTGTACTTATATTTATGCACACCTGCTGCAGTTACTAATGCGATGATGTCATTGCAGGAGGAGACCGAACAACAAACTTACATCAACACTATTCTTGCCACGGGCCCTATCAGGAGTCTCATGGCCTTTTTAGTAAACAAAGGTAGGTGAATTAAAAAAAAAAGTATTCAACCTATGCTGTGAAGTATCACTCACTATACTAGGCTAGTGTACTACGCACAAAAAGACGTTTATTTGCCAAAGTATTTAAGTACTTATGTTTCGCACATGGTTAATAATTGTTTAGTCATACTTTTGAGAAAAAAGGTAACATAAGTAGTTTTTTATGAAGAATAGACTTGTGAATAATAACGTAAATAATACCAACTTTGTTAAAAAGACGTTAGGAAATAATAACTCAGTCCCTGCAACTACGAGTAGACGAGTAGGTAGGTACATATTGTTGAATAATTTAAGTTAGATATTAGGCATTTAAAATTAGATAACCTTATTTTAAGTAACTTTATTTTAAGGGTTCGTATGGGTATACCTACACCTCATAATAATCATTTATACCATATATCGCTTCACTTCCTACTGCTAACGTAAGGTCATCAAAATTCCTATCATGATTTATCCTCTTCTCAGACATGTTATACGATAAGTTAAAACAGAATATGAATATAAGGTTAGCTATTAAAATACGGGCGATTATTACTAAACCCTTTAAAATACCTAAGTAATTGTTAGCAATTGTTCTGAGAACTAGCTACTTATTCAGAGTATTAGTAATGTTGTGATTATTCACTAGTAGGTAGGTCATCATAATACTTAGTTACGACCTGAGAGCTTCTTCTAAGTGCCTAGTTGTCTCCAAAAAAAATGTTTTCCTATATCTTCTGCCCTTTATCTATTTAGATAATAGGAGGCATTCTAACATTTATCATTAAATAAATATATCTAAATAAAATACTAACAGTAAAACAGGAATAATCTGATCGAAACGCGGACGACTTAATAAGTCTTTACAAAAACTTAGGTATATTCTCAAAAAATGTTTTTTGTATGGTGCTTTGTACTATGACCTTACACTATATACCTAGGTGCATATTTCCTCACGATGTCTTCCCTCACCAGGCAACTGGTATTACACATCTGTACTACACACACAGTTCTGAAAATGGGATGGGGGATCAGCTGTGCTATAACTAGGACGGTGTGCAAGTATCTAAAGGGCGCTGGCCTGAATAGGAGCATAAAGATCAGGCCAGCACCATGTTTCGTGTCATGCGCAAGCGCAGTTATAGGAGCTCACACCTGGCGGGCATAAAATCTCTTGCTACGTCGCTGACCAGTACGTTTACGTATCTCGGATTGCAGTCAGCATTCCCCGCATGAGATACTTTTTTTTCCGTCCTCTTGCATTAAGCTTACCTACTTACTTCCCCCAAAGTTCCTTTGCGTCATGATGATTACATCATGAGGATATAAGATGTGCAATGTTCGCGCTTCACCCCCAGGTCTTACCCAGCTGAATGAGTATAACGAGCAAGTGGAGTTGCTGAAGAAGATCTGGTTCACGAAGTACGCGCGCCACTGGACCGGGCTCTGCAAGTGCAGCTGCGCCTTCGAGAACGTGTTCATGGCTGAGCTGAAGTCTGACCAAGTCCTAGGTAAGTAAAAGAGTGAGCTAAGCCTAAACCTTACAAAAAGGGAACCCATCATTATTATTTTCTATACAAAAAAATTACCATTTGCCGATTACACATACTTACAATCAAATGAAATCTCATCAGTAGTATGTTAGTCAAGGGCTACTATAGAATATCTACGGCTAATAAGATTACTATCAATTAACTGACATATGCAAATAACTTAACTGTACCTATGTGATGATACGAATAGGTATCTTACCTACGATTAAGTATTAAAGCTGTTTAAATATGAGATTTGACGGTCAAGAGATGAGGTTAGGTCAACTAAAAATATCAATACGTCTTGAATGCAATTGGGGCCTCCAGAACTATTTATGCCCAAGCTCAGCTTAGAACGAACTCACCTCAGCTTCACGGGAATTGGTAATGTAGACTTCACCACAAAAGCGATTGTGGAATTATCTATTAGGACCTGAATTTATCAACGTTCCTAAAAATACCTAGACGGATAACCGAGGCGAAATACCAAGGAAGAATTTAAATAATCACTTCTGTATATTTTGGTAGTAAACAAATATATCTTGCTTATATTTTACAGGACTACACAGCTGGCTGTTCTTCGCTAAGCGGGAATTGGACCAAAAGGCCAACTACCTCGGCTACATCGACAAACTGGATCTCTCTGGAGTAAGATACTTTTGATAAATAAAAATAATAACCACGGGTTTATTAGGATGTAAACATCCTTATATAAAAATACAAGTCCTCTCAATCAGTCCTCTTTCTATATGTAAACCACCCCTGCAATCATTGCATTACTACTGAATATAAATTCAATTCCATGTTGTCAAGATAATTTCTCCGCAGCGCGGTGTTAGGTAGTATTTTTAATGAATAACATTTTCCTCCGCCTCGAGATTATTAAGTATAGCTGTATCTTCATAATTTTTGGTTTGCTGAATAGAAGAAAAAATACGTAAGCAATATTTATTTGTAATCTTAATAATGGACTACAACATTTTTTTGAGTAAACTATATAGCCTTTTGTAATATATTTGTAGAAAGTGTAGTAGTAGCATTTAATAATAGATGAAAGCAATAATTGCCATCTGCTAATTAGTCGCACATAATCGGTAAAAAACTCCATGTCCTACTACAAATTCCTTTTTTCCTTAACAGAAAGGCATGATCCTGAAGCAGCACTCAATCCTGAGCAACACTAAAGACGCGCCTGAGGTGAACATGTTTGTAGGCACCTCCCCTGAGCTGGAGACGGCGCTGTACACGCTTTGCTTCATGGCGCGCCCCGACCGGCCCTGCAAGCTGCGCTACAACAACATCCCCTTCACCATCCAGACCAAGAGCCTGCGCGTCGACAAAGTGCCCCTCATCGACACCGCTTACCCAGTCTTTTAAGTTACTTCCAGAATGGACTCCTAGAACTCTTAAAAACTCACCAGAATCACCACACCGATTAATAAAATGTCGCTAGTTGACACCTTTTAGATGAAGGTTCTTCTAATGTACCTAGTGAATTGATGTTCTTCAGACCTTATGTTGTTTGGTATATGGTTTAATTTTACCTTGTCAATTCAAAACCAAACAATTGTGGTGATGACACACAAGTTTTTTACATATTAGATACTGAAGGAAAAACATTATTCTTCTCTTTTATGAGGATGGTCTTGGTCCTTGATTAATAAATGGAAAAAGAAGACAGGGTTAATATAAAAATAGTGTTAAACTTCTTCAGAATATTATATTGCTTTATACATGTAAATATTCTAAGTTGTTATTTTACCATACATATTCAATTACTTATAAATAATTTTGTACTCCTTAAGCTCTCTGTTACAAGTACAAATGTAAATATTTAATAAAATAATAAATTATTCAGATAACTTGATCTGTGTTTAAATCCGAAATAGACGACTTCGGCGATTTTATAACCGATACAATTATCACCAGAGACCGTTAGGTCGCGGCCTCGGTGATAACACTCGATTGCACATCACTAATTACTAAACAACAGGATTCAAACACGTTTAAGATAAACAACTGAATTGTAAATAATATTCTTTAATAGAACATTTTCATAGAAAACAATAAACGATCAATTTTATTCCCTAATAGGGCATTGAAGATTTAGTATAAAACAATAATGCTTTACCTATACCTATATGTTATGCCTACAGTGGTATGGCTGATGAAGATATATCGAATGTAGTTTATTGTCTAATTTTAGGTAGGCAGTCCATCAAAAGTTTTAATCATTAAAAAATCGTAGGTATAATCACTATACCTAAACTTTAATATCAGATTTCAGAGTGGGACACGATTAAATGCTTTAAATCATTTAAAATATGCTTTGCTATTGAAATATGACATTCAAGTCTCTGATTCTCTATGCTACTCTTGGTATTAGCTTAGTATGTATACTTATCTATCTGAGCATTATAAAACGTACATATGTCTAAACTTAACACAGCATTATATAAATGCCCCAGAAATCAATTAATGTTCAGTGGCACATCTAAAGATAAGTCCGCTTATATGTTATACAAACACAATTAATAATGCATCATCCTCTCGCGTGAACAGGGACAGAACAGTCGACTATAAATAAATAGGAAAATAAACAACTAGATTTGAAAGTGATAATAGAGTTTACATATTAATTATTTTCAGGTTTTCTGGCTAATTCGAGCAATAATCAAATAGGAGTCGATAGACGCATTATGTAAATAATGATTAGAGTGAGTAAATCTCTTTACAAAAACCTTAATACAAAAGTCATTTAAATATAATTGATTATTTTCATATTATATACAATACAAAATCAATAAATATAATACTAGTGTCAAATAAGACGCAATAATTGTGGATCAATCAGTTAAATTACATGCTAACTTGCACATTTATTAAAGTAGTAAATTGACTAATGTTAGATTGTCAATATCTTTGCCTGGCTTAAACATTTTAACTGCTTCGTATTAACTACTAAAATAAGCAGACATATTATAAAAATGTAGATTTTTGATAGTAGGTAACTAATTTAACATATGATAATCTAGATATGAATCCTAAATACGGGTAACAGATAGGATTATGGGATTAACAAGATCAACACAAATGAGCAGGTAAATAAAAATAGGTACTTTGAAAAATTAGACTCAGTAGTATTACGACTCAACTACGAAAAGGGAATAATATTTTAAAATTAGCCTTAGTTTTTTAGTTGGTCTGACATCTGACTGATTAAAACTTAGATCTTAGACGTATATAAATAAATTATTTCAATCTGTATTCTTCAAACTTAGTATATACTCACACTAGCCATGTTGACTTTTGTGAAAATCAAAACTACGCTACGCCTAGCTTGAACTCAGACCAATAAAAAAAGAAAGACAGAACCATCCCATACTACGCGGTGAGGCAACCAATAGGAAGCCGATAGGGCCATAGAAAGCCGACCGCCCGCCAATTCGCCTTCAGTAAGTGATAGAGCACGTCGTTAATTTGGCGTTAAGAAAAAATTAAAATATGCCGTCCCGTGTTGTTAAATGGTGAAGGCGAAATGGCGGGCGGGCGGCTTTCTATGGCCATATCGGCTTCCTATTGGTTGCCTCTCCGCGTAGTATGGGATGGTTCTGTCTTTCTTTTTTTATTGGTCTGAGAGCTTGAAGTGCAATTTCTAGAATACAGAATATCCAAATAACGACAACAGGCCTTATCTTACAATATTCTTGAGGCCATTTCGCAAATCTAGCATTTTTTACCAATACAACAATAAAAGATTCGATAATCTAAACAATGGTATAAATAACTTTTAGACTTGATTTATGAGACAGTATTAAATACTTTTGACTAGAATACAGTTGGCTGAATACTTATGTTCTATTTTAAATATTCACATTTTCGATTTACTATTAGTAACACTATCCGATTATTATAATAAAATGATATGTATCAAATAAAATTTACAAAACTAAGTTTCGGAGAACATCCAGATCTTATTTAAATAAGGAACAATGTTTAATAGGAAATTATAAATCTTCATTGACGCTTAAGGAATATATAAAACTCACAAGAAAAATCTGTCAAACTAAAACAGAGAAAAACAAATGCTTGATATAGCAAAAATACTGTTCATAAGTAAGTTAGTTTATTTTAATAATAACTGCAAAATCATCTACATTTATTTCCTTACGCTATTCTTACTACATAAATATACAAAAAATGTAACTTAAAATTATACGAAATACGAGCCATATTCGTGTGGCATCACGCCACGCCGCGGGTAGAAAGTGTGAGTGAGAGAATAATTGAGTAGATTCGTAATATTAGACGTGTAAATGTCCGCGAAACGGAACAGTCTCCTAGAGAAGTAAGTGGGGTTGTGGTACGTCCGGAACACGCTACCGAACTGGGGGTTAAACACTGCTTTTATTTCGTTCCTGGAAGCGAGATAAGAACTCCTACAATGCGTCGGCATGAAAAGCAAACATAAGCGATTATTTACAGCCAATTGAGAAACAGTACACAGCATCTTTAAAGTGGAATAGGGTTATTGAAATCAAAATTTAATATTAAAATTCAATTACAATTACAAATTTTGAATTTATTTTCCATGTTTAAACTTCTCAAATACCCTTCTCCTTGCAAGAGCCAGTGACTAGTATTAAATTTTGAAAAAACTTTTATAAATACAGTATGCGTTATTTTGTCCCTATCTTTTTAAATTGGTTGTATTTAAAAAAAGGGACAAAATATAATTTATGCGCATAAAATATGTTGGCATAAAATCTAGACTTATAAAATTTCTACTATTGAACAACTATGTATCGTAAAAATCGTAAAAATCGTGATACATAAGTTGTTCAAAGTGATGACTGTTAAAGTCTTGGGCGCTTGTATAAGAATAGCTGTATTTTATTATTGTCATGTATATCATAAATGAATACCAACTGACCTGAGAAAGTCCCTCTCAGCCATCCACTGGTTAATGACCTCCACAGCCTCTGGGTCCTTGTAGTCTTGGTGGTCCTCAATGAGCTGCGTCAGCATTTGCAGCCAGTTGGCGTTCTCTTTGAAAGACTGCGTGTTCAGCGTGTTGATCTCGTGCTGAAAATTACAATAACACCTTCTATGTATCACGCTTTAGGGCATCAATGATACCGCTTGCTTGATCTTTATAAGAACGTGTACGAACGATATTTACCAACAACGAACGAACGAACCCGGAAAGAATCCTGAGTAAATATTACGTTATTTTTCGTAACAAAAGAAACTTCCAGTTGTAAATTTTTCTGTCCATTTGTTAGCTTGTACAAATATCACACACAAAAATAAATCTACTATATAGTACACTTTTATACTTTACGCTGATGTTTACACGATTTTCGTTAAGGTATTTAGGTATGTTCTATGGATACCAGGTTACCTAATATCAATACCACAAGCATATACTTAGTATCTACTTAGTATTAGTAGTCCAACGATGATTTAAAATTGCATCATGACAAAACAATTCTGATGCATAGGTATATTCTATATACGAGGGGGTATATTGATATATGTGTACCGTAATTTCGTTGATTATGGCTCCCGTTCGCCAGCCGTGCTCCAGAGTGACGTCAGCGAGGTCACTGTACGGGTGGTCGCCGAAGTATAATACCTGGTGCCCGCTCCAGCCAGTCAAGTCTTGCAGCTGCTTCACGGTACCCTGAAATGTCGTTCAGATTAAAAGGTTGTGTCTGACATTAAGCTACCACATATTATAGCATAGCCTCAATTCATGTGTGGGGCAAGGTTTGTTATGTATTGTGTAATTATTGATAAGTATTTTTTTATTCAGATATTTCCCTTTAAGATAATTAGAATCATATTAATTTGTTTAGCTCTCATAAATTTAAATTATAATAGGTTATTTTAAACTTAACATAGGTAGTTAATGTTCGACCACGTGGTCCCTGATAACAATACTGAAATCAAAGTATCACAAACTTGTTTGATGTGTGTATGTACTACATGTCAATGTTAAACAAGGATGAACATCATCAATCCATCGTCAATCTCCACCTAACATTACTATTCATACATCATCATTTATCAAAGCTGTTAACGCTAATGCCGATATGACGTCGAGGTCAGTCTAATATACAGTTTCCATTGTCCATTGGCATACAGAATATGTTAAGAATTGGACAGTAAACAAATTTAATAATCAGATAATTTGTCCACTGGGAAATACACTTTATTTATGTCTATGAAACAAAGTAAAATTTACAATTCAGAATGAATAGTGACTGCTAAAGTAAACATTCAATTTTGAATTACTTTTGAACACCTATTTTAGTCATGTCTGCCTTTAATTAAAAGTAAAAGGATAAAATCAAAGGAAGATGAAAAAAAATGTTGGTTAGCTCAGTAACTTGCAAAGAAACAAGAAACATTCTTCAAGTTTCAAATAAACATTTATAAAACCACATTTTAAAATATTTTTGCAAAGCTTTTCACTCTTATGCCTTGAAAATTTGCATAAGCCGTTTAATACCGTGTCATTAGTATTCCATTTTACAACAAAAAAACTGATACGGTTAGCTTCCGATATTTTCGTTAACAATACAAAACATCGATGAATATCGATATTCGCATGATTACTGAGTCCCCTCTTTCCCTCTGGGCACACTGGGCACACTGGGGACGTGCCTAGGTGCCCGGGATCGAGAGGCCCCCTAATCCCATATTACTAAGGATCGCCAATATTAATTATCTACGCAAAAACATATTACTTTACCAATGGCTTTTAATTTAAGTCAAATACAGCCCTGTGTTTACCTCATAATAAATGATGCCCTTCTCCAAATGCGTGACCTTCTCCCATATGTGGGTGTTGGCGTTCTTGTCGAAAACCCTAATGGGCCGCGACAATTCGGTGAAGAACTTGGGCTTGTTCGCGTTCACGATCACCACGTCAAAATGCTCCCGCCAGTTGGACCCCACTAGCATTTCCATTCCGGCATTGCTGTCACATAGCAAAAGATTTTATACAAACAACGAAAAAATCCTCCCTAATACTTGAGCTACCGTGTAGTTTCCGTGTTTCAGACTCTTTCATTCTTCATTTTGTATAACAGTTTAAAGAACGCTCGTCTCGATAATGTTATCACGGCTTACGTTGGAGCGTGAACATTTTCCGAATAGCTAACATAATATTAATTAACCAAACATTAAGCTTAGTTATGTGAGACTATAACAACTTAGATTGAGTTAAATTTCCATAATTCATGTGAACATTGTATTATAATCAGTAATCATATTGCTACAGTACATACATGTATGTTCTACTTACACAAAATGATAGGGGCTATTTGTGACAAGGAATAATTTCTTGCCGCTTTCCTGCAACTTTTGGAAATATTTCTTGAGGTCTGGATTAGGCCTAATGTACTCTTCTACATTTTGAGCAACAATCTTATGCATTATCGGATGGGAGCTTTGTACAGAGTTCTGAAATAGAATTTCATTTGATCATTAGCACTATTCTTTTATATTATATAATAGGTCGAAATAAATACATATATTTAAGTCTCATTCCGTACACTACACTTCTATAAAACACAATATTTTATTTCAAATATATTGATATGTATGAAATTTAATAATTATTATTATATTATTATTCAATAATTACCTTAACATCTAAGAACAAAATCTCAGGGTGATAATCAATGTGGTTTTTTATAAAATATTCAGCCACATTACATAGGAGGCCCATTTCTGGCACGGAGAAGAGATCCGCCAAGTGCACCATCTTTGCCCTGTTTGCCTGTAATTAGCCAACTGACTTTAGACCACAATATATGCTACCTATTTCATTTTTTATTTACTCTTATCTATTAATAGGACTTTCGAATGTCATGTGACACATTCTTTTTCTAAATATAATTCAGGAATTTGTTAAAATTCAATAGAATATTACATATTTCAACAACTCTTAAACATAAACAGGCTGCTGATTGCTGGCCTGATTTCTACACTTATTTAGAATTTTGTTATCCGTCTCTTCCACGCAAATAATTATACATGTTGTGGCAGCTTCTAATTAAGGCAACATGTAAAATCACAAATGTTTTTATACTATTGTATGTGTATGTCTTGTTAGCTGTCCTTAAATAAATAAATAAATATTTTATGTGTCACCATTTTAACTATTTTTAAGTAAGATTTAATGTAATTATTTCTGCCTGTCCTTATAAATAATTAAATAAATTATAAGAATTAGTTTCTCTACATAATTTGAAATTACATATTTTATTGCCACTTTGTATTGTATTTACTATGTTATGTATTGTATTTATTTGAAATTTTAACAATGTTATATTTACCCTGGTGTTTCTCAAAATAAGGCATAGAAAAATATAAATAAATATTTGAATATTTATTTATATTTTTATGCCCTATTTAAATGATTAAAATTATTATTAAAAATTTGAAACCACTGATTAAAAATATGAAACAAATGGGATTTTAATTTACTTTAGCTAAAATTATTCTTACTTCTAAACTAAGTAAGCCAAATGTTTTTTCTTTTTATTAAATTATATTACTTTGTGCAGATAGTAAGACAATGTATTTGAAGTCAGTTACACAGTAAGAACACAAATGAATTATAACTCATAACACACCTATTATTTACAATTGTCCATCAAGTCACACATGGTCCTTGTATCAACACGAGACATAGGGGAGAACAAATAAATGATTGCCTACAAGTGCTGTTGATTGCTAACACATGCCTACAGTTTAACAGGGTATAATAGAGTGTACTATCAATGTGATGGATATTGCATGCAGCCATGCAGAAATCTTATTTCCTTATCAACTTGTCTGAATCATACTTTCTATGAGAATTGCAGATATTTATATTTACACAATACCAGAATCCTGCTGTTATTGACTGTGTATTATAAATCAATATAGAACAAATAACATTTTATCTGGTGTTTTGTCGAATAATCCCAGTTAAAATGTACCATAGAATAATTTATCACATTACTGGTTTATCTTATCATTTCAAATACTTGCAAACAAAAAGGTAGACAAGAAAAGTATTTAACATAGATTACAATATAATAGAAAAAAAACTTGTTATACAACTATCTAAATAATGATCTACATTGAGATTACAAGAGCTTACCTTGTGTTTCTTCATTGGAAGAAATTGCATGCAAGTCAACATACTGATGTTTAACTTGGTTATTAAATAAATGTGCACATTAATTAAATATACACAATTTGCTTACTGTTTCAATTTTGTTTTGTTTAAAATTTATGCAATAAAATACTTAATATGATAATTAAAACTTACACATTATATACATCAATTGATAAAACAAAGTTCAATCTAACCTTATGTACTCTTGTATCACCTTCCACATAAGCAATTGGTATAATTCTGTTCTTATAAATCTTGAGCACTTCTTCTGTTGAAACTGGTGTAAGACCGCGATACACAGCACCAAACTGAATTTGTAGAAATGAGTCCAACTTGAGCAGCAAACCTTTTTCAATATCATAGTGGAGACCCCTCACAGCAAAATTAGGTTTGTACTCCAAATTCAATATTTCAGGAGGATACTGAAATTGTTTAAAATGAAAGGAGTTAGAGGAACTGAAATAATTTAAATGGCAAAATAATTTTCCTTACTATTTTATATACATATTGATATTATTACAATTAGATCATATAAATTATAATGAATAGTGTTAATAATCTGTAAACTGAGTTTAATACATACAGGTTTAAAATTAAAAATAGGCTCTTTAAAGTATAAACATTTTTACTCACATTATATTTCTCCAGTAAGACTTCTCTGCCAAGGTTGTACAATAAATGTTCCAAAGTTGGCTTGTAATGAGCCAATGTGTAGTCATAGTCGAATCCATACACTTTTACTTCAGACAAGTCCAGTTCGTTACAGGCGAACACTCCTCTGGGGTTCACATCTTGGGGCAACTTTTTGGCTAAATTAAACAATTGCTTGCTTAGTAAAATAACAAACAGATGGGCCAGTAATATTCTTTTTTACCTGGCACTAATTAAATCATCTAATAAATATAACAGTCTCAAAAACACACATTATAGATCTATATCCTGTTGATCTGAAAATGTTGGAATTAATCATCTTGAAAGTCCTAAACTTAGCTCAGCAATAGGGATGATGACTGCATTAAAAAACTATAATTCTATTTAGTCCGTCAGTTAGATTATACAAAAATACTAGACACATATTTTTCGCTTTATCAAATTAACAAAAAATCACAAAGATAATGAGCATCAAAGTTTTAGAGTGGGGGCTTGCGACGTCACTATTTAGTAAAAATTGTACGAAAGTGTGACGTCACGCGCAACTTGAATGCATTGTATCTTCGTCAATGTTTGTTTGACAAATAAATAAAAAAATAGGTGTCAATATTTTTTTATAATCTAACTGACGGACTATACAGAATTTTTTAGTCATCTAGCCTATTGTAGTTAATTATTAAATGTTATTATTAAGACATAGATGTCTTAATAATAACATTATATGAATGTATAATGTATAATATATGTGTTATACGAATGTATGAGCTTACTAGAGTAAGCTTATACATTCGTGTTTCCTATGCACTATGTTTGCATTGGAAACACAAATGTATAAGCTTACTACACACCTGTTTACAAGAAACATCAATGATAAATGAAACAATACATGTGTAAGATATTTTTAGACTTACAATAATCCTTTGTTTGATCTATTTATAAAGAAAAAAAAAATAAACATACTTACAGCGACATTTCAGTTTGGTGCGACAATACGCTTCTCTAAGAAGCTCTCGCGTTGAATACGACTTATTGAGGAAAACGTTACAACTTTGAATTTTATTGTAAATGTTATGATTTAATTTTCTTATTCCTCCTACTAAAGAATTACACAGGCTCATATTGATGGATTTAATTGTTCTACAGTATGATGAAGATTGAGAGAGCACAAACGGGTGACTAAAAAAAACCCTTTGCAATTTAGTTTATAAATTGTTATATATAAAATCGTTAAGCTATAATTAAACTAAATAACACGATCTTAACTGACTATTAATACAAATAATTGAACATCGTTGCATAATTCTTTGCCAAATTCAAACACACGAACCAAATCCACGATAACATAGTACTGCTGTCAGTGCTGACAAGTGTCAAACTGACATGACAACAAGTGCTGTCTCAGCTTTCTGTTTGATGGCAGATGAGTAAAAAATGCGATTCAGTCAGTAATATTTATAATCCATTTGATTTTGTAGGTATTTACAATTGATTAAATATCGAATTATAAAATCAGATTTCTAATCAATGCGTTCTCTCTGCCTACCCCGCTAGGGAAGAAGCGTGAAGTTTAGTTAGTTAGCTAAGTAATAAATTGAGCTGAGTAATTTGATTTTGTTATGCTAGGTTAAGCATTGCACCAAATAAATTTTATTTTCTTTTTTTCTTTCAAAAAATATGTAAAAAAAAAACGGGGCAAGTGAGTGAGAGTCGGACCTTGCACACAGAGGTTTCTTACGAACTCTTCACGAGCACCGAACATTAAGTTTAGTATAAATAAGCCAAATTTTAATTGGGCTCTTAGATTAAAATTTTACTTCAAAACTACCAGGCATAGTTCCGCTTAGATATATTTTCCTTGCATAATTACTATGTAATCATTTATAAACAGTGAGTGAGTCGTCATAAAATGCACTTATTTAAATATAGGATTCCATGCTTAATTTTATCGACGGAAAACGTAATAAATATATCGACGGGCAAATGTTTCGTGTGATGAACATTTTTACTCGAGTCATGGATGTATTTAATATTTCATAATATCCATAGCACAAGCTTATACGCTTAAGGAATTGGTGTGTCAGGCTAAAGATTTTATTAATTTATTTATTACTTTCCACGCCCTGTTTAACACTTGTTAACCTATGTTGGTCTGGCTGGGATTCAAAAAATATGTACCAACCGTGTCTGGCACGTCGTCTTCTACGACATGCTAGATATTATGTGGGCAACAATCATCACTTATCACTATTTTTGCACAATTTTCCATCTGCTTCAACTTAGGTAAATTTATTTGTGACTAAAGAGCATCACATTCGGGAATCACAGCCGTGATGGTATTATATAATGTAATTTATCTTCTGAGAACAATAATTATAATTAATGGTATAAATATTACCATGTCTTGGAAATTATTTAGATGTTTCAGGTATGACGCAACTTACAAAGTCATTCGCTCTACTGTATTAGTAACTGAAGGTTACTGCTATTATTGAATAAACAATTAACTATACCAAATTGCAAGGGCAAACAAATCAGCTTTGGTACCAAATAAAACAGCAAAGTGCAAAAAATTAACAAATATTATATTTCATGTAATTTAATCTATAGTACTTATACCTATAATAACAAGTTTTGAAGATTACTTTTATTTAAGAAATTATATTTGAGGGTATCCACTACCAATATAGTTTTTGCTACGATAACGGAAGTTATGCGTTACGATATTCACATCCTTGCCAGCGAGTTTGATGTTACAGTCGTCGCCGACTCGGGTGACGTAACAAAGCGTGTACAGCGCCATCTCGAGTTCTGGTGAAGTGCCTATGAATAGAGTATCGACGGGCTTGTCTGTTCCTTGTTGATTTATATGAAATTTGATAACAGCCCCTTTCTGAAAAAGAAAAAAAATAGATTTGAAGTTAACATTCACATAAAAACCCTATTTATTTATTTTTTTAAATCGATCATGCTCTGGATATCTTTAAAATCATTCCTAAGTTGGTCTGGGACATCACAATAATGAATAACTATAAATAAAAGATTCACTTACAATAATTGATAAAGGTACCTACTGCATACACCCATACACAAGAAATACATCTGTATAATAGACAACTTTTACGGGGTTCGAACCCGCGCCCCTTTCTAAAATTGTATACGGTTTAAAAACACAGTATTGATCTCTTTGGTGTAGACTGTTTAATTGCGTATGATTTTTATTTCAGTGCAAATGAAATTGATTACTAAGTTAGTCGAGTATTTTGAATTATCAAAAGGATATTTCTTGAAATCATTCGAATTCCCCGTAGTAAAAAAAATAACTAACATCACCAAAATCCTTATACTTCAGGTAACCGAGATAGTTCAGACGATTCGCTTGTTCTTCTTTCGAAAAATATATCCAATTATGGAGCCCTGAAAATAAAAAAAACACTATGATGTGCTAATCAAACCAGCTTGTACACCTTATTAGTCTGTAAAAAATATGATTACCTATACATTTTATTAATAAAAGACCTTGATGTTAATGTAACTATACAAAAATAACCTTTTTTATAAGACTTATGTACACCTACTTACATAATTAAGGTTTTTTAAGAGAGTGACTTAAGTAACTAATTCATTTTTAGGATTCTGTACCAAAAAAATACAATAAATTAACCCTTATAATAATGGTAGGCTTGACTGTATGTCAGTAAATATGACTTGATTTTTTCAGGACTTGTGGAAAAATCTAATTTTCATATGAATTTGATTTTCCCACAGTTATATTTTTAGTCCATATTTTTACATTTTATTTTTCTCATCGATACATCAAACAAAAAAATATATTTTTTGCCAAATATTTATGTGAAAGAAATCTGAAAAAAAATATCTGAAATACAGTTATAAAGATTCAGATTACCTATTACATACAAAAATAGATCATTTTTATAAGTACCTATAATGTTTGCGCTTGAAACGGATGAATTTCGTACGTTTGACAATTTACTTAATTCTCTTAATAATGGTAAATTCTATGTCAATTGCAACTAACCTGATACTTCTTTGTTTTTAAGTTCTGAGACAAAAATGTGTTCAAATCCTGAACTACTTAGCTTCCCTTTGCCTCTAGAGTACAAGCCAAACCACATCTGTTTCAAAAAGTCTCTCTGCTGTCGAGGATCAGGTGAAACGTAGCCTGAAATAGAAATGAAAGAACATTCAAGTTAACTCGCCAATGTTAAACACATTTTAAGCTCTGAGTATTAAGAAATCATCAAGAGGTAGCTCGTGTATTGTTTTCTGTTACCGAACATTCAGAAAACAAACACTACTACTGTGCAGATAGTACAATAAAATTACTTGGAAAATATGTATATTATTACTTCATTCATTAACCTAAAAAGTTTTGGGGATTCTCCCGCTAACAGATCACAAACAAAATATGATACCCACGGAAGCTTTTTTAACCGACTTCATTTATACTATTTACTTAATGATTAGAATAGAAATGAGTATTAAGTACCTTTATCTTTCAAAAAGGTCATCAGGTGACGAATAACTGTCGTAGACATAATTGCATCCATAAAAGCATTTTCTTCATTTCTCTCCTGTGATCGAAAGAATAAAATTAAAAACGGAATAAGTACATACCTGTGTACTTACTATCAACTATTTAATTTAATAAATGCAACTTTTTTAATAAAATGTTTATGTTAAATTAAGATTCATACCTGCGCAGTAACATGCTCGTTTACAAGGGTATCTCTTTCATAATTGTCTAGTAAAGGCAACAATTTTTGGATTGTTGGAATATTCCACGTTTCAGAAGATACTGTGAGTAATCTGCAATTTATTAACATTATGCAAAGTAAACAAACACGTTGTAATCAATCAGTGTCTGGGTACTGTTCCATATCGTATGAAGAAAGTATATTTATCAGACTAACTGATGTACCTACCTATGTACATACATTTAGGAGAAAGAATAGATGATTTACCTTAGACACAATAAATAGGTATTGAGTTTGTCCCATATTGGTCAGGGATTTAAAAATAATGTGCCAACTGTTTACATTGCCTAGCATGTTAAACGCGACTAATGGTATATCGGGTTTTGGGCGATGATATTAGGGTGATCATGTAGCCAATAAGCTAGCCACTTGTCGCTACTTTTTCACCATTTTCCATCTAACCCAGCTTACCCAGCCCAGTTTTATTTTTTGACTGAATGCGGTTTTACTGAATTACAGGCGTGATGATATGAATGTATGTAATATAAGTACCAATGAGTATTATTTGAATATCAATAATAAACTAATGCTTAGTAAAATATACGACAGAAATCTGTAATAATTTTATTTGCTTAGGTCCACAAAAGTACAGATACAAGGTATCTATGATTGTTCATAAATGAATATGTAAACTTACGGCAATGGGGCCTTGTCGTCTGTCGATTGTGATGTCGTTTTTTCCTGGTAATTAATAGTAACGTATTTTGCAGCATTATTTGTGTCTCGTTTGAGGAGTTCTTCACTAAGAATTTTTAATTCACTATCAGATGGTTTGTTTCCATTATTGCCTTGATTTCCATTACCTATCGAACTTGGCAATACTAATGGACGTGAAGTTGTGGCCGAGTTGATATTGTTTCCAGGTTTTAACGAAGTAGTAAATCCGCTTATAGTTGATGGCTTAGAGGTTGCGCCCGTAGTTATTACAGTTGGTCGATTAGAACCTGCCACAATAGAACTAAAACTTAGCGGTTTCGGAGTTGTAATCACCTTTGGTGTAGATTGCGTAACTGTGTTTTGAACTTTTGTAGTCGAACCTTGTAGGATATTACTATAACTAGGTACTTTATTAGGACCATTTGTTTGCTTATCCTTGCTTTCGTAAAAGTTTATAATGTCTTTAACTTTTCCAGTTCCTTGTTGTGGAGGTTTGGTGGAAGGAAAGCTTGGCGCTACATAGTCGCGTTTTCCTGTAGACTGAGTAGGGCGACTAGGCTGTGGACTGGACAATGGTCGTCCTGTTGTTTGTGTGGACGATGAAGGTCCCAGTGCAGGAAAATTTTGTGAATTTGCTGGAGGTTTAAGAGGTGGGAAATTTGGTGCTACATAATCACGCTTTCCAGATGACTGAGTAGGTCGGGTCGCTTGTGGAGTAGACCAAGGCCGGGGCGTAGTTACTGTGGATAATGAAGGTCCCAGTGGGGGGAAGTCTTCTTTTTTTGTTGTTGATGTCTGTTGCGCTACATAATCCCTTTTAGGAGGCGCTGGATTATTTCCAGGCACGCCAGCTTCGTGTAGTAAGAAGTCAGCATTCTGATTGTATTGGCGTCTAGCTGTAAATTAAACATATTTAATAAGTGACGCTACCTACATAAGTCATTATAAAATATGGTTATAAATACAATATTATAATCATAATTTGGTAACTGCAGAGCGGTGGTAGCTCAATAATAAGGACACGCGCCTCTTAACCGAGGAGTGCGGGTTCAAACCTGACACGTACCTCTGGATTTTTCAAATCTATGTACGTATTTTATACCACTAGCTCGGCGGTAAGGGAAAACATCGTGATGAAACCTGCAAATTCAAACAACTTTGGATTTGTAACCTAGATCCAAAAATTGTCTGGTTCCCCTATCTTAGGGTTACGAAGGTCAGATCGGCAGTCGCTTCATTGTAATTACCAGACTCGCTAAATCCTGGATCTTGGTCTAAGCGGACCCCGTCCAAACACGGGACATAACGGTAGGAAGATGAATTTCGTAACTGCACATTTTTTATTTTCCCCCTGATCCATTGTAAAATATAAATGAAATATGATAATCAAACAATGTCAAGAGTCAATGTAGCGGTCAATTTGTATGTAGTATAGTCAGTTCAAATGTATTACGATATCGTAGTACTCATCGCATTTAGTCCTAAGTTAATCACAAGTCCAGGCAGTGAGGAACATGTTTTACTTATTATAGATGGCTTTACACCCTTGAATTTTAGGCGCAATGCATAAATTGCGAACAAATAATTGTTATTCTATCCATTCAACAAGCATTTACTTGGGTGTGCGCGCTATTATGCCCATTTCTGTCTATAGTTACATTCTGCCTATTGCTGATATAATTAGTTATGTAATCTTTTGAACGGCTTGATGGCGCATTAGGTAGTGGTGACCCTGTCCTACACGTCAAGAGTTGTAGGTTCGATTCTCAGCCAAGACAAACATTCGTGGAGTAAATAAGTACATGTTTGTTTTGTGTCTGGTTGTTAATATTTTTATACATTTAATTTTGTGAGGCAAATTTGTTAAAAGTTCTGATAGCCATAACATACCTATATGTGACTTAATTCGGATCAGTGTATATGATGTTGTCTAATATATATTTTTTATCTTCTATAAGATCTGGTAATTCTATTAGTTAATTAATTTTTAATCATGGACTTAAAAGGTTAAAGGAATAGAATTGATGAGTAAAATAATTTGAATTTAATAATCTATTTTTAGGTCTTTTAATTGACTGGGTTACTGGTTTTGGCTGTGACGTATATTTATATAAAAAAAAAATATGTCATATAATATTTGTAACGTAATTTTATTGTTGACATTTATGAGACCTATTTTGACATATGGAAGGTCAATGAATATACAACCCGCGCCTTCGGTCCCGGGGATATGGGTTTAAATTTGATCCCGTATCGCATTTTAATAAGTAAATCTAAGTAGAGAACTTGTACAACAGAAGCCACAAATATCCCAAAAAGATTACGAAGGTCAGGTGGCAGACGCTTCAATGTCGTAATAGATTCACTAAGTTCAGGACTATATTGTCCAAATAAACCTCGATTAAGAACGAGATATAAGGTGACCTTACAAAATTCGCACAAAGAAATCTAAAAAAGTGGGTCAATAAACTTTGAAGCTAAGTGAAGACTTTATTATTCAGGAAACTAATGCAGCCTGATTGTTATTTAATCTTTTTGGATTATTATGCTAAGCGATTTGTTTTGGTAATCTTGGTTTATTGAATTAAATATTTAGTAAGTAGTAGGTAGATGTTGCAGATATGAATATCCTGCTAATAATAATGACACACACATAGAAATCAAACTTTCACCAGATCTGGCTATATTGTTGATGACCAAATTACGATGTCACTTAGTACTAAGAAAAGTACTTAATTAATAATATATTATAATTTAATGATGCTTACCTACATTATATTTAAACGTTAACACAATAAGAAATGTCACTGTAAATCCGTATATGCGCATGATTTAATTAACAAAAGACACCTAGTAGCTACCTAGTAGCTAATTTTTAGACTAGATAATAAAACTCTTGACCCGAGTCTGGGGTCACACAAACGGATTAATATGTCACGGTCTCCGATGTTATGTACGTCTTATTATTTCGTTCGTACATAGTTAACTGGTTGAATAGAATCAACAACCAGTCTCACAGCTTGAACTGCTGGCGGCGTGACGTATTTGCAGTTAGTCGTGTACATTATTTTACTTCACCCATATAGATACTACGTACGACATGCATGCAGTCGAATCATCAAATAAGCATGCTTTATACAAATGTATTAAATACAACAAAGACTAATTTTAATATGAAATCTTGATAATATTTTATATATTTAAAAATATTGTGAAATTTGTCATAGGTACATTTTCCAACAAAGAATATAAGAAGGGTCCACTGAAATTATATGGAATATTCCATATTGTTTTTGATTTTGTAGAACTGACTCTGCCTACCCCTGCGGGGATCATGGGCGTGATGTTATGTTTGTTTGTTTGTTTGTTTAGAACTGCAAAATTTCCGTGTTCGAAATAGGTTTCATTTCGAATTTAAAAAGTTGGACATTCCTCATTAATACAATGGACCCTTCATATTTATTTTACAAGGATAGTATGTAGTTGGTTTATAAAGGTTAGTTAAAGTTCTAAGGAAAACATAAAAACGTAAAACAAAAGAATTAACAGCATAGTCCGGGACAGTTATCAATGTAACATAAAAAAATATCGATTATGTGCAGATCGAATCCAAATTTAGTCACACTAGGTACAACCCTTCATCTCAAATTAAATCTGACATTTAGGTAGTCAAGTTGGTAAACGCTGATCGGTTGTTTGTTTTGGTTATCGGAAAATTTAAAATAAATTGGAAGTGAATTTATTTCATTGTAAGAATCTCTAAAATGAAGAGTAATCTGCCATATCTAGAAATATCTACGTATTTTTTCATATGGATTTCCGCAAATTTCTACAGTTTGTATAAACTTTTTTCTGCACAAAGTGGTAAGTTTCTAAAAATATTAATTAATGAATAACGAATTTATTAGCAGAGCAAATACCTTAACATTTGCCGCAAATTATTTTACCTTGAATAGTACTTACCCTCTGACCAGTAATTCAAAGTAATACATCCAGATTTATGCTGATAGAGAAAATAGTGCAAATATTACAATTGGGCACTTAGGTAAATAATAATATTGCCTTAACCACCTTAGCCAGACGGTAATTCTTTGTTTTATAGACGATCTTCTGCCTACTTAAATAGGTATATGTTGTAATATTTATTTAATAAGTTTTGTCTTGGTTTGCTTTTATGGCTTTTACTATTTCTAGATTTATATGGGAACACCTATAATTTACTTCATTCCTTGGGGGAATTGAGACCTGGTTGGAGGTTTATATCAAGACTACAAGATGTGTCAGACATTGAGTGGAGTACTTGGAAATTCTTCTTTAGGACAGCCTGGTTTTATTTATTAATACAATTTATCATATCAGAAATAATAAGGAAAACAAAAATGTCCCTTTTAAAATATTGGTATATTGCCTCAAGTGTTATTTTCATAGCTCTTTATATGGGCTACAGGCAACTGATAGTAATTTGTGCACAACCACTTATATTTTCCACTATCATATTTTGTGGAGGCAAGAAAATTAGTATATGGATAACAAGTATTTTACTACTTATTAGTTATAACTCAATGAAATATAAATATATTTTTTGGTATTACTTAGATAGAGAGGATTCACAAGATGAGGAAGTTTATTTGATTTTGTATACAATAGCTTGGATTAAACTAAGGTGTATTAGTTTCTGTGTTGATTATATGGACAGAAAGTCAAAAGAAAAAAGTAAAGAGAGTCCTCCTATGAAAGAAACAATTGTAAATCTGTTCAGTTATGTGTTATACACACCACTCTTGTATATTGGGCCTATTATTCTTTATGAAGACTTTGAGAAGAGTTTATCTGCAAATGGAGAGAAACTGACTGTGCGTCTGAGAAAATTTATTTGGGATATGTTCCTGTTTTCACTCTATACTTTTGCCTTGGACTATGCCTTTCACTACATATATTTTCTTGCAATGCAGAATGATATTCAGGTACGGGTTTATTTTAAAAGTTCTTAAAATCTTTTGCAATGTTCACAATCTTGAACAAATCTGTCTATTGCATATCATTTTTCTATTTACTTTTTCAGGCAATAAGTAAATTACCTACAATAGCATTATGTGGTGGGGGATTGTGGATGGGCTTGGAGTTTCATATGAAATATGTGGTATCATATGGAACCACAGCAGCATTTGCTCGACTGGATAATATGGATCCCCCACCTACACCTAGGTGTATAGCTCGAGTACATGTCTATTCACAAATGTGGAGATACTTTGATGTTGGATTATACAAATTTTTAGTTAGGTGAGTGGAATATATTCATCCAGGAATCTTATATGAACCATTTGCATTACATATTTATATTACCTTGTTATTAATTGGATATTTTTTTAAAGGTACATCTACAAACCATGTGTGGAAATAATAACAAGACATGTGAGTTTGTCCAAAATAATCACCAAACTCATGGCATCATTGGCTACATTTATATTTATATTCATGTGGCATGGTACTATTTGGAACATATTTGTATGGTCCTTTTTAAATTATTTGGGCATCACGTTAGAGCATTTTAGCAAAGCCATATCTGAAACTTCATATTATAAGACATTTAAAGAAAGAATACTAAAATCAGAGCAAATGGAGACTAGGTTTATTGCCATGTTATGTTCACCCATGTTAGCTCTATCTGCTATATCTAACTTTTACCTTTTTGGTGGTAGCAAAGTTGGAAACATTTACTTTGAAAGCTTCATAAACCCATCATTTTACAATTCTATGCTTGTGATTTTTACATTATATTGTTGCTGTCACGTTTCAATTATGTTACAAGATGTCTCATCAAGAACAGATGTAAAACAGAAAGAAACAAAGAGTTCGTAAATAAACAATTGAGATAATATCCTACTTGTTAAAATAAATGAAACATAAAAATGAGGAAAACGAGATAAAATCATGTATTTTATTTAATCATAAGAAGGCTCAGTTGAAATTTACCTAACTAAGAATTATACATTTCCTAATCCCAGATATTTTTAGTGATATCCTAAGATCAACTAGGAATTTCCTTTCCCACCGTGAACAGAGTTTGTAGTCCTACTGATAGTCTGAGAAAAAAAAGCAATTTGCTGGCAAGTAGCAAGAGGGCAGGTTTGGAATAAATATAAAAATCTTTTCCTAAAAAATTTTATGCATTTCAAAATTTGAAAAGGATATTTAAAAACTGGTGCTAATCCACTCTTGTCACTGACTACTTAGGCTAAAATATATACTCAAGATCTATCAGTAGTCATATGTTACTATGTAGAAAACTTTAATTAATTAAGTTTTCCTAGTTTGAACCTGCTTGCCATTTTAAATAATTATTTTAAAAATGCGAATAGTCAGTTTTAGAAATAAATGTAAAAATAAACTATCTAAAAAACAAATATTACCCTTACAATATGTTTTTCTCGAACTGACTGTATAATTTTTTACTATAGTGCTATTTGAACTGTGATAAATTATTCTATTGTGTAAGTGTTTATAAACTATGTGAGTATTTAATATTTAATTATAATAAAGTGATATTTTTAAAACGTCTATTTTTTATGTTCAATAAATACATTGAAAAATAAAAACAGTATTGGCAACAGAATTATATTGCTTCAAGAAAAATAACAATATTTAAATAGCTATCAGTTGATATGTATTAGAACCCTTAAGTAACAGATATGAGTGTGTATGCATAGCTTCAATTAATTCTGCAGCTTCGCCTGGCACGCCCGCAGCTCTGTGAATCTGAATCAGTTCTTGTCTAGTGAATATATCTTTTCCTAGTTGATGTGCCCTCCTTGTAAGTGAGTCTAAGAATTTTTTGAGCTAAAATAAAAATTGTGTTATTAAAATGGATTATAGAACATAACTTTTTACCATGTTATTACTATACTTACTTTACTCCTTGAACTAACACCAGAGCCGTTAATAGACCTTGATAGTTGTATATTCCCAAATTCGTCACTGAAAGTATCCATTAGGCTATGTTTTACAAGACTTATCACGTCATTTGCATCTTGAGCATTTGCTTCTTCCCTGAGTTCTACTCTTGCACGAGCCTACAAATAAACACAAATATTATATTATTTATAACAATACAAATTGAGATCAATTTAAAATTGTTCCGGTTAAAATGTCGTATGGAGCACTATATGGAACAAACTATCTATTTCAGTCGTTACTTACTTGTGTAAGCCTAATACAAGCTTCTAGTTGCCTGGTAGTTATAGGCGTGCCATCTTGAGAGCCACCTTGATAATTATGTCTTAGTTCCAAGTAGAAGTTCTGTAATGCATTAGCGGCTTCAGTGCTTAGTTTTGGGTGAACGTATCTCCTTGCGTAGGCGATGTATTTTCGAAGTAGGACCAGTGGTAACGTATCGATTACCTCGCCAGGTTTTAATCGCAATCGTTTGCTATAACACGTACAAATTAATTAGGGGCCTATTAATCACGATAGTGTGTAAAAAATACACATATGTAGGTACCGATCGTACCTATTGTGAAATTGGAAAAAAAGAAGAGAATTTATAAATAATATACGCTATGTTTATGTAGACTGAGACTTAATCATTTTTATTTTAATAAATGTTCGTTTTAGTTTCCGTTTAATATAAATTTTTAACGTTATCTGAAATTGAAAAAAAAATGCATATTTATTTACACATTTATTGATACGAAACCGTTTGTTTCTATGTTAAACTAGCTGTCGCCAAAATCTTTGCCCGCGAGCACGGGACTCTAATTAGGTATTCTTCTAAAATAAAAGTATGTATGTACTAATTTAGTGATAGTATCCACCTACCTGGCAAGTGGCCAGAGTTCCGTCAAAATCGATTTGGCGTTTTGGAGATTCGCCGGAACAAACGGACAAAAATCTTAGACATTTCTTTTTCCTGATCTGGCTGTATTTTATTTCATGTTTAAGGCATTTTAACGAGAGCGGTGGAGGCTCTATGTTAAGGACTCGCCTCTTATACGAGAGGTGCGGGTTCAAACCCGGGCACGTACCTCTAAATTTTTCAAATCTTTTTCCTAATTGTTCCACTAGCTTGGGAGTAAGAGAAAACATCGAGATGAAACCTGCACATCCAAGTGTGTCATGTGTGTGGATGTGTTTCCATGATCAAAATTTGTCTGGCTTCTATATAATCCTGGATCATGGTCAAAGCGGACCCCGTCTAAGCACGGGATATAACGGTAGGAAGATGATATTCATTACATTAGAACTGTTATCTTAGTTATATTTTTAACAACTCTATCAAACTGTTGTAAAGTAATTTGATAAAGTTGACTGTTTGACCCTCTCCGGTTACGCATGAAAACATACATCTAGCGTATTCGTACGTAGGTACTCACTTTGATTGCTTATGATTAGTTCTTTACACACATTCAAACATACTTAGTTTAAAAATATTGCATAGAGCGTCACATTGGCGATTAACCCCTTTTAATTAATTTGACATATTTTTTTTTGGCTTATTCTAGTTGCAGTAACCAAGTTGCAGATGCAACGTACTTACTTAACAATCTATTTTAATAAAAAAATTGAGGAATGTGGTTTAAAAAAGTCAACATACCTCAGCGAAGCGCTACCGTCATATTGACTTGTATTGATGGATGTATCCAAATTATTTGTAGTGTTTTTTCCTTTTTGGCCACTGTGCAATGCTAACACATGTTCTGATAACATTGCGTCGATTTTCTGAAATATGGATTTATCATAAATAATGAAGCATTAAATAAGAAATAAATGTGTTTTCTGTGAATCGCGAAATTACCTCATCTGGTTGGTCTAAGAGGATAAATACCAAATCAAATCGCGATAATAGCGCAGAATTGATCTTTAGGTTTTCTGCTACAGTTTTTGCTCTGAAAGATAAAATAAACAAATGAATATTTAAGAATGCTTATACTAGTTGGTAATAATATAAGCATTTCCTGTTTTTTATTTGTATGTAGGTATGTAGGTAGGTACATATTTTATCTATAGGGTAAAATATTATTGTTTAATTTACCTCGTTACATTACTATGGCCTAGGGCGATCGAGTTACATAGGTGAGTATTCCGGATAGACCTGGAGCCGATTCAATAAACGTGACAATTTTGTTAGGATTTTTATTTATTTTTTTATAATAGGTACTACACAAACAAAGCTCGTCAGGGAGTCAAAAGGAATATACCGACAGTGTTGCTTGCCTAGTCGTAAAAAGGGGCTAGTAGGACCAGAGGGTGTTGGATTTTTGATTATTTATGTGAGAAACTTGCTGCTTGTCTCTTGACTTTTTCACAATTTTTCATATAAACCTATTTTTTTTGGCTAAATGCGGGTTAAGTAGCGTACTGCACCTTTGCAGGCGTTGTGGTATGTATGTATGAAAAGGCTATATTATATTCTCATCTGTCGGTACGGGTAGAGCACCTGTTGTAGCTGCCGGCGGCCGGGTTGGCGGCCGCCAGCACGGTGGCGCGCGCGGCCAGGCTGCACACCACGCCGCCCTTGGCCACGCTCACGCGCCGCTGCTCCATCGCCTCCAGCAGGCTGCTGTGGTGCGCGCTCATCTGTCGGTACGAACAGAAACTATAACATTGACGCTCATAGAAAACGTGGAAGATAAAAGAAAATTTGGAACACCTGCTCCTAAACTAAAGCTAAACTAGCTTCACGTCATTTTCCTGAAGGGGTAAGCAAAGAAAGCCGAGTGCCATACACTTGTTGCCAAGTTTACCTTATCAAGTTCGTCAACACAGCAGACACCCTTGTCAGCCAGTACGAGTGCCCCTGCTTCGAGGGCAAAGTCGCCGCCCGCTTCGCGGCCCAGCGCCACCGTCAGCCCGCCGGCCGATGCGGACGCACCGCACACGTACACACCTACATCACAAAGTTCGTCATAGTATAGGTACACGTGGACCGCATATTGTATTATGCAATAATTAAAGAAGTTGGCGTAAGAGATGGAAAATATTCCCCCCCCGCCGGGGTCCTCGGTTTGTCGTACGGGGGGGGGGGGGGCTTAGTAAGCCCTGGATTTGGTCCATCCAGGGCTGAAGCTAAAAGGGACCTCGAGGTGGGCCGCGACTGGTGTCTTGCCAGCCAGTCGCGGCCGGATTAGGATTGCCGAGGAAGAGGAGGAGCTGGGTGTTGTCGTTACGGTGGGCGCGGGAGCATTCCCGTGCGTACAGGGCTTCGCCCTCAATTTGGGTCGCCGGGTGGAAGGCGACTCCCCTGACGAGACGCTCTCCGCTTGTCCCTCATGATAGCAGAGGGCACAGCGCGAGAGTGTGCCCACGACGCCGTTCGCGGGGACGACCGGCGTCTGATTCCTGGGAGGTGTTGTTGAGACATACTAGGTGGCCTAGCATGTCTCGACGTGCGCGCGTGCTCGGTGCTGTGCATCCGACGTACGACGGATGACCGTGGGCTGCACAGCATCGACCACCGCCGCGCGAGGTGGGCCGCGCAGTGCGGCATGCACACAACGGAGGAGTTGTCGTATAGTCCCGGCAGTGGGGAGACCGGCTCCTCCGGAACTGCGCCGCGGGAGGCCACGTTGGGGTTTTAGCCGGTTCGAGTCCGACACACCACCCTCTGTTTCCCCGAGCAGAGGGTGACGGCTCGTGGGAGTTTCCCCAACAGAAAAAAAAAAGGAGATGGGAAATATTTAGTTTTTAGCTTAGGCATGATAAAAGTTTGTCTCCTGAAATTCATCTTTTTGATCTTTAACTACCTGCTGAATTAAATTATTAATATATAATAATTATAATTATTAAATGGGTGTTCTGCTCAAATACTTACCTAGTGGCTCAAGGTCATAAGTGAAAATATTTTTTTCCTAATGTATTGTGTTAACCCTGCTTGGGTAAAAACATGGAATGGACTTCATTTTGGTGGTACATAAATAAAATGAATAAACCTCTTGGTGCAGCATGCGCCGCTGCCTGTAGCAATTGTGACTTGCCAAGACCTGGATCCCCAACTACGAGTATGTGTGGATTGGATCTCGGACCGTTATCTAGTTCCGTCCCTCCTATCAAGCCTAGTATGAGGCCAGCCTTCACTGCTTCATGCCCAAATATTGTAGGACACAAGGAATGTACAAGCAGTCTGAAGACGTCTTCAGATGCATGAATTTCCTGAAAAGTATAACATTATTAATTAAGTGAACCAAATTCGAATTGATTAAAATTGACACTTCAGGCAAAGTTAGGGCAAGTACAAAAAGGGATATTCTACACCTGTATTGTACTTGAATTTAACTTAACTACGTTAGTAAAATAATACTTCAAATATAAAATGTAGCAGATACATACATGGAGTATTAAATATGCCGAATAAAGTCCTTCGAGCCGGATCATGTTCCGGAATTTATGTATCCAGCTTGGAAGTTGAATCGAGAAGTACTTATAATAAATTAGCGCAAATTTTGTAATGGAGATGTAAAGAAAGCACAAAAATACTTAAATAAAATAAAGAGGTCGCACGCCAGCAATACCTGTATAGCATAGTAATCCTTTAGGGTAAATGATAATGTTGGATTGCTTAAATTTCTTTGACTGTGTATTGATACTGCTTCTATGTATAATTGTAATAATCTAGCAGCTCTTTTTCCATCTTCGCCACCTTTACTCTCACCGCGAACCTGTAGTTAAAACATATTTTAAGAGGGATAAACATTTTCTGTATAAGTATTTTTAAAAAAATCGTTTAGTTTGTTATATAAAAAAGCAATAACTTGGATTCGATATTGTTTTTTCTGCTTAAACAGTCAGAGTAAACATTCTTCTTATTAGAAAATATTATCATTGTAATGTGTAGCATACATAGTACATATAGGACAATACAATTATGTCTTTAAAGGACTTTTTTACCATATTAAAGTATCAATACCTGTACTATTCCAGTAACTGAAAGGACATCTCCAGGACATGCTGTTCCCACTAGATCACCTTGTAATTCTATTTCCACACTTCTAGGTATAGTTCCAGAAATACCCTAAATAACAAGGATTTAAACCATAGTTAGATAATAAAAAATTGTCTGGAACTTAAAAAGAATGTGCCAACTGTGTTTCTTGCCTAGCATGTCGTAAAAAGCGACTAATGGTATATGGGGTTTTAGGTAAGTAATTGTGTAAGCAACGAGCTAGCCACTTGTACACACTACTTTTTCACAATTTGCCATCTAACCGAGCCCAGTTTTATTTTTGGCTGAATGTGGTTAAAGGGACCTGCTGCCCCTTTGACTCTGCCCACCCCTTCAAGGACTATGGGCGTGATGTTAAGTATATAGATAATTAATAAAAAAAATCATTGCACACTTAATCTGATCAACTTCAGCATGTCTATGACCCAGCTAAAATATGTAAAGAATATGTATAGTTTAAATATGTAATGTGCTTTATGTACAATATACCTGTGATTGAATTTCTTGAATTTTAGCCACTTGCCAGTCTGTAGTGTTTGTAAATGGTGATGACTGTAATGGATCAAATTTAGTACCACCATTACAACCTTGACACACATTGGGAGCTGTAAAATCAAAATATTTATTATTGGATACTACTATGGTAGATATCTGCATAAGTTAACAAAACCTATAGCAAGATCTTGCATCCACCAGTAATGCTTAACATTTAAATTAGGTACTGGAGAAAATAAAATGCACTGAAGTGTTTTTTGACTGGCCCATAGGGCGAGTAGTCAGAGACCCTGGCCATGAAAGGGTTGCAGGTTAGAATTGCACTAGGGACAAATGTTTCATGTGATGAACATGGACAGTTGTCTCAATTCATGGCTGTTTATAAACATAAATTTAAGTGTGTCTATCTGTTTACCTAGTATCCATAGCACAGGCTTAAAAGCCTAGTTTGGAACTAGGGAATTGGTGTGTCAGTCTGGAGAATTTATTTATTTGATCTTAGGCTGATTACCTGTGAATACTCCTTGTGGTTGCAGTACTGCTTGGACACTGTGACAACTTGAACATTCAAAAGCCATGGAGTTACAGATTAGGCCAATGCTACCCACACGAATTACTGTACCTTTGATAGTGATTAATTTGCCTAGAATAAATTTATATAAATAAGAAAAATTTATATAAATTAATAACATAACATAACATCACGCCCGTAATCCCTGAAGGGGTAGGCAGAGTCAAAGGGATAGCAGTTCTCTTTAACCACATTCAGCCAAATTCTATCTAACCCAGCCCAATTTTATTGGGCTGGGTTAGATAGAATTTGGCTGAATGTGGGAGGTTAGAGAAATTGTGAAAAAGTAGTGACAAGTTGCTAGCTTGTTGCCTATACAATCACATACCCAAAACCCGATATATCATTAGTCGCCTTTTACGACATGCTAGGCAAGAAACACAGTTGGCAAAATTCTTTTATAGTCCCAGACCAACATGGGAAAACAAATGAATTAATCATTATACATGCTCTTGAGTTAGGATCTTACAGAACATTCAAAGAACTTTTAAGGTATAACATTTACCTTGAATATTGTATCAACCTTTTAATTATTATTACTTAAATTTAGAATACAAAAACAAAGATACATTGACTGTCTCAATGGCTTATTCGGTAGTGACCCTGCCCCATGCGCCAAGAGTTGTGGGTTCGATCCCCACCCAGGAAAAACATTTGTGTGAGGAATACTTGTGTTTGTTCTGTGTCTGGGTGTTAATAACCAACATTTAAGTATATATTTGTATATACCACTGTTGATTCTGATATCCGTAACACAAGTGCTTAAGCTATTTACCTCGGAATCAGATCAATGTGTGTGATGTAGTCTGATATTTATTTATTTATTTACATTAATCTAACCTATTCATTTAATATGTTTAATAGTAAAAGTACGCAAATCATGTACAACATGCAGTTATTAATTACCATTGTGTACTTAATCAACTGAGAGATGCCTTACCAAAGTAATTAACTTTTAAATTAGCCAAAGGTATAACTGGTTGATGATTTAACACTCTGACTTTTATTTTTGATTCACATTTCAAACTCTGTAAAAAAAAACAATAAAAGCAAATATTTAATTTTAAAATAATTTGTGACATATAATTGTACAAAAAAATTAAGCAATTATGATCATTGCATTTTAAAATCAAATAGGTATGTACCTGATGTAAGCAGAATTCTAATAGACGGAGTGTAACCTCTGGCTTTTCAAATAAGTCATTGCTGAATGTAGACCACCCTAAGTTGAATTCCGAGTCATTAATTAAGTTTTGTACATCTAAGGGAACGCTTCTAGACTGATCTATTTTTTCCAAGTCAAATAAATTCCTGTTTTTTTCAATAAATGACTTGAAACATGTCATGTGATCAGAAAACTCTTGGTTTGGAGGATATTCTAAAATTAAATGTTAACATATTATGAGCATTTTTGGTCTAATGGCAAGAGAAAAAATCATAGAACTATGATTTTTAATGACAAGGTACTTACCTTCTGTGGGGAAATATAACCTCCATAAGTTATTCCCACTTGTTAATGATAACACTATAGGCAGCTGGTTTGCTGGTGCCCGAGAGGAGCCAGCCACGCTAGATATTCGCGCTGATGAAGACGAATTATTTATTAAACTTCTATTATCATTGATATTGTTTGATCTATTGGACTTGTTGTACCAATTATTTTTATAGCGTCCTCTCCAGTTACGCCGCATTATTTCGATTCAAAAGAATAGGTTCACGATTATTTTAAAGGTATTATTTTCTATAATTCCCAATGTTTTCAAAAGTTAACACAACAACTTCATTCATTTTCTTTTCGTTTCCCGCTTCGTTCGCAGATCAACAAGTTATTTGTTTGTGTCATAGTGACAATTTACCTTTTTATTTCTAAAAAAATGAGACATCTAATGTTATAGCTGAATGTTTTACTTAATTTTATCATGACTAAAAATAAAGCACCTATTAAGAACATTTGCATACTTTTTAAAGAATTGATAAAACGTTTTATTCATTCCGTATTTTACAGAATAAAAAAGAACATAATTTTTGCCGAACATAATGGTTACAGGTTAATGATTTTGGTGCATATATGCTTTTACCTGTAAAAGTATTAAGCCTGTGTCTAACTAAAGTAGGTACACAGTTCGTCATAAATTATGTTCCATTATATTCTGTAGAATACGGAACCAATAAATTGCTTTTTATGTTAGGCAGGTACATACTCTATGAATTTAATTTAAAGGGCACATTTTCTTTTTTTTTTGCAGTTGGAAATCGATTCAGTTAATTCATGTTATGTATTAAATTAAATTATTTTTGAATGTTGGCTTGTGTGACTAATGATCTACTCTAACTAACTCGAGTTAAGTCGAATTGAGTTCTCTCTCTTGAGTTTGTTTGTTTGAACTTGTAGCGTTCAAGAGAGAGAAGAGCTAATCTGAGGAACTACTGTTCCGATTTGAAAAAATATTTCAGTGTAGGATTTTATAGTAAATTAATTATATATTAGGTTTAATAGTAAATTAAACCGTTTTCTTAGTTCCTTAAATCTTTTGAAAAAACCTTTTTTCAAAAGAATTGAGGTATTTTTTCTGATGTTGGAATAATGAGGACATAGGATAATGTAGGTTAAACTGTTAGGTTATACTAAAACAATAGAGTGCGTCGTATTTTTGGGAGCAACTATAAACCTTAACAGAGCAGGAATAAGGTGTACATTTAGACAGAAGTTTTCTACGCGTAGTCTTGCGTTACAACGCAGGATTGTGGCTTCGCTGCTACGCCCATGTGGCACTTCCACTTAATATTTGTTCCGTGAGTATGTTAAACACCTATCTTCTTTGGCTAGACTTTTAAGTTCTATCGAGATATTTATGTTCATCAATGTTCATAGATTTTACTTTTTTATTCGTTCAAAATTCTATATTCAAAATCATTTAAATTTGGAATATTAACCTGACACCATCACTTACATTACTTTTCCGTCAATTCGATCAATGACCACCGTGAAACCTGTTGCGTGTCCGTCATTTTTTGATTATTGAGAATTGTAAATAGTTTTCAAAAGGTTTTAATAAAATGGCTGAGGAAGGTGGTGAGGTGCCGCCTGAGGCTGCGCCACCTCCTGTCGAAGGAGAAGAAGGTGCGGAAGCTCCAGCCGAGGTGCTAGATGAAGAGGGCGACGGCGGTAAATCCACCGTCCGAATTGACGATAATGCAAGGCGATATTCGAGGAAGCAGTCCATGTTCCGCCCTACGCTCAGCAGCATAGGTCGGGTGGACGTCGACCGAACAGCTCTCGAAGCCATACTTGACGTCGGCTCACGCTTGCAAGACATACAAAAGAAGAGTAAAGTGTCCATGAGCACTTTGGCTTTGGCCCACGAGTCTTACAAAGATAAGCAAGTAAATAAAGTCGTTAACTAAATATTAATTTGTTTAATTTTACTATCACTTACACTTACCTAATTTTTATCTGAATGTTTTCTAGGCAAAAGCTAAAGAAGCTCGTAATAATCGTATGGGCGGCTTGAAGACTCAAACTAGGTTTTTGCTAGAAAACGCTGCAGCGCTAATAAACAAATCTATTGAATATGTTCTGGTGAGATATAGCCTTGGATAAATAATAGTTTGTTATAGGTTTATAATAAAATAAAACAATTTAGGAATGACAAATGATTTTTGTTCAAATTATAGGATGGAGTCTATGATGCAGACATTCATATTGATTTATTAGATAGTGCCGTAGCGGAAGGTGGTAGGAACTGTATTGTTTTATGTGATGCTCATTTGCCACCATTGAAGATGGGTAAGATTGTTAAGGTGTATACATACTTAGCCAAAATAACTGTAAACCGAAATCGTAAAAACAAAAAATAGTGAATAGTAAATTACTCTAGGGGGGGAAAGCCGGGTAATCACGAATGTCGGGTAATCCCGAACGCAGTTATTCTAATATTTTAGAAAGACATTGCATTATTTTCTTTGTACTTATTCTTCTTAAGCATCACACCACTCTTAGTGCCAGACAGCAGCGCGGTAAGACCGGGCGCACGTGGGTGTCAAAGTAGGTATGAGTTTTCACGCACGCACGCACGCACGCACGCACGCACGCACGCACGCACGCACGCACGCACGCACACACACAAACACACGTTAAACTTCGTCGTTTTTGCGTTCTTGGTTAAAAATAACAATATCTAAAAAAAGCTAATGGGGAAGTCAAAATGAAATAATACACCTCAGAAAAGCTTTTCAAATTTATTTAGCGCCAAAAACCATAATTTATTATTATTGATATTCATTCGTAATAAGTTGTAATTGAAGACTGAATAAAGATGATCAGTGTCAGTTCGTAATTACCCGACGTTAGTCGGGTAAACTCATCATTATGGGTTTTGTTTTTCGCCATTAATGTTAACTTTTATTCAGAAAATATGAACTTTGATTCTTGATTTTACTACATGGATAGTATAACTTTTGCCATAAAATAAATAATAAATAAATAAATTCTCAAGACTGACACACCAATTCCCTAGTCCCAAACTAAGCTTATGCTTGTGCTATGGATACTAGGTGAGCGGATAGACATACTTAAATACGTTTATAAACATCCATGACTCGAGTATCTCGACCCATGTTCATCACACGAAACATTTGCCCCTAGCGGGATTCGAACCCGCGACCCTTGGTTTCGTGGCCAGGGTCTCTAATATCTGCTATTTTATTTAAATTTTCCCTTAGTTGTTTGTAGTTACCCTGCTTTCCCTTATGCAAAATTATTTTTAGTATCTTCATATATTCGAAATCTCTTAACTACTTATTTAACACATTATTCGGAGGTTTCGCATATAATAAAAATAACCTTGTATATTGTACAGACCTACATTACCTATTTATAGATAATTATGGTCTAAGCGGACCCCGACTAAGCACGTGACATAACGCTAGGAAGATAATAATTACCTATTTATAAATTATTATTCAGTACCTATGTACACTTTTTAAAAGTTACTGTCTTGTTACGCTTAAATTAGACTTTACTTAGTAACAAGAAAAAGAAGAGCAAGCAATTTTTAATTATTTAAATTACTCCACGGGAAATACAAGTAGATATCTACTAGGAAATGCTTTTCCCGTGTTTCCATTACGTTGGCACATTAGTGCATAATTAAAGCGCGCCTGTAAAAGCTGTGCTCTACAAGGTATTTCGAGGACTTGTCAAAAGCTTCGTGTGAAACGTATTTTGGTAGAAATTTTATATAGTCTTAAAATTTTCCAAGAAATATTAGTTGGACAAAATTATTTCAGAATCTGGGCGCTTTGTACCAAATCAGAAGACTTGGATGGATAGAACATATATATCCGATGCTGCCTCAATAGGTACAGAGGGTAAATGCGTCGCCATGTATAGAATCAAGAACAAACTTATAGACTCGAAGAACGTGGCTGAAGTGGGTTTGGAATTTATTTAATTTTATTTCTTTACCTGCCTGACACCCCACCCTTGTGTGTACCTATGTTTGTATTTACTTACTTTCCATTAGTATTTAAAATAGTATTTACTGCCTGAATTTGTCCACACATGTCTTCAGAGAGCAGATTTTGGTAATCCTTTTTTTTTTGAGTTTTTAATTAATTCTGAAGTACAACTTCAGACTGAAGTACATCTACAAACGTAGATTGCAATTTCTGATGTTGATATTTCACAACTGCAGTCAACTGGCAAGAAATTTAACATTTGAAGTATTTAGTAAATTTATTTAATAACGTATTTCCAGGATTATTTCTTGGTTTACTTCGATATGACCCAAGATACAGAGAACGTGGTCTCTGGAGTTTATAAAACAATGAGTCGGGTCTACATCCCTGCATTGCAATGCTGCAAGGCTTGGGGCGACATTAACCCACCAAATCCAAGGAGTGAGGTCATCATTAGGACTTACATCTCTAAGATAATGTTATTTATCGACTACCTTGCAAGTAAGATTATTCTCTATCTATACTAATATTATGCGGAGGAAAGATTTGTATTTTTGTAATGAATAAACTCAAAAACTACTGTGCCAATTTTACACCATTGGAAAGCTACATTATCCAGAAGTAACCTTAGCTATATTTTATCTCCATATTCCTTCAGAAACGGGAACTATGCGGGTGAAACCGCGGGGCGCTGCTAGTTTCTAATAACATAAATTATCGTAGAGCTAGGGCATCTTTGTGTATATAATAAAGACGCAAAAGGAATACCAAATATTCAGAAATCAATTTAGTGTAGGTATTGGCTACCTATTGGATTTTTACTAACCGACAAAAAAAAAAACAGACGAAGTCCTCAAGTCGACGCATATGTTTTTATTTCTTATTTAAATTATGTTCAATTAAGGTTGTAAAGGTGGGATAACCACCTAACACATTGCTTTTGACGCCTTTTCTTTATATCTATGCAATGGATAGTAAAAAAAATATATAAACGACTAGGTATTTTACATATTTAATGAAGAAACTGAAGTCTAAGCCAGATTATTTTTTTCGTCAGAAACTAAAGTGGACCTGGATTGTTGTACGAAGTTTAAAATAAACTTAGCGTTATACGAAGAGGAGTTGTCTGATGCGGAGAAAATGAAAGCAGCAATCACAAAAACACATGTTTTGGAAGAAATTTGCACTTTTGTAAAGCAGTGGGTTAGGCAAATAACTATGGTAAGTTGGTATAATAAGGAGGGATTCAATAAGAAGTAAACGTTTAATCTTACTCACGCTGTAAAATTTTCCACTAATATTGGAGACCTGCAGTAAAAGTTGGATAATATACCTACATACATATATAACATCACGCCCATAATCTCCGAAGGGGTAGGCAGAGTCAAAAGTTGGAGAATATAAAAATACCTTTTCGACGATATAGGGTTATTCAATTAACTATTTCAGGTGTTGGTTCAAAGCCAGCAACTGAGGCGGGAGCCGTCGAACATCGGTCCTTTGGCAGAGCTGGATCATTGGCGCCGGCAGCTTACTACTTTTACCTCAATCATAGAGCACATTAAGAGTGATGCTTGTCAAATGTACATTCATACGCTTATCCGAGCAAAATCCAAGCTTATAAAGGTAATGATAATGCCAACTCACGAATATTTAATTCAATATCTTATTCCTCTTAATATGTCCAAATACATCTTAAATCATTAAAGTAATAATTTTTATTTCGTAAAATGTAAGTATATACATTCTTCTCGAATAGAATCCGAACCGTTGGTAGTATTATTTGTTCTTTTTTATTTTTGTATATTGACTATTTATAAGTGCTTTCTTGAAGACTATATAAATCAAGATATTTTGAATATATGTACATGTTTTCAATTGCAGAAATGGAGAATATTAGATAACCAAGTAACAGATTATTACAACGAAGCCTATGACAATGTCAAGTATTTGTATGCATTGGAAAAATATTGTGAACCATTATACAGGTAAACTTCTCAAATGAAATCCCATTCATAAACATAATTACAATATATTTATCCGAAAAATGTCTGATTCTATCACACAAGGGGTAGGTACGTGAAATAGCCCGAACACGAATAGAAATATATTGTTATTTAGGAAGTCTATTTTTACCATTTGTAATAGTTTTTCAGTATAGTAATTTGATAAGTAAAGTTTGGTTAAATTTAATATGTTTCCTCAAAAGATGCGATCCACTTACGATGCAGCAGTTTATACCTGGACTGTTGTATACTGTGCGCATGATATTTGCCACTTCACGATACTACAATACAACTAAACAAATATCGACACTTTTGGTCAAAGTGACCAATCAAATCCTCAACACGTGCATGGACTTTTTGACTAACAATGGAAGGAAGACTATCTGGAATCAGGATAAACTGAATTTTATCAAGAAATCAAAAGTAAGACAATTACGTATTTTGTCAGCGCCTAAGGATATAAAACAAATTGATTTTACATATTAGTACAGCAAATCTCCTTGGGAGATTTTTGTAGTAATAATCTATCCCTTTCCTATTATTAGTATTATTTACCTAGTCCCTAGTCCCTAGTCGGGGCCTACTCTAACATGATCCTGGATTTAGGGAGGCGGGTTATTATGTTGAGGCTTCCGTACTACTGCCGCTTAGAGAAGTGACCCAATATTTATTACGATTATTCCTGAATGTTATCCTTTTTTGCGTACTTTGTCCAACAATTTCAATTTCAAGGTAGTTTAACTCAAATATAATTTCAGCAATGTCTCAACCTGTACAACTTCTATAGAGAGTGTTACGCTGAGACTCAAAAGGAAATGAAGGAAGCGGCAGATGAAAGGCCTTTTGATTGTTCGGAAATGTATATTTTTGGCAAGTTTGAAACTTTCAGAAAGAGGTTGCACAAGGTTGGTAGACTTTTTTGTGGAGGACAAGGTGTTGGAGTCTAGTTAGTAATATACGTTTTTTTCAATTGAGCAGTCATTTTTGGAGGTTTTCTGAGACGAGTTTGAATTTAAGCTAGCTAGCTGCTAGCAAAACGGTCTAAAGAGACATAGTTTACTCGTTAAACTTTCATTAGTAGCCCGTATCGGCGACTCAAAATTCAAATATCGCTGATTTTCCCCTCTATGGTACAGACGGCACGTTCAGCTATATTGTCCCGGTTACTCTCGAACGATCCCCAAGCCGCAATCGTTAAATAAGTCACGTCAGAAGGGAAAAGGAATTGGGGATAAAAAATCCGCTGTTCTCCCCAATTTCTAACGGTCCATTCCATTTTACGGGTGGGTTACTACGGAAATATTAACTTTTCAGATTATCGATTTGTTCCAAACGTACATTACATATTACGTGTTGAATAAAACTACTTTGGAGGGTATAGAAGAGTATGCCGCGAATCTGAACAAATTGTTCAAGCAAATATCATCGAAAACATATGACGGTTTAGATCACAGGTACTTTTTTGTAAAATATACCTACGTAATAATAAAGTCAACATGTGTTACAAGTCATTAAGGTTCATTTGTTTGCTTGCAGACGACAAGATTTCGACAAAGACTACAAAATATACAAAGACGCTGTAGCAGCTCAAGAATTGCTATTGGAAAACTTTATGATTACAGTAAATATACATACCAGTTTAAAATTTTTTTAAAACGTTTTTATTAGTAGAGTGCCGTAAGACTTATACCTCGAAACTCAGGGCCAGTTAATGAATCTCATAAAAACTGTTGAGTTAAAAGCTCAAATAACAAAGTAAAATAAAAAAAATTGTCCGCTCTTGAACAACAAAAAAAAAAATTATTATAAACTGTATGGCGTGTACCACGCAACCTGTATCAGTAAAGTTCCGTGGTTAGGGGACACCAATACCCATTGACTGAACCCCCATGTATGTTCTAGGATTTTTTGTAGTTTTCGAGATATGACCATTTTTGTAAAATTTTCAAATTTGATGTATCGGTTAGTGGATTTGGTTATAACGTTTATTGTTTGTGCCATGTTTATTTAAGATATTTTTTATCCAATAAGATGATAGTCTATATTAAACCTAAAGAGTGTAGGCATCAGTAAAACTCACAAAATATGCATTTTATTACGAGTATAAGCGCAAAAATTTATCACCAAGTGGAAAATAAAGTTATGTTTCAGAGAAATAATCAATACATTTTTATTTGAAAAAAAAGACATACTTATGCCCTATTTAATGACTTGTTAGTAATTTCAAAAACTTTTTAGGTTCTTTAGCTCTCACAATAATACAAACAATTAGGTGCATAATAATAATGCAGTTTAAAGTTAAGACAGTCAAAGGTAGTGAAATTTATTACAAACATTTGTAATCGAGAAAATGACTTAGACCTTTATTTACATTAGTTTATTAAAAAGGCATTCGAAAAAGTAACCGAACGAATTTAATGCGAGAAATGCAAGATTTTGTTATATTGGGCTTAAATTACAGAGTGTTAACAAGTGTCCCACTACGGAGATAGCTCTACACTTGCTTTTACGATTCGAAAAGCTGAAGTTGGATTGTCTATATTTGGAAGATCAGTATTACGAGTTGATAAGTAACTACACCAGTGAAATTGAGGCTTTAAGAGACAGGTAAGAAGAGTACAGTCCTCTGTTAAGTAGTAATTATATCTAATGTCTGCCAGATCTTTCTATTCGACAATTGTTAAGCTAAGATCCTGGCAGGTAAGTCCCTATTATGCTAACAGCGGCTTAGCGGTAAAACCAATCATAAATCATAAGTATTGCAAGGTCCTCACTAAAAATGTTGGGTTTAATACAATATTCATATTTTGCATTTTTTCTACGTAGCTAAGTGGTCAATTAACGAGGTGTTCACTACTACCGGCTCTCCTATAATTTTGTTACCTTTGCTTACTATAACATGCAAATTTAAAGTCTTTTATGTTAAGGTACAACGAAGAACGCGAGAATCCAGAACTCCCAAGAAACATGCCGCCTGTAGCAGGCAGAGTCATGTGGATAAGATTCTATGATAAGAACATCAAAGGTCCCATGGAAGAGTTCAAAAAGCATCATGAAGTTATTACCCACATGGTAATTTCTTTTTTATCACGTAGTTTTATTTTTTTTATTTTTATCCGTTTGAAAGCAAAAGTCTGGCGTTAAATTACTAAATTAGAAAAAACAATCTACAAAAAAAGTTCAGGTCGGTAGTACGCTGTACTAGTGTAAAGATTTATAAATGTAGGTGAAGTGAAGGTTATGAACCAGAATCATAGTAGGGTGTGTGCCTTCCCCGATGAAAAAAAGGCCTATTGTTATTTTTTTTTACGTTTTTACATATTCCTTTTTTATTTAGGCAGCTTAAATCCCACTGCTGAGCAAAAGACTCCCCCTGTGACCGCCAGTCCTCTCTGCACTGTGCCACTTCTTCCCACTTTGGGAAATTAGCGAGATCGTCCGCCATCGATGCCTTGGACGGCGGTGTCTTCAGTGTCCGTCATGTGGAATCCAGTTCGTGACTATTTTCGCCCAACGGTCCAACTCCATGCGACATACATGGTCCGCCCAACTCTACTTTAACTTTGCGGTCACAGCTCCAACATCCTCGATCTGAGTAATATTTGTGTAGGAAACGAATGTCAGTTTAACAAAACTTTTATTTTTTTTCCTTCATTCCAGAATACACAACGATGTATTAAACTGTTCAACGTAATGAGTATCGTCTTTACCGAGTTTGAATTGATTTATCATGACGCGTGGGCTGAAAACGTTGGCCAGGTGGGTAATCAATAATGTCCTCCTTCGTTATCATCCTTAAGTAATTACATAATTAGATTTTTTATAAGTTTGTATTATATTTTAGGTGCGATTGGGTCTAATAGCGCCACTTCTCATAAGACATCCGCTGACAAATAGGTATATTGTAAATTTCAATCTTTACATACCGGAGTGTATAAGAGAGGTTGAATACATGTGGCAATTGGGTTTGAGTAAGTAGAACTGCTAGCTATTTTAGACTATTGTACATTTTTCATTGACCACTTATAATAAACGCAATAATATTTATCTTAGGTGTACCGGACGGTGCTCAAATTGTGGCATTTTGCAAAGACAAAATACTCGGAAACTTTGAGAAAATGAAATCTTTAGTGGACAGAAACAACAATATTAGGAGGTGATATATTTTTGACATAATAAACACTAGATAACTATTTCGAATTTCTTTTGAAATCTTAACATATTTTAGGAGTATGCCCAAATTATATTTGCCGTTACTGCGGGCACAGTTAATAAAACTTGAGAAAGCCTTCCAACCGGGTCTTTCTACTATTACATGGACGTCCTTAGAGATTCCTGCTTATTGTGAAAATATTGAAAGAATCTTGGATGCTGTTGATCTGTTCGTTAAAGAGGTATTTAGATATTTAGTACTAGTTTGAATTAAACTCTTACACTAAACCTTAGTAGTAATTTTTTTAAAACAATAGATGATGTTAAGAGCTATAATAATCGTAGAGCGTGTATGAAAAAAGTTAATAAATGGAAAAGAAGCGAGTGATGTGTGTAAGGACCGTGTCTAAGTATTCATGGCGCTCGGTTCTTTCTGCCTATCCTGCTAGGGAGCTATTCCTTTGAATTTTTCAGGTAGTGGATATGAAAGAAGCTCGTATAGACACGATTCTGCAATCCATAACTAAGACATTATTGGTATACCTGCCTGAGCAAGCCGTCGACCCAGCGATATTCTACGAAGAAAATCTTATAAGGCGGGACGAGATTGGTAAGCATTATTAAGAGTCATAGGAAAATATGTACATACGCTTTTTTTCATAAAGTTCATAGCTATAATAATGTTCGTTATTTTACTAGCATCGGATTTGCAACAGAAATCCTGGAATGCTGAAGTCGCTGTAATAGAACTTATCAACAAATTCTTGGAAAGTGTGCCCTCGAAGCAGATCCAGGATCTAAGGGACAATTGGTACTAGATTTATAATATTCGTTACTTCTACATACTCAATATGATAATCAGAATTAAACAGATGTGCAAATGTAGACTATAAAGAAGTAGTTAGAATTTATTTTATAATATTTTACGTCTTTCCGCTAGGCTGGATATTGAAAAAGCACTGAAACAAGTCACGTCAGCTACGAGAGTGTTCCCCGAAGATGCAGGTTAGTTAGTAAACATGGATTTTGTCAACATAAAATGTTTATAATGATGGAATTAAAAATTTACTTTTTAGCTTTTATGGAGATTGAGAATCCGGAACGTTTTGATGTCCTGCCAACATTGAATGAATGCAACGAATTATTTGCTTACTTCGCTACTAAGTGCTTGGAGTCTTTGATAAAATGTACAAGACAAAGCTTAGATCTTTTGAGGAGACGAGCTTCGGTTTCGAGGTAACAGCATTTTTGCGACACTTATCTCATTTATTACTAGTCCGTTACTACCTAGTATTAACTTCACTTATCTGGTTGATTTCTAATAGTGATTTACATAAATTCTAGCTTCCTAACCATGACGATTGATCCCGAGGAGCAAAAGAAATTAAAACCACTAATGAGTACAATGATGTACTTGCAAATTCCGAGAATTTTGATAAAACCTACCTTAGAAGAGATACAAACTTCATTCTCGCAGGTTTGTGATTCTTTAATAAATTTGAAAGGACATAAATAAGGTTATATTTTTTTATGGAAAGTATTATAATTACAGGTGGTATTAAATTGTATTATGGATATCCATCGCAATGTATTTATGTGGGGTCAACAAGAGCTGTTGAAAAAGGAAAAAATGCAAGGAGCATCTTTAACTGCAACGCGAAGTGTCAGCGGTATGTACTATAGGAATTTGATTTTATTAGTGACTTTCAAATTTGTATGGACAGCTAATACTAGTATTGTTTTGCTTTTATATAGCTGGGTCAAGATCAGGATCAAGTATAATCGGAGTGAGAAACTATTTTAGAATGGTGTCTGAACACAAGGATATCGTAAGATCGGTAATGGCATTGCAAGGGATGATGTATATGTACAAACCTGATATCGAAAAATTACTCAAGGTTTGCTAATTATAAGTCAAATTATTTCATTGCATTAGTCGATCAACAAAAATAACTTTGACATTTATTTAGGGCTACGGTAGATTTGCTCATCTATGGGCAGAAGATAGAGTACAACAAGTGCAAGATTTTGTTGATTCCAACCCATTGAATGTAATTATAAGAGATATGTTCAAGAAGTATGAAAATCAGACAGACGAAGTTGTTCATTTACCAGAAAGGCATATTATAGGTTCTATTGAAATTATCATGGGTGAGTGCATTATAATGGTATTGTCTTTTGTAAATATAAAAATAAATATTCAAATAATATCATAACTTTTTAGAAAATATAAAATTGGGTTTGCATGTTGAATCCATTGAGTGGAAGAGGATCTTAGGCAAACTATTAAGTCAGGCTTATAAAGAACGAGTCACAAAACTGATGCAGTTTATCAATGACCGAATGAAAACTATGGGCAAGAAGATAAAAGATTTAGATGACGTAAAATTTGCTATGATGTGTCTGGAAATGATTCGAGAAGAATTTATTGGGTTTGTAAATTTTGTTTTCGTGAATATCAATACATATCAATAAAGTGAAATTATTGATGCATGAGTTATGAATGGAAATGTAGCTCCTTATGGGATGAAATATTTGTTCAGCCAAAAATGACCATAGCGCTTGTAAATTAAAGTACGCGTATAATTTTGCAGGATGGACATGGAATTGGATCTCATTGAAGAAAGCTACGCAACTTTCTATCAGTTCAATATTGATATACCGAAAGATGATGCAGATATGGTGTACGGATTAAGATATGCATTTCAGAATATGCTTTTAACTGTAAGATTTTTTAGTATTATTAGTCACAAAATATGTCAAAATTGCGAGATCCCACAGTTTCATGTCATATTTTTTATTTTAGTCACAACAAGTGCAACAGAAGATTGTGGATATGCAAGGTCCACTTCAAAAAGAGTTAACTGAAGGTGTATCTACGTTCAATGCAGACGTGCTAAAGTTCGACGCTGATTACGAGCATTTCGGTCCAATGACTCCTGGTCTCACTGCTCGAGAAGCTAGCGACAGGTAATGACGTAATTAAAGAGAATTATGATTTAGTTAGATGCAAATCATTTTGAATGTTTGGTTTATAAGATTTTCTAAACGTCTTTATTATTTCCAGGGTCATAATGTTCCAGTCGCGGTTTGATGAACTCTGGCGGAGATTTGAAATGTATTCCGCTGGTGAGAAGCTGTTTGGTATGGAAGTAAAAGACTATCCTATTTTACATCAAAAGAAGAAGGAGTTCAACTTATTGAGCAAACTGTAAGATATTGCTTTAGACATGAATATAAGTAGATATTAAATATTGGGCCCGATGTTAATATTATGTTTCTTTCGATTTTCAGGTATTCACTTTATCTGTCGGTAATGAATACCATAGATGGATACTTTGAAACTCCTTGGGTGGAAATTGATATTGAAATAATCGTTGCACAGTTAGCAGACTTCGATCTCAGGTGACTGAACTGAATATATGTATCCTATAAATAATAAATAAAAGTTTTTCTTTTTTTACTATCAATACACCAAAACACACAAATGCTCATTCTCTTATGTCGTTGTACAGATGCCGTAAGTTACCTCGAGGCATGAAGGACTGGCCTGCGTTTATTGAATTGAAGACTAAAATCGATGATTTCAACCAAACTTGTCCGTTGTTGGAACTGATGGCAGACAAGTCCATGAAAGATCGACATTGGAGAAGACTAGAAAAACTCATGAGTTAGTATGATATGTTGCAGTCTAATGAAGAGTTTTAATCTCTAAAAATTACACGTAATCTGTATTTTTCCATTACATTCTTGTTTAGATTGTGTACTCGATGTCGAGTCCGAATCATTTACATTGGCTAATGTTATGGAAGCACCTCTATTGAAAAACAAAGAGGAAGTTGAGGTAAGCGTCTTTCAAGGCAACATTTTATACTACTACCATATAGAATTATGGTAAAAAATATAAAATAAAATATATTTTAGGATATTTGCATCAGTGCCGTCAAAGAGAAGGATATTGAAGCGAAGTTGAAGCAGGTAATGGCGGACTGGGCTGTAGTAGACCTGACATTTGCACCGTTTAAAAACCGTGGTGAGCTTCTAATCAAGCCTCAGGAAACTCTTGATATAATCACGATGTTAGAAGATTCGTTGATGGTGTTGAACTCTTTGGCTTCCAACAGGTAAGACAATATACTTCTACTTCCAGTAAAGTATACAACTCGTTCATATAACCATCATGTATTTGACTATAGGTACAATGCACCCTTTAAGAAAGATATTATATTATGGATTAATAAACTGGTCGGAACCAGTGAGATTTTGGAGAAATGGCTTCAAGTCCAGAACTTGTGGATGTATTTGGAGGCTGTATTTGTCGGTGGTGATATCGCCAAACAATTGCCTGCTGAGGCTAAACGATTTGGTGTAAGTATATTATATAGAGTTAAAATTAATATAAAAGAAGAACAATTTTTAGCAGCGCTTTTCCTGTTTTGGAATGGATGACTGTGTAACCATGATCTAAATTTGTCTAGTTCCCCGTTATACCTAAAGGTTACGAAAGTCTGATCGGCAGTCGCTTTTCATGATCTACGCGGATCCCGACTAAGCACGGAGCATAACGCTTTTGTCATTTTTGGTCTTATGAAGTTATTATTATATCAATATTTTCAAATAACAGACAATTGATAAGACCTACGTGAAGATTATGTACAGAGCGCGAGATATAATAAATTGCGTGGAGACCTGCACCTCTGATGACACCTTGAAACAGCTGTTGCCACATCTATTCGAGCAACTGGAGGCGTGTCAGAAGTCACTCACTGGTTATCTGGAAACGAAGCGTTTGATCTTCCCACGGTTCTTCTTCGTGTCAGATCCCGTGCTCTTGGAAATTTTGGGGCAAGCCTCCGATCCCCATTCAATTCAGGTATTGTATTCCTAAATAAGCCTTATATTTCTATTATATTATTATTTGTGCTGTACTCATACCTTTTGGTGAAAAACCAATGTCTATTACATATTTATTCTACAAAATGCACCTCATTTATGCAGCCTCATTTGCCAAGTATTTTCGATGCAATGTATACTGTTGACTTTGACGACAAGGAAAGGATAGTGAATATGAATTCTGATAATGGCGAGACAATTCCGTTGGACCGACCTGTTGTTTGCATTGGTGGTGTAGAGGTAATTATTGTTTGTTAAACATGATGTTCCATATCATATGTAATGTGATGAGCTATTTAATTCACAGAACTGAAGAAATTATGTACAATAAAATCACCAAATTTTTTTCGCCTTACCGTTCTTTGAAACTAACTTAAATAATATTAATTTATCCCTATAGATTTGGCTGAATACATTATTGGATACAATGAAGGATACGGTTAGAAATATGATTGCTAGTATCTCGCAGACGATGGCTGGAGATCCAGAGTTTGAATTTTTAGTTGGTTTTTGGCATTTCCCTGGTCAGGTACTAATATAATATATATGTGATTAATCATAGCGTTAATTTGCCACATTTGGCTTTATGTTGATTTAATTCAATGGACTTCAGGCTGGTTTACTTGGAATGCAAATCTTATGGACTAGTGACGCCGAGTATGCCTTGAAGAAAGCAAGGGCAGATAAATTTATAATGAGGCTAACCAATCAGAAGAATCTTGATCTACTTAACGGGCTTATCGATCAGACTGTAACGGACTTGGCTCCTTTGGACAGAACCAGAGTAGAGACTATGATTACCATTCACGTGCATCAAAGGTACATTATTTTTCTTAGAATAACCGGAGTTAAAAATATTGTAATTCTTATTTACATGTTAATTCTTTTGCAGGGATATCTTTGATGATCTTGTAAGAATGAGGATTAAGTCCCCTATAGATTTTGAGTGGCAGAAGCAAGCTCGATTCTACTACTATGAGGACAGTGACGATTGCATAGTATCTATTACCGATGTAGATTTCCTGTATCAGGTCAGTAACATCGTGTTAATATTTTTCGAACACGATTACGCAAGAAGAAATAGTTTTAGATATCTTATTAGTATATCTTTCTTTGTAGAATGAGTACTTGGGTATCACAGAGCGTCTTGTAATCACACCGTTGACTGATCGTTGCTATATCACGCTGTCACAAGCTATAGGTATGAGTATGGGCGGTGCGCCGGCCGGACCCGCTGGTACCGGCAAGACGGAGACCACCAAGGACATGGGGCGCACCCTTGGCAAGCTCGTCATTGTGTTCAACTGCTCCGATCAGATGGACTTTAGAGGTACTTCATTAATATGTACGGTTTCATAAAGACTAGCTCCATAATCAATCAAACAATGAAATTCCCATCTGCAATAAATGAAATTCCCATCTGCACTAAATATTGCATTCTGAATTTATATTGAGAATCTTAAAATGACTTCTGCAATTAATGTAGTTTATAATTCTTCGATAATAGAATTTAATTTACATTATGAATATCTTATAGTAGGCATCGAAGCCACTAAAACATCGTGTGTTTTTTTAGGTTTGGGCCGTATTTACAAAGGCTTGGCCCAATCTGGAACTTGGGGATGCTTCGACGAGTTCAACCGTATTGAGTTGCCAGTATTATCTGTTGCTGCTCAACAAATCTACATTTGTCTTACAGCGAGAAGAGAAAAGAAAGAATTCTTCATATTTAGGTAACGATTGTGACTTTAACTGAATCAGCTTCATTAATTTCGGACATTATTAGGTATTATTCAATTTTGTAGCGATGGTGATGTCGTGAGCTTGAATCCAGAATTTGCATTTATCATCACAATGAATCCGGGTTATGCCGGACGACAGGAATTGCCCGAGAATTTGAAGATTCAGTTCCGCTCTGTAGCTATGATGGTGCCTGACAGACAAATTATCATTCGAGTCAAACTGGCCAGCTGTGGTTTCAAAGAAAATATCTTGCTGGGTAAGTTGATAATAGTTCGGATTAGATTTTGTTTTTACTTAGTATGTAATACTCATAGATAGATAGATGATTGTTCGTTATTTAATTGTTAATTTTTTCTTTTTATTTTAAGCGCGTAAATTCTTTACTTTATACAAATTGTGCGAGGAGCAGCTGTCAAAGCAAGTGCACTACGACTTTGGTCTCCGTAATATCCTATCAGTGTTAAGGACCATGGGTGCGCAAAAGCGAGCTAATCCCGAGAGCACTGAAGAGAACATCATGATGAGAGTATTGAAGTATGCAAATTACTAATTTAATTTACGATACTATATTTCTGGATACATATAAATTATAATGTAAAATCAATATTTTCAGGGAAATGAATGTATCAAAATTGGTCGATGAAGATGAACCCTTGTTTGTATCTTTGATTGAAGACTTGTTCCCTGGGATGAAGCTCAGTCAGACTGTGCACAAGTACTTGAATTTTATTTAATACTTTGTGATTTGTAGGAGTAAATATTAAATTTATCTAAAACTGATAATTGAGGTTGACTTCAATCATGGCACTACCTTATTATTTTGTGTAAAAAGGAGATAATTTGGTTCGATTTACATTTTTTTTATCCAATTTAGGGAGATGCAGCGAGCTATAGCGTCGGTTGCAGAAAAATTCGGTCTTGTGAACCATCCTGACTGGAATTTAAAGATCATTCAGTTGTTTGAGACGTCACTAGTACGGCACGGTCTGATGACGATGGGACCCACAGGTTCTGGGAAAACAACATGCATTCACACGTTGATGGCGGCACTTACTATTGTTGGAAAGCCTCATAAGGAAATGAGGATGAATCCTAAGGTATTATGCCGTCTTTTTTATAATAAGTACCTTATATAGCGATGCATTGGCCCAGCGGTTACCTATGGCTGTTTCCCTTATAAGTACAAGCAGTAGTATGACATACGTAATGATTTTTAAGATTTTGGTTCTTAAGACCATATATCACATTTTGTCTTTATTACCAGGCTATAACAGCCCCACAAATGTTTGGACGTTTGGACGTTGCCACAAATGACTGGACAGATGGAATATTTTCCACTCTTTGGCGAAGGGCTTTGAAAGTAAAGAAGAGCGATACCACTTGGATTGTATTAGGTATTCAACTCAAGATGTTTTCTTTTATTTCGTTCAACATTGGATGAAGAAGAAGGATATTATTTTTTCCAGTGCTTTGCAATCATTCATCAGCTATTTATTTTACATCAATACAGATGGTCCGGTCGATGCCGTGTGGATTGAAAATTTGAACTCTGTGCTCGATGATAACAAGACGCTAACATTAGCCAATGGAGATCGTATCTCTATGGCTCAGAACAGCAAATTGGTGTTTGAACCCGACAATGTTGATAACGCGTCGCCGGCTACTGTAAGCCGGATGGGCATGGTGTTCCTATCTTCTTCAGTGCTAAAGTGGCAACCTATATTAGAGGTTAGCCTTCATAAATTATGTACGTTATGACATACGTAAGTTAATAAACACTAAATGTTTAACATAACTTTGTGATGTGAAATATCTGCAGGGCTGGTTGAAAAAGCGGTCCCAGAAAGAGTCTGACTCTTTACGCAATGCTTTCAATAAAGTATACGATGATGTCCATTCGTTTGTGCAGCAAAGGTTGCCAGCCAAAATGAAATTACTTGAAGCCATTTATGTGAGGTAAAAAGTGCTTTAATTGTAGTAGAGTATTGACCAATTTATGATAATGTCGATTTTCCAATACCTCATATATCAACGCAACACGCTATGTTGGGGATCATTTTCCAATTTCTGATTGCCTACATTGTTTGATTTCTAACATTACTATTGTGTTTAACAGGCAGTGTATAGATGTACTGATCGGTCTGCTTCAGATAGAGATACCTGGCGGAAGTAAGTGTTTAATTCTAATTCTTAGTATGTACCTTGATATATTATCTAACTATAGAATGAAACTAAAATAAATGTAATTTTAAACAGAAATGCATACCGATCGCCATTTAGAGCGGTTGTTTATATTCGCTATGATGTGGTCTTTGGGAGCGGTTCTGGAGCTAGATGCGCGTACGCGTATGGCAGAGTACATGACTAAGCTGCCCGTCAAGTTAGATTGGCCTGGGGCCAAGTCAAAGGAGTGGATTATGCCGTTCGAGTTTATGGTTACTGAGACTGGCGTTTGGCAGCACTGGTTCGTTGCCCATGAAGTATATAACCTATAGTCATCACCATAACTTCTTTATTAATTTTAGGCAAAATACGGTACTGTTTAGGTGTTTTCAACTTTAGTTGTCACAATCATTTTGAACTCATTCAGGCCCAATAATAACTTGCGTTACTTTAAGTCTGGGCTTTTTCTAGGTCCGAATGTGTGGAAGATTACGTTTATCCTCCAGATAGCGTGCCGGAGTACGCATCTATATTGGTGCCCAACATTGACAATGTGTGTATATCGTTCTTGATCGATACTATTGCGAAACAGAACAAGGCGGTGCTGCTTATCGGTGAGCAGGGCACTGCGAAGACGGTTATGCTTAAGAGTTACATGCAGAAGTATGACAACGAGGTCAAACTGTACAAGATGATTAATTTCTCCTCTGCAACTACACCAAATATGTTCCAGGTACTCTTTAAAATCAAAAACACAACACTGAATAAGATTATATTTGACAAGCTCGATGGCGCATTCGGTAGTGACCCTGCCCCATGCGCCAAGAGTTGTGGGTTAGATCCCCACCCAGGACAAATATTCGTATGATGAATATTTGTGTTTGTGCTGTGTATGGGTGTAAATACCTAATATTATTTAAGTACATATATATTTGTAATACCACTGTTAATTCTGACATCCGTAACACAAGTGCTTAAGCTACTTACCTTGAAGTCAGGTCAATGTATGTGATGTAGTTTGATATTTATTTTTATTATTATATATTGTCCAGCGAATTTTGGAATCCTACGTGGAGAAACGCGTTGGTATGACTTATGGTCCTCCTGGTGGCAGAGGAATGACGGTATTTGTTGATGACATCAACATGCCCGTCGTTAACGAGTGGGGAGATCAGGTACTGTATCTATTTCATTTTAAAATATCTATTTATATAATTTTTTTATTATGTTTGTATTTGGTAGAGTAAAATTTTTTTATGCTACTATGTCTTTGGTTTATATGATATATTTAATTTAGGTCACAAATGAAATAGTCCGTCAAATGATGGAATGTGGGGGTTTTTATTCACTGGAGAAGCCTGGAGAGTTTATTATTATTGCTGACATTCAAATGTTTGGCGCTATGATTCACCCGGGTGCGTAAAGCATTTAAGTTAATGTAGGCTTCATTTAATAATCATTTTATTCAATGTCATCAAGTAATCACATTAACGTTAAATTTTTATCTTCTATGTTTATTGCTTAGGTGGTGGAAGAAATGACATTCCCCCTCGATTAAAGAGGCAGTTCAATATATTCAATTGTACTCTACCAAGCACCATTTCAATGGATAAAATCTTTGGTTTGTATGGAATTATTCAGAATAATTAAAAAATTAAAAGTAGGGCAATTTTTCATTGAGGCTGTTTGCATTTCAGAAACTATAAGTGCTGGCTATTTCTGCAAGCAACGTTTTGATAAGAAAATTGTTGATTTCATGCCTAGGCTTGTACCGGTTACGCGTATTATATGGCAACAAACAAAGGTAATCTTTAAAGACCTTGAGTAGGTAATTAAAATTGTCGAAATGTTTTGTCTAATATATTTGTTTTATAGGTGAAAATGTTGCCGACGCCTGCCAAGTTCCACTACGTATTTAATCTTCGGGATCTTTCCCGTATTTGGGAGGGTATCCTGTTCATTAAGAAAGACGAATTGCAGTCTGTTAAGACGGCGTTGAAACTTTGGTTCCACGAATGTTTAAGAGTTATATCAGATCGGTATACATACTTTATTATTTCATTGTAAAATGCATCTGTTTCATTGGTAGATAGATTTATTTTAGATATAAGAAGAAAAAACAGAATAACTTACTTATAATGATATTACATTTTGACCAGATTCACAACATTTGATGACAAGGACTGGTTCGTCGCGAATTTCTGGAAGACAGCCAATCAGGAAATGCCGGACCTGGCAGCTGAATTCCCTGAAGAAGAAACCTTCTTTGTTAATTTCCTGAGGGAACCAGTGGATCCAACAGGGGATGAGGAAGAAGATTTCAGTACTGAAGCACCAAAGATTTATGAAGAGCTGCCTTCGTAAGTGTGAATTATATGTAATTAAGTTTTTCATTTGGTATTACTACACCATGTCAAAGGGAAAAATAAAATATTTAATTTTTAGATGGGACTTTGTTTTGATGAAATTAGGACAATTCCAAGAACAGTTTAATGAGCAGATACGAGGGGCGCATTTGGACTTGGTATTTTTCCACGATGCCATGGTACATTTATTCATAATATCGAGAATTGTAAATACACCACGGTGAGTAGGTTCATTTTGCTTTAACAATTTAATTGAAAGGACTACATTATAGTATCTTCTTTAAATATTTTCAGAGGTAACGCCTTGCTGGTGGGAGTGGGTGGTTCAGGCAAACAGAGCTTGACGAAATTGGCTTCTTATATTGCCAACTTTTCGTTTTATCAGATCACACTTACAAGGTGAGTTTTGTGAACATGGTGTAAATATAAACATAAGCAATGTTTTTTAGAACCTTACTCATTTCACTAGTATTCAAGTTTATAGTACACTTGGTTATTTAGGGTAACTCAGCAAAAAAATATAATTGATTATGAAAGTATTTTCAATAATCGGATAGAAAATAAACAATCGAATTAATTATGATACGAATGAATTTAATATTTTATAAAGCATTTATCCAAAAACTTAACAGTCGGTTAATTTCTGTTTTTCATCATTAAAGACAGCCCTTAGAAGAATTGCTCTATTTACTTTCTAGAAAAAGGTTTGTAAGATATTACGTGTGTTCGTAGAACTTACAATGTCAGCAACTTCATGGAGGACATCAAACTGCTGTACCGCGTGGCGGGTCTACAAGGACGGGGCATCACGTTCATATTCACGGATAATGATATCAAGGATGAGCAGTTCCTTGAGTTCCTCAACAACATTCTCAGCTCGGGTGAAATAGCCAATCTTTTCGCGAAAGACGAAATGGGTAAAAAAAATTTTAGTAACTTTTGCTGCTTAAAAAAGATGCGAAATATATTTTAATGTATTGTTTTATGGGATGTATTTTAATTTATTTGATATAAATCTTGTGCTTTTAGACGAAATTTTAAACGAGCTGACGCCGATTATGAAAAAGTATGCTCCCAAGAGGATCCCAGTGCCCGACATTTTGTATGAATATTTTATTATGCGCTCCAGAGCCAATTTACACGTGGTTTTGTGTTTTTCACCGGTTAGTTATTAAAACATCTACATTAGATGAATAATAATCACAACCAATCGTCATTTTATCTTGGTTTATACATTATTTTTCATAATTTTATATTTTAAATATCTTTCTTATTTAGGTGGGTGAAAAATTCAGGAGCAGAGCTTTAAAATTCCCTGGTCTCATATCTGGGTCGACAATGGATTGGTTCCAGAAGTGGCCAAGAGTGGCGCTTATTGAAGTAGCTTTCCATTTCCTGAATGAGTTCCAAGTAAGCACTCAACCAAACTTTATTTTTTAGGGCGCTATAAGGTGGAAATACGCCGGTTAACACTAAACTAATTTATTAAAAGTCATGAAAATAAACTTTTTAGTCCCTTTAATATTTCTTGATCGTATTGTAGATGTAACCTAGTACCATGTTTGTCATTTAATTAATTTATTGCTTTTTGATGCATATAACAAATAAAACCCTACACAATTTTTCGTCTACTAAATAGAAATACTTAAAAAAAAATTAAATCGGATTTGTTCCTCATAATAAATAATAATGGCTTTGAATTATATTATGTTGTTTTTACACAGGTGGTGTGCTCACCGGAAACCAAAACGCAGCTGATCGAGATCATGGGCATGGTTCAGGATAACGTGGCCGACACTTGCAGCACCTACTACGACAGGTTCAGGCGACAGACCCACGTCACGCCTAAGTCTTACTTATCCTTCTTGGAAGGGTACAAGGTGTTGTACAAAGAGAAACATATAAATATCGCCGAAATGGCCAGAAGGTATGATGTTGTTGTTATTAGATAGCATAGAATCTGTCTAACAGTCTTCTTTAACTAAGCGTTCCAAATCTTATATTCTTAGTAGGTTCATTATGATATATTTCGCAAGTAGGTATGCTTATCAATTAGGCGAATCAGACAAATTAGATCATGGTTAAACAAACTGGAAATCATAATGAAAATAAAATATATATATATATATGTAGCTATCTATATTTTTTTATCTTCTTTAAAGTTTTCTTCAAAATTGAGCTAGTGAGTCGTTCTCTGGTTTGAAACAACTATTCACAGGCGTGTGACCTTCGGTTTTGGTAGGTACAGCGGCCTATGTAATCTTGATTGTTTTTGTAATGTATTTTATATCTGTACGCTTTCAGAATGACCACTGGTTTGGACAAGCTAGTGGAAGCCGCGGCAAGTGTGGATATTTTAAAGAAAGAATTGGAATTGAAAGAATTGGAAATCAAAGAGGCCACAGCTAAAGCTGAAGAGGTGCTAATTTTATATATTATTAATTGTTTCGTAGTTCGTTACGAAACTAAAATAACATTTCTTTTTTATGAATTATGTTACACTATCTTAGTTATTCTCAATAGATTGTCTAATAATCACAAAACAAATAATCATGTTACATACATACATACATAACATCACGCCTATAATCCCCGAAGGGGTAGGCAGATAAAGATGTTGTATTCTTTAATAGATTTTACATATGACAAACATGTTGAGCGCAATAGGGATGTTGATTGGCTAGTCAATTGAGGTACTTTTTAAGAGCTGTCAAAACGAAATCACTTCATAGATTTTGTATGGGCTTGTCAATGTTTGACGTCACTAGTTTGTATTGTCAACTGGCTTAATATTAAACAGTTTTTGTAAAATTTAAAATCTTAGACTCAATATGATACAAAATCAATGAGGCTTAACAGCATACTACGGTACTCTCTTATTCAGAATTGATTTTTCAAAATTAAATATAAATGGTGTCAACATCCCAATTCTATATTATTCTTAATCATTTGATAAGTGTTACATAAATATCCGCTGTATCTCACAGCAATCAGTTTGTATACTTGTAGTCGTTAGTTCGTGTGAGTATGAGTATTATTAAATGACAGAACACAAGCAGGACCGCGTAATGCAATCTTACTTGAACATTATGCAATCCTGACACATAATAGCTGTGAAGTGGATATGACCTAACAATAGGAGTATGCCCAAAGGTGCTTGATATATTTAATATGAAATAGTTCTAAATATTCAATTGAATATTTCAAGACTAGAAGAAGTCAAAATGGACATAAAAGTTTAAATTAGGTAAAAGACTTGCTGCCTCTTGCAGCCTGCTCTCCCAGGCGGTTAAGCCCTAGGGTAAACACGTCGCTGAAATTACCTTATTTATGTATGCTTACTCACTCTGATATAAGTTACATTGTATAATCACAGGTCCTGGCGGCCGTAGCCGAGACTCAAGCCGCGGCCGAAGTGGTCAAAGCCGAGGTGTTGGCTGTGAAGGACCGAGCCGTGAAGCTTGTCAGCGTTATTGCTGCGGAAACGGCTATCGCTGAGGAGAAACTGGCGGCCGCTAAGCCGGCGCTGGACGCGGCTGAGGCCGCTTTACAGGTAGACTTAAGTCCTCCAAGTTCAAATTCAAATCCAAATTCAAAATCTCTTTATTTATATAGGCTTCAAAAAACACCTATAAATAGTAAATTTAAACAGAAAAAAAACTATTACCACTGGTTCGGAAGGTAGACTATCGAGAAGAAACCGGCAAGAAACTCGGTAGTTACTCTTTTTAATGCCAAAATTTACAATTTCGTACTTAATAATCTACACTTACTAGGTAACAACACTTCGTTATGAAGTAAAACATATATGTTTATCATTTAGGAAGTCTTCAATCTTATAATAGCCCTTACTCATTAAAAACGGTTTACTTAATGCACAATTAGAACTTATATGAAGGTAATGCTAGTAGACTTTCTGGAAGTTTATTAAATATTTTAATACTAAGACCAATAAATGAATTACCTCTCTTCTGGAGTCTATGGTTTGGAACAGCAAGTTTTTGTTTATTTCTAGTATTAAAGTAACCATGAATCTAACAGGGATTTTTTAACTTTTACATCGGTAGTCATGTACCTAGTTTTAGCCAACTCAGGAAAGTTTTTTTCACAGCCATTGGGGTCATGAACCCTTTATTAGGGAACTTTTGATTGGGAGTCTTGACCTTATGCCCTTTCCTCTGGAACTGCTTTCGCAGGAACCTCGGTTATCATTAGCCAGAGAATAACGTGCTCGAGTTTCACACGAAAAAAGAGTAAACAGGCACATTCCGTAATGATTATTACAATAAAACCTCATTGGTATGTTAGGGCTGATTGGTTGAAAAATCATTCCGTTTTAGGTCCGCCAGTTGTATTATTTTGTGCTAGTGCTATGATATTTTGTGCCATGCTAGTTCACAAAAGGTCATAAATTAATTAGAAATTATTTATATCATTTTATCAATTGAAAAAGAACGAAAATAAATATCAGTTATTTAATTTTATCTTACCGGTATTTTGGAATAATATATAGCATGTAAGAATAACATATCAAATGCTATCTAAATTTAAAGGTGTATCGCCGGATAACACAACTCTATAAATAGCATAATTACCTACCTTGAAAGAAAAATAAAGCTAAAATAATTGAAAGATATGTCGATGCGCATATTGTAATAATTATCTAGATTTTATTTGCGACGGAGAGACTAGTTCCGCATTACCTAATCAAAGCTAATGTTGTAAAAACAAGTTTCGTAGTATACAAACATACATTGCCTCGGCGCACAAATATAGGAGACATCCCAGTAACATAAACATTAAATAATGTTTTTGTACATAGCTCCAAATAAAAATACTTTAATTAAAACTGTTTTATAAATTGTTAATACTTATTCATGTTAGCCATTCAAGGTCTCTTTATAAGTTGGTATATTTTCGTAAAGCATGCGTCACCTAATTCAGCACGACTACCACGCGGTGGTGTACGTATTTTATAAATCGAAATTTCGGCAAACATCCCACGGCCCGGATAGCTCAGTCGGTAGAGCATTGGACTTTTAATCCAAGGGTCCAGGGTTCAAGTCCCTGTTCGGGCGACTATTTTTTTAGTAAAACTGTTCTAATCTATGAAAATATCTTGTTATTAATAATGTAATGACTAGTAAACCAAAATGATAATATTTATTATTCATGAGTACTTATTTTATTTGTCTAATATACATTTAGACGTTTAAATCGTGACTTATTAAATAGTTTTTTAAATTATTTTATCTTGCTTATTTCTTGTTAAATAATTAGTTAGCTGGCTATTTAATTGTAAGAATTTAAATTTAAATTATCATGACATTCAAAAGTATTACGTGACTGCAGTTATCTGGGTCTGTTAGTAATATTTATCTATGTACTATTTTCAATGAATACCTACTCCCAATATATATATATATATATATATATATATATATATATATATATATATATATATATATATATATATATATATATATATATATATATATATACTATATTTTTTGTTTTTTGTCTACCAGACTATAAACGCCGCTGATATAGCGACAGTGAGAAAATTGGGCAAGCCACCTTACCTCATTACACTTATTATGGATGCTGTGTGCCTCCTGTTCAGGAAAAAGATAGATTCAATTAAACCGGATCCGGAAAGGAACTTCCTTCAGGCGTCTTGGGCCGAGTCGTTAAAGGTAAATTATTTTATATTTCATCACTATTATATATTTTCTAAGCAGTGATTACCATTGTGATTGATATTATAAATGCCTTAGATAGTTTGACTTTGACGTTATGACCACCTAGTCATCAACCGATCACTATGATTTTTTTTATTGAAATTTGTATGTCGAAGTAATTTCTAATAATGAAAAGCCAGCCAATATATATTCTAAGTCAGTCAAGTAAGTTAAAGTGGCGAGAATATCTGTTTACCAATATTTGTGTATTTTGACATAAATTGTAACATGTGGTAATTTTACTTAAAGGTTATGGCGGATTCGAGATTCTTAAACAACTTGAAGTTTTATCCAAAAGACGAAATTAATGCTGAGATGGTAGATTTGTTGATACCGTACTTTAGCTTCAGGTATGTCCCATCAAAAAAATATACTCATTTGTATAATCTAACTCACAATTTTTTTATAAGTATTCCCCCAAGCGAAGTAAAAAAATTGTTTGGTTTTATTTATTAGGTATTATTTGTGTCTGCATATTTATGTACATACACCGCACAACACTCAAAAATATGATTCATTTATGACGCAATATAAAGGAAAGCTATATTATTTTTGAAAGGCCCGTTGGTCGAGTGGTCAGAAACCCTGGCCACAAAACCAAGGGTCGCGGGTTCGAATCCCGCTAGAGGCAAATATTACGTGTGATGAACATGGACATTTGTACTCGAGTCATGGATGTTTATAAACGTATTTAAATATGTCTATCCGTTCGCCTAGTATCCATAGGACAAACTTTAAGATTAGATTGGAACTTAGGTATTCATGTGCCATTATCGAGAATTTATTTAATTATTTTTTATGAATATGAAACATATTATAGTGGCTACACTTTCGAGGCGGCGAAAGTTGCCTGCGGTAACGTCGCCGGTCTGATCTCTTGGACCATCGCCATGGCGCAGTTCTACTCTGTCAACAAGGACGTGCTGCCTCTGAAGGCGAACTTGGCGATCATGCAGGGCAAGTACATGGCCGCCAAGAAGGAGCTCGAGGCGGCTGAAGCGTTGCTGGAGGCGAAAGAGGTTATATTCCTAAAATATTCCTTTCCTTTAGATATATTCGTACAATATTTCTTTTACATGCTTGATATTATCAAATTTAATGTAAATGGCGTTAAGTGGGTTTATTAGTTGTTGTGGCAGACTAAGCTCGTCAGTGGTCCAAGGGCGAAGCTGAACGAGCCTTCCTGAATTTAATAAGGTTCTATGGGTGTCTTGTTTAGGATTTTTCTAAGGGAACAGAGAGGAGTTTGGTGGCCACCCAGGACCAGAGGCCTTGTTAGTCTGCAATAGAATACAGTACTTAATGCGTTTTTAAAAACAGCGCGAGCTAGCCGGCGTGCAGAGACAGTTCGATGAGGCCATGGCGCTGAAGCAAGCCGTCTTGGACGACGCGGCGAGGTGCCAGCAGAAGATGGACGCCGCCACTGCGCTGATCAATGGCCTCAGCGGGGAGAGGGTGCGCTGGACTGAGCAGTCGGCGCTTTTCAAGTCGGAGATAGAGCGACTTGTTGGCGATATACTGCTGCTTACTGGGTAATCTTCATTCTAACCATTTATGTGTACTTATTGTCTGCTATAGAGATCTTAAACAATAGATGCTGGACCTAACATGTTATTATGAACTATGTAGGTACGTTGTTGATAGACGGTTTTAGCTTGATCTTCATTTATTATAAATCATGCCTGCTATACCCGAATGGGTATACAGATTCCGAGGAGTAGTAATTTTTTTTAGTTACTTTTACCAAAAATAAATGAGTTAAATGAAAAATTGTGTAACTGAGAGATAAAGCCGTACACAATTACAAAGTCTCATTATGAAAATGTATAGAGCAAAAATATAATATATACAGCTGTTTTAACCGTAGTAACATATTGAATTATAGAAAAACAAAGCTTGTTGTTAACCATAAACAATGAAAGTTGCCCAATTTTCAGATTCTTGTCATACTCGGGTCCATTTAACCAAGAGTTCCGCACTCATCTCATAAACTGTTGGCTCGCCGAACTTTTACGAAGGAAAATACCAGTGTCAATGAATCTGAATATAACGGAACAATTGACTGATACAGCTACGGTAAGCATAAGGATGATTTAATTTAACATATTATTTTATTTCTCTTGCTAAACTATGTTAGCGGAGTCCGAAATTTTACTAGATTGGCCTTTTTCACCAATAGTAGGTAGATTTAATTGATATAATAATAATAAATAGGTCGTAATAATTTTTTATTATGTTCTTACTACTGTTTATAAAAATTGCATGTTAACTGTATACGTCATAATCCTCCTAGCGTTATGTCCCGTGCTTAGTCGGGGTTCGCGTAGACCATGATCTCGGATTTAGCGAGTCTGGTAATTACATTGTAGCGAGTGCCGATCTGATCTTCGTAACCCTTATCATGTCTGGTCAGTCACATGCCTTTTAGATTTCGTATAGACTTGACACAGACAGATGTCGCTACAGGCATCATATAGACCGATTGAAAGATAAAACCGAATAAAAACGTTATTATTTCGCTTTCAAAAAATGCTTTTTTCATAAAATGAGCTATTTACGTCATTTCTTAGATAATTTATTAAATTTAGGTGAAAAACATGTAATTATATAAAATTTTTTTTTTGCAGAAACAAACCAAAATAATATTTGTTTTAAAACTATGAATTTTACACAGATGGCGTATTATTACTAAGAAATAACTAATCTGTGCTTGTTGCGGCATCTTGTATTATTCCTGACAAACAGACTAATATTTGCTGTAGTTCCTATTACTCACCACTGTCGCTGTTCTTGCACGAGTTATAGCAGTAACTTTTTAAGTACCTATGGGCAGTGACCCTCTGTTGTACTGTGGTATATTATTATTCTGTGCCCTTATATAGGGGAACTATATAAATGTTGGATCAAGGTTATAATATGAACTGTATATGTACTTAGACATCGTAAAATATAATCAGTCTATATTCCTCGTAAACGCCTTGTTTATTGCATATAGGTACGTTATTATGTGCAATTAAATGCGCATGGATTATGGATTGACATGTGTAGATCGGTGACTGGAATCTTTGCGGCCTGCCGACTGATGAATTGTCGATACAAAACGGCATTATCGTGACGAAGGCATCGCGTTTTCCTCTGCTCATCGACCCTCAGACTCAGGGCAAGATATGGATCAAGAACATGGAGAAGTTTAATGAACTCATTGTTACCACTCTCAATCATAAATACTTCAGGTGCTTTATTAATTTAAAAAGTTCAGTTAGGTTTGACATTGTTCAATTCGATAAAAACAATTATTTCTCCGTTAAATATTTTGTAAGACTAGTAGCAAAATTTATTACTTGTATTTCAGAAATCATATAGAAGATTGTGTGTCTCTTGGTAGGCCACTTCTTATTGAAGATGTAGCGGAAGAATTAGATCCCGCTCTTGATAATATTCTCGAAAGGAACTACATCAAGATTGGGTCTTCTTACAAAGTATGTTTTTGTTCCAATAACCATACATAAATATTCACGTAATTCGATTGATTAATATCGTATTTCCTCTACAGGTAAAATTAGGAGACAAAGAAATAGACGTCACTGCTGGACACAAAATATACATTACCACTAAGTTGCCAAATCCAGCTTATACGCCTGAGATTTCAGCTCGAACTTCCATCATTGACTTTACTGTCACTATGCAAGGTACTGTACTGATTTACAATGAATTTCTATTACTTATAAAATATTATTTTTATTCAATGATTGTTTAGGTTTGGAAGATCAGTTGCTCGGGCGAGTAATTCTGACGGAGAAGGCTGAGATGGAAGCGGAACGTACTCAGTTGATTATGGACGTGACGGCTAACAGACGAAAAATGCAAGAACTTGAGGCGAACTTACTGCACAAACTGACTACTATCCAAGGATCTCTAGTCGAAGATGTATCGTTGATTCAAGTGCTCAATATTACTAAGGCTACAGCAACCGAGGTAATGTATCATACTGAGCCTGAATTAGACGTGGGAGATATGTTATGTTAAATTGTTGGTATTAGTTTATCGCTGCATTAGCCAATCCACAAATTTTTGTACAGCTACTCTACGGCTAGCTGATATTTATATGCATTTAAATATTTACAATAACTTAAGGAAGAATGTCATTGCATAGATACATTTTAATGTTCTTACTAGGTAAAAGAGAAACTGGACGTTGCCAAAGAAACTGAAATTAAGATTAATTTGGCTCGTGAAGAGTTCCGTCCAGTGGCCACTCGCGGATCAGTGTTATACTTCTTGATTTGCAATATGTCGCTCGTGTGCAACATGTACCAGACGTCGTTGGCGCAGTTCTTGGAGCGCTTCGACATATCTATGGAAAGATCCACGCCGAGCCCTATAACGTCGAGGAGGATTCTTTTTATTATAGATTATTTGGTGGGTATTTATAGAACTAGGCATCATTGTTATCTTCTTTCTTAGCGTTATGTACTGTCTGAAGAATGTTGCGACCTTGGTTTTTAAATTGAATCAATTATCGCTTGACCTGCGTATACTTTAAAAAATAAATCCACGGTTGCCATTGCCACAACCATGCGTTTTATTTTACGGCCCCTCAGAATAAGGCACGCTAAGAACAAGTAGGCACGTATCCTTTATTAGGCATTCAAGATTTCATAAAAAAAATAAAACTTGCAATTTTCTTGATTTAAGGTGAAGCAACTTTATCTTTTTAGTGCATTAATACTTTACTGATTCATATGAATCTGTTTGCAGACATTTGATGTTTTCAAATACATAAGTCGAGGTTTTTATGAAAAGCACAAGTATTTATTTACGTTGCTTCTGACATTGAAAATTGATATGCAGAAAGAGTTTGTGTCTTACGATGAGTTCCAGACGCTTATTAAAGGTAAAATTTTGTTACTGGAACTAGAACTATATCTAATTTGGTTAATTCCAATTAAATAACCAATAAAACATTATTTAGTTTTGTAAATCATATCGTGTGTTGATTGTGTAGTAAATCAAAAGAAAAAACTTTTGACATTAATGTAAACCAATATGCTGCTAGGTGGTGCCGCGTTGGATTTGAATGCTTGCCCTCCGAAACCATTTAAATGGGTAACGGACATGTCGTGGCTAAACTTGGTCAATTTGTCAGGTTTGCGTCAGTTTACCAACATCCTTAATCAAGTTACTAATAATGAAAAGGGTTGGAAAGCATGGTAAGTTGTTTATTAAGCGGGGATCGTAGTTTTACTCGGAAACCTTTGGTTGATAATTCTGTAATTTGGTTCGTATTTTATAGGTTTGATAAGGAAGCTCCAGAAGATGAACCATTACCAGACGGATATAATAGTTTAGATGTTTTCAGAAAACTTCTGATTGTAAGGTCTTGGTGTCCAGACAGGACTATTGCACAAAGCTTGTTAGTAAAATCGTTTTACTGGATTATGCAGACTATTTAGTAATTTCTAATTAGATAATTATTTAGTTTTTAAAGACGTTGTTTGCTCTGCCGTAGTTTTAGTCATACAACGTAGTAATCAAAGTAGTGTATTAATTAGAAGATGTTTTTTGCAGAAAGTACGTCGTGTATTCAATGGGTGCCAGATTTTCTGAAGCCGTCATTGTAAGCTACGAGGTAAAAAGATTATTTTTATTTTTATTTATAACATAAAAAGTTAACATTTATGTGTGAAATGAGTAATTCTTATAAAAATACTTTTGTTTTCTTTTCAGCAAATGGTCCTCGAATCGCGACCCTTAGTGCCATTGATTGGTTTCTTGGCCATGGGTTCTGACCCGACTCCATCAATTGAGATAACTGCCAAGCGGTTGGAATGTCTTTGTTCCTCCATTTCAATGGGACAAGGTCAGGAAATTCACGCAAGGAAACTTATTGACCGCGCTTTGAAAGAGGTATTTCTTTCAGTATGAAGTGAGAAAGAGTCTTTGCAATGTGACGATTGGTTAATACACCCAGTTTTGTTGTGCCAGTAACACGAATCGTAAAGTTAATTTTTCATTGATAGGGTATGTGGGTATTGTTGCAAAACTGCCACTTGGGCTTGGAGTATATGGTGGAGATCATGGAACAGTTTGCCGAGCTGGAGAAAGAGCCAGAAAAAGTGCATGATATATTCAGGTATTTGCACTAATCTGCTTAAAATTTATGAATTTTGATATCTTTGCTGATTTATTTATTAATACTGTTAATCACATTGTTATTGAAGGCTGTGGATAACAACTGAAGTGCATCCCAAGTTCCCGATTACCATGTTGCAAATGTCTATTAAGTACACTTGTGAACCTCCATCAGGTATGATGACTTGATATATACATAGTTGATCCTGAAGATTGTTACTTATACATATATATGTAAACAATAATTAACAATCTTCAGGATTAAATATGTATGTATAAAGTCTTGCAAACATACTGTTAATTATACTTACCTTACCACCCTTATTGTCTATTATTAGTCTAAGTATTATGAGTTTATACGCTTCTTTTGTTCTCAAGGTATCAAGGCTGGCCTAATGAAATCCTATGATTCCATGAGTCAAGATTTTCTAGACTACAGCGACAGCCCATTCTACTTACCTATGATATACACTCTATCTTTCCTGCACACTGTGGTGCAGGAGAGACGCAAGTTCGGCCCTCTCGGTTGGAACATTCCGTACGAATTTAATTCTGCGGATTGGCTTGCATCGTGCATGTTTGTGCAAAATCATTTGGATGGATTAGAGCCTGGAGGAACTATAAGTTGGACTACCGTGCGGTATGAGCTGTTATATGTATTTGTATTGTTAAATATACTTAATAACATCACGTCCGTAATCCCCAAAGGGGTAGGTAGGGTCAAAGAGAACTTTTAACCATATAGTCAAAAATAAAACTGGGCTGGGTTAAATGGTAAATTGTGAAAAAGTAGTGATTGACAAGTGGCTAGCTTGTCGCCTACACAGTCACATACCCAAACCCGATATACCATTAGTCGCCTTTTATGGTATGCTAGGCAAGGAACACAGTAGGCACATTCTTTTTGTGACAGACCAACATGGGTTGTTATGGGCATTGTTAAATATATCGTATGTTTTTTTTAGTGCTTTTGTCTAAGATTTGCAATTGCAATGCCGCTAGCAGAATTGTTATTACAAACATGTTTTAAAATCTGTTGAGATTTCAATTAATTGTGTTGTCTTTTACATATATATTTATTTTGTTGTTCTCTGTTATAGATACATGGTGTCTGCAGTACAATACGGAGGAAGAGTGACGGATGATTATGATACTCGTTTATTAGTCACTTTCTGCAGAGTATGGTTCTCTGATCAATTATTCACTGAAGACTTCCAATTCTATAAAGGCTATGGAATAATGAAGTTTAAGAATATACCGGAATATCTTGAGGAGATAGACAAGATGAAAACTGTAGATCCACCTCAAGCTTACGGATTGCATACCAATGCAGATATCACGTAAGTTGTTAGTGAAAGAGGAAAAATAGATGTTCGTGTAAATGCTTGAATAGATTTTATGGGAGTTTGTTCACAAAATTGATAATCAGTTTATTTATCAAAATTTTTATTATGCTTACAAAAGCATAATTTAATTTTTCTTGTGCTAGTTTCGCTTTCCATAGGATTGTTTTATTTTGGTCGACGTTATCCTGGTTTGTTGTGACGATGACAAACGTCAGTTTGGGCCCCCGGTTTATATTTTAAGTTTAATTTTAGCGGAACATAGATGTTCTGTGTCCAAATATTTGTCATCAATCAATATAATAAATATTTATATGTATTTATCAGGTATCAGCGTAGTATAACCCAAGACCTATTGGACACGATACTATCTATACAGCCGAAAGAATCTAGTTCTGGTGGTGGAGAAACCCGCGAGGCTTCTGTGTACAGACAGTCCAAAGAGATGTTAGAGAAAGTACCACCCAATTTTGATCCCCATGAAGTAAAAGAGAGGTTTGTATTTCCTTGTTTTTTTGTTGTTCTTGTTGGCATAGTTGGCATCTTCGCATACGTAGGCCTAACAATTTAGTTAATGAGTATAATTACTAAAAACTAACTAACTAAACTTCACGCCACTTCCCTAGCGGGGTAGGCAGAGAGAACCGAACGTCTTATGGCATATGATATGATTACTAATTCAAGGGAACACATAAAAATACCATATGTGTTTATCTAAATGAGAGACTGAATACAAATAAAGACAGGAATTAGATAATAATAAATATTAATTCACAGATTCATTCCTTACAATACAACTAATTTATGATGATTCATTGTATTCAATATGGTTTTTAGATTGAGATATTATGGTATGCTGAATTCAATGGTGATCTTTTTGCGACAAGAAATTGACCGAATGCAGAAAGTAATCTCTTTAGTGAGAACCACGCTAAGGGATTTACTCTTAGCTATTGATGGTACGATTATCATGAATGAGGTGAGAATTTCAATTTAGCCAATGTAGCCGTTGTCTTTCAAATGATAACCTACTTACCATTTAGTAGACAATTACGAGTTTTCATATTACAAAAACTGATGGTTACTGTTGTCATTATCACAGGCGCTACGCGACTCGCTGGACAACATTTATGATGCAAAAGTTCCGAAGATTTGGTTAAAGAGTTCATGGTCTTCTTCCACTCTTGGGTTCTGGTTCACCGAGTTTTTGGAGAGGAACATCCAGTTCTCTACTTGGTGCTTCCAAGGCAGACCGTTTTCATTTTGGATGACGGGATTCTTTAATCCTCAAGGTATATAAGACCAACAACTGGTTCGTGAGCAAAATTTAAATCATTCACAACATCATACCATAAATTTAAGTTCTTAGGGTGACATACTGTCAGGACTATCAATTCATAAATCAGCTGTAAGTTTATTGTTTTTAGTTAATAAGGAATCAGTTCTGAGCTTCGTTGTCAAAATATATTTTTTTGTATAGCTCCTGTTATAATTTTTCAGGCTTTCTTACGGCTATGCGACAAGAAGTGACTCGAGCTCACAAGGGATGGGCGTTGGACATGGTGTCCCTGCACAATGATGTAACCAAACAATTGTATGAAGAAATCAAGGCTCCTCCACCGGTAATAAACACATATAGTAGAGCGCCGTAAGGCGTAAAAATACTAAAACCTCGGAGTCCACGGCCAGTCAATAAATCTTTATAAAAACTGTTGACTGCATAGTTTAAATAAAAAAAATTGTCCGTTCTTGATAACAACAATTTTTTTTATAAACTATATAGCGTGTACCACGTCTATCAGCGAAATACAGTGGTTAGGGGACAACAATACCCATCGATTGTATGAACCCCCATGTATGTTCTACGATTTTTTGTAGTTTTCGAAATATAAAATTTTTTATAAATTTCAAATTTGGTGTATCGGTTTTGGTTACTTATAACTTTTTTTTAACTTAAACAGTGTAGGCATCTGTAAAAAAACGCAAAATACGCATTTTATTACAACTAAAAGCTCAAAAATTTAACAAGGTGGAGTATAAAATTATCTCAGGGATATAAACTATACCTACATTTAAATTTGAAATAATTCATACTTATGTCCGATTTAATGACTTGTTAGTAATTTCAAAAAAAAAATTTAGGTTGTTTAGCTCTCAGAATAACACAAAAAATTGGGTGCATAATATGGGGCATTTTTACGTGATAATGCAGTTTACAGTTAAGACAGTCAAAAAAAATCATATTTAGGTAGTATGACTTTTTTCAAATTGGAATGAAATGTGAATTTCTCTGAAACATCTACTCCGTGATTAAATTTTGATCTATTAATCGTAATAACATGCGTATTTTTTACCTTTTTATACAGATGCCTACACTCTTTAGACAAAAATACCCAAAACAGCTTACTGATACATAAAATCTCAAAGCTTATTGTAAACGGTGACAAAAGCCAGAAGTACCATTTGCTTTTGAAAGTTTTCTATTTATTTATGTATTATATTAGGAGCGGTGGTAGCTCAATGGTAAGGACACGCGCCTCTTAACCGAGGAGTGCGGGTTCAAACCCGGGCATGTACCTCTAGATTTAAAAAAATCTATGTACATATTTATACCACTAGCTCGACGGTGAGGGAAAACATCGTGATGAAACCTGCAAATTCAAACAACTTTGAATTTGTAACCATGATCCAAAAATTGTCTGGTTCCCCTATCTTAGGGTTACGAAGGTCAGATCGGCAATCGCTTCAATGTAATTACCAGACTCGCTAAATCCTGGATCATGGTCTAAGCGGACCCCGTCTAAGCACGGGACATAACGCTAGGAAGATGATGATATGTATTATATTAGTCAGATTTGGTACAAATGATAAATGTTGATTTTTTAACTTATTGTAATGATTATCGCCATTTTTAATCTAGTCCAGTCAATAACGCTTTAACTTTGCCATTTTGAGCTGAAAGAATAGAACCAACGGGAAAATTTGTTGTGTGGTACTAGATATGTAATATTCCAGAAAGTCTGACCCATCAGGTTAGCTTAAATAAAGGCAAAAATCTAAAAAAAACCTTAAAAAATCGAAAAATGCTTTAAGTACAAGTTTCACCAAGGACAAGTTTGTCATAGTTCTCCTTTTCAAAATCTAACTCTAAACTACTTAAAATAATAATTATCTATTTAACTAATTAAAAATTAAGATTGCATAATTTTTTTTTACTTTTATATATCGTCAAAAACACATTTCAGAAGTTTATATAAAAATTCATTGATTCCGAGGCATAAGGGCGTTCCACAATTACTTGTACCTATTATACAGGATTTTTATGGAATATTTTTTTATCATACTTATCTCAGCATCAAACTGGTAAAACATTTGTCGGAATTTGGTTTTGTCATCAATATCATGTATGTCATACCAACTACGAGAAAGTAATTAGTTAAAAACTTTTCTCGTTGCTGTGCAAACGCCTTTCAGATTTTATTTAGCAATAATGATTTACACATTACCAATTATTGTAAGACTAAAATTGAGCTTGGGCCAAAAATTTCTTTGCAAAAGGCTTGAAATATATCTTAACAAGAACCTTGTTTATGATTTAGGAAGGAGTATTCGTTCACGGCGTGTTCCTAGACGGAGCAGGATGGGACCGGCGCAATATCCGACTATGCGAGTCCACTCTTAAAGTTTTGTATACGGCGTTACCAGTCATTCATGTCTACGCCATCAACTCCACCGCGCCTAAGGATCCAAGGCTATATCAGGTTTGTTTATCTCTATCATATTCAATATTAATATTTAAATTGTGGCGTTAATTGTCAGCATTTTGTTGATTCATGACGAATTAGAATTAGATAAATATAATGGACATTCTGTTCTGTATTTACTTTACGGCACGTGGAGTAAGATTCTTTGTAGTGGCTGGCTTAATATGGCATCTCTATAGAGGGCGAACACTAGTTTTTTTATATGCATCAATTTAAATCTAAATAAATATCACACTACATCACATACATTGATCTGACTCCGAGGTAAGTACCTACTTAGCAAGTGTGTTACGGATATAAGAATCAACAGTGGTATCAAATTTATATCTACTTAAATAAATATTCAATATTAACACCCAGACACAGAACAAACACAAGTATTCATCATACGAATGTTTGTCCTGGGTGGGGATCGAACCCACAACTTTTGGCGCATGGGGCAGGGTCACTACCGAATGAGCTATCGAGCCAGTCAATGTAATTTCATATTTTTGTTTGATTGTCGATATGAGATCGTATTGAATTTGGATGAAATGTTTTTTTATTTAATAAAAGTCATACATACTTACTTATGTCTAGCGCTTTAGCTAAAGCAAAACTTATTTGTCACAGTGTCCGGTATACAAGAAGCCGTGCCGTACTGGATTAACTTTCATCACTCCTCTATGGCTGCCCACTATAAAGAACCCTGACCATTGGATCCTTCGAGGTGTTGCCATCTTATGTGACATAAAGTAAATCAAAAAAGACGCCTGCTTTTCACGTGGTCATTAATTTTAACTTACATAGAAGGTTTTCAATTAATGGAAGAAAATAATTACATAATTATTTTGATATTCATGATTAATCTTCAGAACATACATCTCGATCGCAACAAAGTTCTGTGTTACCAAGAGATATACTGTCTTCCTAGTCATAATTTGTGATATTCTTATTTTTTTTAGTTTCTATTGTTTTATAATTAATAAATCGGATTTGAGGATTAAACATATTTATTATTTTCGAAATGATACGAACAGGTTGAGGTATTTACTTGAAATGGATTTATGTTTAATAATAATTTATATACAAAACATGTCAAATGTAACTTACAATTCTGTGGATGGGTAATATCTACATTTTGATATCGTATTGTATTATAACTTCAATTTGGATGGCAGAAGTAAATTTACAAATATTATCAGTGATTATAGCGATTTAAATCGATGAGGAGCAATGGTATTATTAAACAACGGTTGTAACAATCTTATTGGACGGAGCAGATTCGCTGTTGTAGTAGTAGAAATCACATGTTTGGAAGCGTTATTTGATATTTACGATGATAAATTTGACTTTTTTTTTACATTTTATTCATAGTCTAAGAGTAAAATGCATACACCCCAAATTGATTAACTAATAAAATCGTATGAATAAGAGAAGTCTCGATTAATGTTCTGTAAAATGGACGAAGTTTCATACATGACGTAAATATGGCATACATTCTAACTATTTCATTGATTTTCCATTTTTTCATACTTCTAAAGCTTTGGCAGTGCTAGGTATTCAAACTAATTGAAAAATTCAGTCTATTCAGTAACGAGTCTGTTTACACAGATATTGTTTAATACTCATATCGATTGATTGTGTTGTCGATTATGTATGTTTGTAAGTTATATACAGTAACGAGATCTAGGGATTCTAATGAAAATATCGCAACAATATCATCGATTAACAGATTACAACAATACTTGAAATCGTTGCTAGGTAGTTATAGTAGGTACATATACAGTATACAGTCTTATCGTAATAACAATATACAAAGCTAACAAATATTTAGCATAACATTGACTATTATAACTTATCATTTATGTTTTACAATATAACATTTACCATGCAAAAGAATGCATTAGCGTAAATAATACCCAATAATCCATCGTCACAAACATCATGCGTAAATCTAAATAATAAAAATACAATAATTCGTTGCAACAACGATAAGTCATACAAAATTTAACATGTATAAGCAATGTACATAATATTTACGTTAAATGTTTTCGCCTTTGGCTATAATGTTTAAGTAGAATGAAATTATTGCACTCAATATAACGTATGTCTCTTTGGGAGTATAGAGTTCATAAAGAGTTATTCTCTTTTGTTGTCGCCACGGAAGTTGCCGAGAGGTTCCACCGATCTGGACCTAGGTGCTCTGGAGAAAGAAATATATTTGTATTAAATTTTTGTTTCCTAGTCCATTAAATATCATTAGGATAATATGGTAGAAAAATACCTTCTTCTTGAAAGCGTCAATTCAATCTTTCCTTCTTTAACTTGTTTGAAAAGAGAGATGGCCCCAGCATGGCTCAGACCACGTGTTGGCGCTTTGTTTACTGACAATATCTCATCACCTGGAAAACAAAGTTGACATGAGAAAATGTTTAAAATACTAAAATTCTTGGAATTATTAATGAACACATGCAAATGTTTACCTTCAAAAATAGTACCCTTGTCGGCAGCTTGACCATTTGGGAAAACGGTTTTCACGAATATTCCCATTTGTCCTTTCGGTGAATCTGTTCCTCCAACAATACTGAAGCCGAGACTTTTATGGCCTGGACCTTTCCAAAATTCCACTTTATGTATGGAACTATGCGAGTAATGACCTCCTTGTGGACCTTCGTGGTGCATATAACCGTTGTATTCTTGTTGTCGCGATACATGAGAGCTGTGATTTGGGGAACATCTTTGTGATCCCACTCTGCTGAAAAACCTACTTCTGCTAGTATTCCGCAACTGTTCAGGTATGCTTTCAAAAGAACGATTTTGGTATAATCGCGGGACATGTTTTATATAGTGAGGGGAGCTTTCTTTGATTTCATTCGTGGTGTTGTCATTGCTAACTTGATAAGCAACCAATGGCTGATGTCTAGAATTATGCAATGATATGGGTCTATAGTTGTTACTGGGATTTCTAGGTGTTGGCGAAGATCGCATGGAAATTTCAATGTTTGTGATATTCTGCAGAGACGTCGTTGACTGTGTATAACAGTTTCTCTCCAACAATTTTTCATCGTCACTTTTTTGGCTCGGTTGTCTCAACCCGTTGTTCACTTGCACTCCAAGTTTACATTTACTATGAGCCTCTTTTTCATGAAAGCCTTGATGTTGAATGTTTTTCGTGCTATAATATTGAGTGTCACTAGGGAAATGCGTTTCAATTGTTATTTGATTTAAAGACGATGGTTTATGCACTGTCTGTGAAATTATATCAGGAGGCACGTTCAGCGGAGCTGGTGCAACAGTATTTTGTTCACAGGTTTGACTATTTATTATCCGACTTAATGTTATCGGAGTAATTTCGTCATGTGCCATTACAAGGTCAACCTGATATCTTTGGAACAATGCGCCATCTTCGATTGCAGCTTCAGTAGAGCATGAATTAACAATGTGTTGCACTTCCTTCAAAGAAGACAAACCACGCAGTACTCTACCGTTGACATTAACTATTTCATCACCAATGCGTAGTCTACCATCTCTATGTGCTATTCCATCAAAATCTAGTTTGACCACAATATACCGAATTTCAAAATTTGTTCCCGTACTGTCAAAATCAACACGATGTTGAGCTAGGTAAACCCCCAAACTTTCGTCCAAACGCGATTTTAAAAGTCTGATTTTTCTAAATCGCTTAGTACACGGCCCCCTTCCAAAAATATCTTTCTCTGACACCTGTTGTGTTGTTGCCTTATTTTCTGACACTATTGTGTTCTCAACTTGGTTTGTATTTGACATACTTTCTATGGGTATTAGCTGAGTATTCATAAATTTGATTTTGCGGGTTTGGACACGCTCATCTAATGTTATTGTTTTGTAAATGTAAGGTGCTTTGTTTTGCTTGTTAATTGTTTTCTTAGGCAGTGGTGGGGGTTTACCATCGTTGTGTTCTATTACGTTGTGGGAGATAGTATTGTTCATGACATATTTATCTTTATTTTCTGACTCATATTCATAAGGCATTGATTTTTCTACTGGAAACAAAGCACAAGGCGTAGAACTTCGACGCATTGGTATTTGAACTCTACTGACATTAATTTTATGATTCAAACTGAATTGTCTTGAAAAAGTACTACTATGATTAGCCTCTGAGTTGGCATCATTATCAATTCTGATAGAACCAGATGATAAATGACAAGAGTAACCCGGTGGAGAGTGATTGCTGTGTTCATCAGTTGGTCTACCGTCACTGTCATATCCAGACTCATTTGAGCTTACATAATTGCTCAAACGGTGTGCTTGAAGGACTTCAGACGTTTGATGTATACTTTGCGATGATGATGCTAAATCGGTTTTTAAGTCTCTAACGGAGCCAAATACTGAATTATATTCATAGACAGGTAGACTATTTCTGTTCCTTGGAATAAGCATTGGATCATAATCTAACGCACCTCTATGCGAAATCATTGAAGATCTTCTTGGTACATCCTCAATACGTCGCATAGCATACATGTTTCCATCAATTTCGTTAATGCTTCTCATAGAACTTCTCGCAAATTCGTAATCATTCCTTAAAGCAGAGTTTAGCATCATATTTTCTTCATGTGTGGATATACTATCATTACTTTGGTATCGCTCTTCAGATCTGGAATTATTGAGATACAGCCTTTCTCTTCTAAATTTAGGTGACTTGCGATCTATTCTTTCTGAAAAGCTTTGTCTTACGCAGTTTACTCTTTGTTGTGGATTCATACTGTTCTCCTCAGGTAACACAGACAACTTAGACCTTAGAAAAGCGTAAGGGAAATTGGGTTTCTTACAAGTTCCATTATTTGCTTGTCCTTCTAGGTTTGGAATGTTATCACAACTAATAGCCTTAGTTGATGCTCCTGCTAAGGTCTCTTCCGTTAGAGTATTATTTTGTTTAGTGGGAGAATTTTTATTCTCATTGTCAGCGTTTTGTAAATCTATATCATCTGAAGGATCGTCAGCTTTCACGTACGTTGACAGGTGTGAAGTAGAACAGCTACGATATAGCGAAGGCCCGTTGGCAACGGGATAGTTCTCATTAGTTTTATGAACATTCAATGATTGTGATTTTGATGAATTCAACATGCCAGTTGAGCCCATTCTATGAAAAAATGTTTTGAACGGACTCGGCGATCTATCTCTAGAATTGCTCTTGATAGAATCGGTGTCGTTGTCTTTCTTCAAAGATGAAGAATCAGAGCTGCTCCGACCCATTTTCCAATGTTGCTTTTTCTTATATTGACCCGATATGTTCGGGGAAGCTTCCTGGTTGCAACTTTCATTTGCTGGAGTTTCATCAGTCGCTTCTTTTGAATCACTTTTTTTCAACATGTCTAATTTTTTCCCCATTCTTCGACCCCATGTTGCAAACACTGCAAAAAAGAAAAGTGGTTAAATGATGAACAGTCCGACTTTCGTATCAATTGATAATTTCGATTAATAGATTGCGGTAGTTACCCTTTTTCATCTCTTTGACGTCGTCCTCCATGACCATGGCGGGGAGAGCAGTGACGAGAGCGAAATCGTGCGCGTTAGTCGCGTGTGTCGGTTGTGTGACGTGGGCGTGGGCGTGCGCGGCGGCGGGTGCGGCGGCGTCTCGGCGCGGAGACGGCGTCGCGACGGCGCGCGGCGCGGTCACTTCCCTGCGCTTCGGCCCGCGGAAGAGGCGCATGATGACCGCTCACGCAACCATGGCGCCACACCGCACGCGCCGGTTCTGGAACGCGATTAAATACCTCACGTTATCACCACATGATTAAAGGTGTGGAACTTTTGCCATAATGTTTTTGGAATACCTAGATAAAAATATCCCTTATTACAATAATCTTAATGTCTAAAAAACTAGATTAACTAGGAATATGGATAAATGGAATAATCAACATGTTTTTACCATTAATTTTCAAACTTATTACAGAGTTTGAAAATTAATTGAATCTAATATTATTACAATCTTATCTTCTGAATCTATAAAATAGCGTGTAGCTAGCATTTTTAATTAATTAAATGAGTAAACGAATTTAATAATTATTATCTTGTTCACGTGTAAACAAGATAATGTATAAAATTATAGGTCGCAAAACGAGTTCATTATCCCTTCTCAGACGGAGAGATGTTTGACGTCGCGAGCAAACCGCAGGACAGTTTAGACTTTAGAGGGATGAGGGCCCTCCGCAACTATCATTACATCTGCGTGATTGACACGCGCACCTCTATAAAATAAGTTGCGTCTTTGCGTGCACTAATACGTCCAAGTGACTCATCGTGGAATAGCTCAAGGTAGTCGTTAGACAAGACCGCCGGAAATTCAGGCGGCTCCGCGACGCCAGGCTTGTCCAACTGGCCACAGCCCAACCTGTTCTAGATCACAGGCTCACATCTACAGGTTTATTTTTCACTTAAACGAACGCGACATCGAGTAATAGCTTTACCTTTAGGAAACGCTCAATCTAATTTTAATGGACAGTCCGTTACAGGAAATGTTAATGGATTAAACACGACTCGTCTCGAGTAGTGGCTACGATGTATTTTATTTAATAAGGCCTGAGTGCGGATATGGACGGCTGATGTAATTTTAGGGCGGTTCTGTTTTCAGGCTGTTTCTAAATTATATGAATAAATGCGATTCCTATGACCATCAAGAGGAACACGTGGTTATTACTGTGTTTAAAATGCCTAAGTAAGGACCGGGAAATGGTAATCCCTTAAGGTAAGGTATTGGAGAACTGCTGTACTTAGTATACAAATTACGGAAATATTCTTTATCGATACTTACTTTAGTCTCTAATGTAAAGTCAGTTCTTGTGCATGTTTCCCAGTGTGAAGTTTTATATTTTTTAAGTGTAATAGTGCAGTTCTGTACGTGTATGTGTGCATCTCGTTATTCCGATCACACAATAACAATGCCGTTTCCGATTCAATAAATTAAGATTAGAAGCAGGTAGTTCGCTCTATGCCTACCCAACCCTTATAGTGTAGTTAGTGTAGTGATGCCGCGTGGCTTGGCATCATTAATTAAATTTATTTATGCGGTGCACTTTTATTAATTAATAGCGAGATTATAAATATTTAAAGGTTTTAAGCCATTAAAGATAGTCCAATAAAAATTCAAGCCGTAAACTTTTCGATCTCGTTGGTGCGTAGATAATAGGTGAAGCTTTTATGAATTAAGTGTGTAATATAAGTACACTACCGCTTTAATTATTGGGCCCCAGAATAAATGTTTATAGCCACTCTTGTGTTAACATAACCGTTTCAATATCATTTTGATGGCTTTATACAATGTTTATTTTTACACATTGAAACATTAGCCACACATGATATAATGCGAGTCTTGTAGTGGTTTCTTGCTCTAATGCCGACTGCGGTTAAGCCGCATTCCCATTCTATTAGCACAAATAGTTGACAGAATGTAGTTTTCTTTACGCGTAAAAACCTCACTTACATTACAGTGCTTAGTTACACTTTGCCGAGAGCGGCTTTTAAAAAAACGTGAAAAATCCTGTCTGAATAGTTTTTTGTTTCTCGCAAATATTGCAACATACACAACGTAACTTTATGCAACAGACATTTTGGAACGCTTCCACGTAGCTGGTGCGTAACGCATCATTAGACGGACAATTATCGTCCAGTACGTGCATAATTCGCCGCATTCGTGGACCGAGTGTGCCCTGACGAGCGCTGCAAATCTTACCTGTGCTAGGATAATACCTTAAATATCTCCTGATTGCCACCCAGTTAAGATTCCTAGCGGGCTCGGAGATATCTCGCGAGCCTTTCTTGGTTCTGATTTGTTTAAGCATCTACTCGGTAATTACGTTTTTCTTAATGGCGCCGTCGCTGAGATGTGTGGGCCTACCTGTCTAGCTCGCAATTATTGCGGCGCTTTGTAATCTACGGCTACCGGAAGCAAATTACGTACAAAATTGTTCACCATCGTCTGTTTATTTTCATCGATGTTCAATCGTCAGATCAGTGGAGACAGTTTTATTGGAGCATTCTGACCTAATTCGTTTGTTGTCTCTGTGAGTGATTGATTAACCAGAAGTGTTTAATTGCATTGGTTTAACGGGACAAATTTATTTGGTTTGAATTAATAAATACCTACTAATTATTTATATATTTTTTATTAACGCTACTAATGTTCATTTGGATAACTTTCGTCGATTTATATGTTATGCCAAATTTTAAAACGTTAGTTATTGCATCATGTAATAAGAAAATAAGTAAATATGAAAAAAAATAGACAAAAATCCAAATATGTAGGTATGCCTGTAGCGCTTTGTTTGAGAAAAGTCTGGTGCCGGTGGTCATTAAGCATAGCTCGAAGAACACTGTTTGCCGTTTATTAAGTTGCGTAGGCACTGCCAGCCTGCGTATTCTTTTGTTCGCCTCGGCTCATACAGACTTTAAGATAAATTGAATGATTTTAACTGGACAGGTAAAACATATACGATTATATCTGAGGTATTATTTCTTCATTATAGTTACGTTAGCAAATAGATGGCATCTGTTTTAAAATTAGGCTTAGCTACAGCTTTTAGTCAAACAGTTTTGGACATCGGACCTCAAAGAAAGATCGAATTGAATTCGTCCACTCGTACTGAGTGAATTAGAGTCAACGAAAGCGTCGTATAAAGTGTGGGCTTTTGAGCGCCAAATATGTTATATTTTATAATACAAAATTTACAGGTTAAGTAGATTGTAGGTACCTACTTTTTTCCAAGACATTTTTAGGGATACTTAGAGCCATTTAAATGAGAATGTTCACGTGCGTGGCCCAGTGTGCGCTAGGTCCGCATTTGACGGGCATTGACATCAGAGGCAGGTGTGCGACGAGTAATAGCGCGCTCACGAGTACCTTCGCGATAATATACCGTGTCGCACGCTTAAGCACGGCAAGACTCGCCCGGTAGTCCCGGCCGTATGTAATGTATCAGTACCAGCCTGTGAAATAAACTTCTTCACCGTTTATGCGCTAAATCCTTTTACTGTATTTCGGTTGTGAACCTTTCAGATTGATCTCAAAGGATGCATTTGTCGTTACTTGGGAAGGGAATTTACTACGCTCTAATAAATATGCCCTTGATATCCCAATTTCAACTATGCTATTTAGTTCGCTACAGATGGAATATCAGTCATTGAACAATGCTTTGGGCGGAAAATACAATTACACAAGCAGTAAGATGTCCCATGAGAGTAGGGACCAATCTTGCGAGAAAGCTATTATTTATTAACAGATCGATAACAATTTCTGACCCGTGTTTTTCGTTAGGACTAAAACATACGATATTTTTTAAATAATAATAGTTTAAGAACTATATTTTTCCTGGGCGAAGTGCTCTCTTAATTTATTGGCTGATATTTTGGCTTTTTAAAACTTTTACCCACTCGTGGCCAATTAAGCTTTTTAATGTGTAGTGCAACCGCAAAGCACCCTTACGGGCCAATTCCACTTTGATATAATATTTTCTACCAAGCATAGTGAATAATATTAAACTCACGAGTCTTATTTTGTATATTTGTATAATATTTTATATCATTGTTCTTGTAATGAAACAGAGAAAATCATAAATATAACGTTATATCGAAAATATAAATTATAAATAGAAATTACATCACAATAACACAATTTTCCATCTAACCCAGCAGGCAGCAACCCATCTAGCCCATTTTTGTTTTTGGCTGAATGTGGTTAAAGAACTTTTTGCTCTTGACTCTGCCTACCCCTTCGGGGATTATGGGCGTGATGTTATGTATGTATGTAATGTGAGGTACTAGCAGTGACAGTTTAAACTATATGGCCGAAAATTCTATCTCTAGTGAATCTTCTAGCAAACTTCAATGAAGTAAGGAAATGGTTTATTATTTTTATTCAACTACAGTATAAATTGCAAAGACTTAGAGTTTATTATGCTCCACTGAGCTGGCAGCACTGGAGTGGGATCAAATGGGATAAGCCTCCTTTACCGCAGCTTTCGTTTTGCCCGTTCAACGTCCGAATCATTTCCGAACACGATAAGTTAGTAACGTTTGTTGAACTTGGCTTAGCTGAAAGCTCTAAAAGTATCTGTGAATGCAATGCGGGTGTAAACAGTTTATATGCGGTGCTGTGACTCACCTCATGGCGGCGCACATGGTTGTATGCGCCGGCGCAGGCGCTCGCGTGCCGCTCTGAAATAACACATCATACACCGTACAAATAGATGAATAAACATACCGATGTGCAATCACATGATGAGCCTAAAGTCAGATAGGTATTTGATGTTCCGAAGTCTATGTTGACCGTTGTTATAATAATCGTATTCATATATATTTTTTAAAGTTACGTCTGAGTTAACGTTTTGATGAGAAAGTAGTAATTCTAATGCAATTTAATGTCAAATGACTCATATAAATTAGACCCTGTCCGATTGCGATAGTTGAGGTAAGTAGTTCGAAAAAGTTCGTCTAGAAAAATTAAAAATATTTATATAAGCATTTTGTAACCATAATTATCATTTTAAGTTTCCTAAGTGCAGCAGACTTTCTTTCAAAAAGTTTCCGCAAGCAACGCATTAGAAATCGAATATGTATCAATGATAGTCACTAGCGGTATGAGAGTGGTCGGTTTCTGTACTAACCACAAGGTCGCATACCGTGCTTATGGTTGCTAGCTTAGCAGAAACCATGAGAAGGCATTTTATATATTATGCCGGATAAAATAAACTTTTGCCTAACTTATCTGGTAGAAACAATATTAAAATTTAATAATACTCAGAGATTCAAAGACATAATCATTCAGACATTTTTATTTGCAGCTCGAATCACACGTAAGTAAAAAGTAGGCGTATATTTTTAAAATTGTATAATGACCAGTTAATTAAATACCCTAACGTACCTATAAAACCTCGACATTTATGTTGATAAATAAAATTAACCTCTATAAATCAGTTGATGACTAATGAAACCTTTTAAAATTCGAATGAGACAGAAATTGGACATTAAAAGTCTTTTGAGGATTCGATTCAATATGCGTGATTATTATTTGAAGTGAAACTTTCATCATAATAATTCTAGAGGCGTGTAAGGATCGGAAACATAAAAATTCCTTCACGCAGAATGTTTATCGCCATCTATAGAAGGACAATAGGGCGGCGTTGAAAGAGTAGCCAATGGGATGGGACCCGCGAACCTTCATAGGTACACCATGATATGCAAATAGTGTGTGGACAATTTTATATGATATTTATATAGAACACAGACTGACTATATAGAATCAACCTTTTGAACCTGGTAGGTGTTATATTAATCTGCAATTTACGTATAAAATATATAGTTGGCGTCTTAAAATATGTGTCCTTTAATTTAAGTTGTATTGTATATATTCAATGAGAACACAGATTTAAACGTCAGAGGAAAAGACTTACTTAGGTCCATAATTTGAGAAGTTGGAATTATTTGATGTATTTTAAATAAGAAAAAGAAAATAATTATCCTCCAAGTTACTGAGCTAATTTCCATGGAAGGGCTCTCGACACGACTACAAAGGCATTATTAACTCATCTAATTTCTTCATTACATACGCATGTCTTGTACACGAACGTCTTGTTTTAGACAGAAATTACTTTAGCCAATGACATATTGTTACAGAACATTTGTGCTTAACTATAGCTTAAGCAGCGCCTAGATGGAGTATGGATAAGGAAAATCAATTGGGATGTTGACACCATTTATATTTAATTTTGAAATATCAATTCTGAAAAAGAAAGTATCGTAGTATGCTGTTAAGAGTTATTGATTTTCAATCATATTGAGTCTCAGATTTTTAATTTTACAAAAACTGCTTAATATTAAGTCAGTTGAGTATACAAACTAGTGACGTCACACGTTGACAAGCCCATACAAAATCTATGAAGTGATTTCGTTTTGACAGCTCTTAAAAAGTATATCAATTGACTAGCCAGTCAACATCCCTATTGCAATGGAGTAAGTAAATAATAAATCTGTTGAGTAGATGTCGTTATGGTCATTTGCGTGCTTGGCTGCCGTGTCACCTGGAGGCGATGCAAATGTTTCGTACATGCGTAATTTATCTATCACAATAAATATCCACTATTATTTTTAATAATTATTTTGTCTACATCTAATAGACAAAATGATTATGTTAAAATTACTGTCTGAAAAAAGCAATTTGATGGAGATTTAGCAGAATAAATGACCGTAGAATGGCAGTTTTTGTTTAAACTTTTAAAAATGCGTGTAATGGTTGAAATTGTTGCTTTGTTTTAATCTATAGGTAAGTAGCCTGAAGATAATAGTAAGTCACTAAAATAAGATGGTATTAAGTCTTCTGGAATGGGGGGGATGATTGCGTTTGACAGCAAGACAAAGAGGTGTAATAAGGGCTGCGCGTCTCCATTTCACATGTCGTCTACGCTTACGTGATATATATCCCTACAAATATAATGTATAGTCTACACTTCTAAAAAGACATGGTGTATTCGTCTACGAACATTTATCTTACTCAAAACACTACCTCTGGGTGTAAAACTTAGGCTATATTGAACAAAAATCTAGTTTACGCGCTAAGGGTGGTTTAAGTAAGTAAAAAGTAATAAAAATAAGGAAGGCGAAAATATTTATATTCTTTTGATAATTTTCACGAAAACATAGAGTTTCGTTACCCAAGAAGGCATTTATAGCAATTTATGCTTAGGCACGAACAGATGAGATCTTAACGGCTAACTTCAAATATTATATCTCCAGGAGGAGGATCCTCAGAGATATATTAGAAACATTTTGCGGCAAAAACGCAGGGACTCCGGACTCCGGCCCGGAAAAGGGTAAGCACGTGTAAGCTTTAAATCACAGAGTGATATTAATGGAACGTAATATTTTGCAAATTACCTGCACCCGCCACACTGATTCTGGTTACAATATAATTTATCGTGCTACCATGTTACGGATACTGCTTACAGTATTATTCACATTAAATATATAATTTCAGGCAGGCTCATAAATCTCAGAGAACTATCTTTCTGCAGGAAAATGAAATTAATGTTATTACAGAATAATTAATTGTGTCCAAATTAATAAATCATTATTAAGCTGTGGTTTCTTTAATATTTTCATCTTTTGTGTGTTCACAAGATAACTGCATTTCTATTGTACCATGTAGAAATAAATTAACTTACAATTGTTTTGTATGTGATTGTAAAGTTTGTAAAGAAATCTTTTTGTAATTTATGAACATGAAGGTATTAATATATTTATCGTATTTCCTTTGTTCGATCAATGGTCGTGCGAGAAAAAGGATATTGTCACAATTTTTTTCATTGAATCTTATCTTTAGCCAATAAGGTTCAAAGTTTTCTTATAGTCATTGGACATAACAGTACATCGTAAACAAAAGATTTTACCGCCGCTATGTGTAAAATCAGTCTTTAGTTGCGATGCCGTATTAATATTTACACAAATGTTTTGTACGTGTTAATTTTCTATTAGGGACCTTACTGGCATGGAATTCAAATAAACCTTGCCGAGAAATTTGAATATCATATTGTATACAAAGAGTATTTAGCACTTGATGGTGAAGGTGGTAATATTGAACAAGTGAAGTAATGATTTTGAACAAAGTAGGTCATTTAAGATACCATTACGACTGTAATACTAAAGAATTTATTCATTATTTTTACAGCTTTGAAGTGGGTGTTATGGTCAAATGTAGTCTAGTTCGGTGATAGATGATGAGCATTTGCAGAATCATAGAAATCTTAAGCACTTTCTGTGTATATATAATCATAAATTAGGATTCATACATAACCTAAAGGATAGTATTTATGTTTATACGACCATGCAGTAATAAGTTAGATATGCATAAACGTTAATATATGAAGATGGATAAGGTAGGTCGACTACATCATTTTTATTTTACATTTTGTTGGTAATTGACTATGTAATAATTTCCTGGATGTGAAACGATTTAAGATTTGTCGTCCAAGACTTTATGGAACAGCATTATGCTTGAAGCGTTAACTTAATCTACAATGGAAATACAAAAACCTTTTATATTTATATCTGTGCTTTAGTCCACCAAAAAAGAGTAGGTAAACAAAATAAGTAAACAAAAAAAGTCATGCGTATTCTCTATTGTAAACATATTCTGCATAAGGAGGAATAAGTAGCGATTCTCTGATCAAGATAAGATGCGTCCATTATGTGGCTACCCGACATAATCGCACGTGCTTCATGGCACCAACAACTAATCATTGTGTTTGCAATGTGAAACGTATTTGAATTAAATGCGTGGATCTAACAGCAACCATTTAACTATGTTCACATTACATTAAGCATATTTATGCTGTGAACGAGTATCACTCCATTGGAATTCCCTCCGTTCCGATAAAAAATCTTTTGCACTATTCTGTGTGGTTTATGCTATCGATTGGCTCAAAGTTTTTTTTATGAATTAGCTTTATCTTGAAGTTTCGTAAATATGTTTATTTTTATAAACCTTATGTGTACATTTTAATTTGGTAATTAAGTTTCATTATTTGCCGCCAATTGCGACAACTACGAATAGGTATAGTCTAACTTAAGTTTACACTAAGTAAAAGCTATTAAAAACAAACGTATATTACAACTAAATGTAATAATATATTCAAATAATAATTCATTATGCTCTGCTTTGCATTCAGTTCGAACAAAAAAATAAATATTGAACAATGCCTGAGTACTGGCAGCGCGACCTTTGTTTTTTATCCGTCCGTATGTTACATTCTCCTAATAGAATAACTTGTTATTTTTTTAAATAGACAAGAAAAAAAAACAACGAATAGAGTTGTTTGTTTATAAAAATGAAACTTGCGTCGTTATAGTGTGCGTGTGGCCGTGGCTACTTTTGTATGGAGCCCTAATCTTTAAATAAAAAGCAAAATACGTACATATGTTTACTTAAATATTTTTTTGTTTTTGGTATGTTTAATACGACGTGTTTTCATAAATTATAATCTATTGCAGTATAAATATGAGTGCAGGCAGGTAATGTCTCAGTTAAATGCCACAATCGGTTGTGGTTGTCGTAAACAGAAAGTGGGCAATATTTTCTATATTCCTCTCTAGATTTAAGATATGTTTTGGTTGACATGAGGTGCAAACGATGATGACTAATAATCAGTTGAACTGTGTTATATTTGATTTACCTATAAATATAGGCATTCCTCGAAATCAGACAATTACGTAGGTGCTTAAATAAAAAATTCGATTAATTAGAAAAGTTTCCTCTTAATTAAGTATTTATAATGTAATTGTTATCTTGGCCATGGTTGCCAGCCACAGTTAAGGTGTAGACATAGCAACGTCCTACCCAGTTGCTTATTCGGGCCAAGATCATTAGTGTAAGGTTTCACTGTGATAAAAACGCTCATACAATTCTTACAGCGCTGTTTGTTTGCACACCACACATATCGAATATCCTGTTATAGACTACCGATTTGTCCAATATATAAATAAGATTATTTTCAGAACATCCTGATGTTAGGATATAGGATAGAGGTTGCGTTAAGAATTCATTTATAAGTAATTTACTTAGATTCATATGGAATCACATACATATGTATGTACCTTGATTTTTTAGAATAATCAGGATTTCTTACAATTGTAATAATATAATGTACCTATTCTGAAAAACAAATTATACCAACAAAATTGAAATAAGGTCAATATGAAATATTTTGTTTGTCTTAGTTCACCACAAAATGTATAAATACTTATATTTATTTAAGTATACGTAATACATTCTTTTAGAGTTTGACCACTGTAAAATGAATATATATATTTTAGTTACATATTTTTACACTCAATCTTTCTATTTTTACATAAGTCACGCTTTCTCTCTTTGTGAGATGTATTCGCGTAAAGAGAAACAATTGTAGGTACGAGTATAAAAGGGTTATGAGTGTGACGGTGCGTTTACTTTTAACGAATAGAATAAAACCAATTGGCGATAAATATTGGCTTCTTATTCTCTACTCGTCAACAGATTTTGCAATTTACAAATCAAATTTAGAGAAAAATATGGAATAATGTAATCAAGGGCGTAGCATCAAATATCGTAAGTATGTATACATACTTACGATATTTGATGCTTAGTAAACTAAGTTAAACATTTATTAATACATTGTAAGCGAATAATTCTTGTATTATTTTAATAAGATCAGGTACTATTTGCAGATTGTTTGTCATAAGCAGTTTTCCTGTTAGGTAGGGATTGCCATATCTCCTTGCGTATGTGTTTTGAATACCTATATGTAGTATTAAACTTCTCATCGTTTGTTTTATATATGCTTCAATAAGAGTAAAATCGGAACACTCCTGATGATACGATTTAATTTTAAAATTTAACAAAACACAATGTGTATGTCAGAATATCATACATTAAATAGTTTAAATCCGAAACGGACTTTAATTAGTTTCAATTATTGTTTATAAAATTTGGTCACGGTCTAATAGTGTCTGGTTTGACCCAATATCGTCTTTCCAGAACCGTCTATGGACTCTTAAAAAAATGCGTGGTCACTTTGCAACAGTTTTATAACTCCACCAATACAGTGTAGCACAATATACTGAATATTTCTACATGATTGCGTAAAAGGCTCTCGATTAAAACTAAACATTCAATTACGCATATAACACGGGTAATTTGTTGCTGGTACAGTTAGAGGGACGATTTACAAGCGCGTGGGAGGGCGGCATGCGCCCGCGCAGCCATTGACGAGAAAATGCCCTTCCACACCACCTACACCCAGATGCGGTTTTACGGCACGTAACAAAACAAAATCACAATAAAACTCTAACACCTCACAATGGCACTATTTCGAAATTAAATAAAGAAGACAATGCAACAACAATTTCTAAAGACTCTTTTGTTACAAACAGACCGCGGTAACTAAAAAGTTTATGTAACAGGATAATGTTTGAGGGCACATTTATTACCTACGTAATAGATAAGCGAGGGTCAATGTTCTTAATGGTTTAACAGATAACGATGGAGTAATATGCCGGCGCAATGTCGGAAGCGGGACTGCGCTCCCTGCGTACGTTGATCGTCCGCGGAGGTAAATCAAAGACGTCAGGCTAAGCGACATTAATAGCAGGCAATAAAACAAACTTGACTGTTTCCTGCCTCAAAATTGTCTCCCAAGTGTTCTATAGGCGATAATATTTACGATTACAAATTAGCATAAACTTATCTTTGCATAGAGAAATGTTTTCTTCGGTCCGACGTAATTTGTGATTCACGTACCGTATACGAGTGCGTAGGCTACGATTTTACGTATACGAATTTATGGTTAGGTACAAAATTTTTATGAAGAAATGCTAAAGAACCGTTTTTTACAGTTAAATTTATGTTACATAACGTTTACAAATTTCATGTAGTATGCTAAATTGAATTGCCATTCATTTAAAGCCGTGACCTGAAATGACCCTACGAATTATTTAACCCGCGTTTCTGTAGGTTCGCTTCGGTAATTTGCGCTAAAATTTTGAAAGTTTTAGAAGATTTTAGTGGTGATGATCATGCGATTCACCGAGTAAGTAGATCGCATCACGATATTCAGTTCCATAGTCCGGAAAAAATGGCGTTTTTGATTTGATTCACGTGCTATACGAGAGTTTACTAATTAAACCCATCATCATATTTGGTAGTTTGTTATGCCTCGTGGTCACGAAACTTATTCAAAGGTAGTACCTACTGTGAGTTAAAAAACGCATCTTGTGATAAACATCGGGCTATATAAAGCGTTAATGCAAAGAAATAATAAATTGTTCCAACTGTGAACCGGTAGCTTTGTCAATAAAGAAATTAGTCAATAGAAATCTATTAGCAATTAATAATTTTGACTTAACAATTAATTGCACCATCCACAGTCTACATAGGAAATGGTTATTGCTTTTGTATAATGTGAATCGTAAAATGCCATACAATCGCTTGGAAACAGGCACAGGAAACTGCTTTTTTCTGTGGTGTAGAACCAATGCAAATATTTGTTGAATATTTATAAACTAAGTTACTTTGTTTGAGCAAGTCGGGTTTGGACACGAAAACAAATAACCGAACAATAGAGATGGGTTCGTTTCACATTCAATAGGTTTACAAACGATGCGATCATTATCAACGACGTGGAACTCGTGGAGGCACGAACTTATTTTCTTTCCCAACCAGTTGCTGTGTAATCGATTAAACCCTTATGTCATTTGCATAGTCCGGTAAAGAACGCATCGTAACATAATTAGAAGTGATCGACAATATGTACTGGGTTACCTAAAAAGCGTTGCGTGCGTTCATTGTAACAACTACCTTGTATTCAGTGAAAGCCGTTATTGTTACTCAATCACGGTAATAGTTTCAAAGTGATCCACGGCCAGAGACAGAGCGTTTACGAGCATCTTTTATTAGTAAAAATTAAAATTCCAATTAATAGTTATCTCAGCGGTGGAACCTGTTCGCTTCCGGAGTTACGCCAAACCAGTTCGGCGCCCAATTTGTTCTTTTTTAAACATTTTTTGAGACCACTCAGCGTTCATCCACGGTCTCTTGTTACATCATTATTATATCTTCTAAGTAACTGTTACGTTGTAAATGTGAATCAGTATATGTACGTATTAGAATAAGAAAGGTCTAACGGTGTGAATTTAGAAATATTGACTGGATTGCTGTTGGAAATATGACATGAGAAAATGTTTACATAACCTTCATAATCCCCAAAGAAATAGGCAGAGTCCAAAGAGCAATAATTTTTTTGAGCCGCAATTAGCAAAAATATTGTTAAAAGCATTTTTTTTTTAAATCTGTAGATAAATGTATTAAACTGATGCAGTTAAGAGCTTATATAATTATATGAAAAACTTGATCGACATTAATACATGCAAATTAAGTAAGTTTAAGTTTGAAATCTCAGAATGTTTTTGAAACGAATATTAATTTTACATATTCATTTAAAGTATGGATACTGCAACAAAGTATACGAATCCAACGTCGTCGTAAGCGAACTAATGGACTGATAAGTTTCTTTTCAAAACAGTCATAATAACATTACTGGAAGATGTTAAAGCTATCTGCATTCTGCCGATAACTTCTATTTCTGATAAGGGTAAAGAAACCAGTTACTGAGCAAAAATGTATGTGATACCTACATACCTAAACAAATCAATTCTTATAAAAATTCAATTGAATAATTACTTTTAATCTTTTCTAGGATAAGACTAATATAATCAAGAGCCGTTAAATATTATCTTTACAAGTAATGATGCTTTTAAAATGTCTATGATCCTGTATCTTCTCATATTAATAATAATGAGAGTATTATTGTGTTCAATATTTTTTAACTGCCTGCGTTTGATGATTGTTTTACATAATGCAGCAATAAAACAGCTATTATGGAAGACAAGTGACATTTAAAAACAACTAATTATCAAGGAGCGTGGATTCGATGCGGATTCAAGAATGCGCTCACTTTTTGCGACACCACTCAAACAGTTTTATGTTATTATAATCGACAGGTATCGATATGACGATCGCTAAGGATATACATTATAAAATAATTTAAAGTACGGCTCATTTCACTAACTGGTTTGTAATGTTTGACTTTTAACTGACAGTTAAATTGTTGCGTCTTTGCAGTGGCGAATGAGTTTGGAATATTTCGATGCGGCTGTCGAGTCGAGATGTTTAATTAGTGAGTCCGGCGTTGATGAATTGTCCAGATTAATACATGAGACGGTCTGGTGGCATCCAGGTCGCAGATGCGTGTACGCAATACGGGCCATTGCGGACGGTCTCAATGAGCTCTGTTCTGTCTCATCTCGCATAAAAACATTAATGTTTGCAGATTAACAGACGCAGACGTATTGTGGGTAGGTAAGTAGCACACGATTAGTAAGGCAACACGCTATAGATTGCACACATATCATATTTTTTTGTAAAGTTCTTAGAAATATCTATGTATGTATGTGGAACATTATCATGTTTTAATTAATTATGTTTCCTAATTATTGCAGTTTTATGTTGCTATTTTATAAATAGTAATGCATTTGCAACTTAAATACATTTCTGTCTTTTTGCGCAATATCAGAAGTGGATTTGTGGTTTACACAGCAAGTTACCTTGAAATGCACAGTCTAAACATTTTCTAACGAAACTGTGAAATAATTTCGCATACACGTGAAAAAATATTATTCTTTTTACTTAGTATAAAGTGATATATTATAACGGGAACTTGTTCATAATGACACGCTGATGTTGTAATATAGACAGATTTACATCGCAGCTAGCAGAGTGTTCACATGTTGAGTACAATAATAATGACGGTCATCTCAGAGTGTTTATTATAAACTAATAGTAGGCAGGAGTCGTTATGGCTTCTAACTAAAAAGTGCTAGTCATTGATGGACCTGATGGGAATCGAGCAATCATCGAAGAAGGATCGCTTAGTTGGAATAAGAAATAACATTCATTTTGAATGATACCTCAAATATTGCACTAGCGCACATTCACCGTATAGTTATGAAAATAATTAACACGCGGTACAATAAGACACGGTAAAAGCTTTTACTGCAATAAAAATGCAGTTTGTTTCATTAAGAGCATCTGTTCTTAACATTTCTTTGGGTAACTCTTTTATGTTTCAGTTGGGATATAAAAATATACATGTGTGTTGACGCTCTAGCATCTGGAAATACGTTTCTACTTATACCACTTTTGTTCCTCGACCAAGCCGATGCTGATGAGTTTTAGGAATGTTTGAATATAAATGCGCAGACGTGATTTTAGGATTCCATCTTTCGGGCATTGTTGTATTGTTTCTCTTTGGTTATTGTTTTGCATTTCAAATTATCATAGCAGGCAGTTTGAGGGATGAGAACTCTGCAAGAGATTTAACAGAGATGTTTATGATCCATTTCTTAATTTATTTATAACGTCGCTTTGTGATAAATTTCCGGTTTACTGATTTTGGGCTTCTTAGTAAGTATTATTGACAATGTTGTTATCATCGTCAACACTTGTGTATTTGCCTTTTTGCTGAATTAAAATAAGAACATCTGTTAAGTTTGTGCTTGTTTTATTTGTGGTTTTTCTGGTTGTATCATCCTCACATATAAAGTTATAAATTTTATTATTGTTTATAAATTCCACAACAGATAATTCCTAGTCACCCGAATACATCGCTCACATTTTTTTATTAATTTACTTACGAATGAGAAGTCAATGTCAATTGTCACACAAATCGTTCCTGAATCAGGCAGCACGAGAGCACATGTCATTCACAACACTGAAGGGCACTGGAGTCACAAAGTCACGAGACGAGCGATCGATCCTGGTGCGGTGCGGTCGGTGCGGAGGCGCGAGGACGGCCGGAGGGGTCGGTGCGCGCGGCGCGACTGGCGGCCGCGGGGCAGGGCTGCGGCACCGATGATAAGCTCCACAGTGACAAGTGCATCCATTCATCGCATTCGCAGTTTCGGCTTGCCAAACCGACTGTGATCGAAGTGGTCTGCGGTTGTTGCTACTGTTTTTTGGAGGCTGGCGCCTGATTTGCAACAAATTAATGAATTCTTTGTTTGAATTTCTAGAGCGTGTATTTCGCGGCGCTTTTTGTTTTGTTTACTTATGGTACCATCACGGTGTTACCTTATTATTTCCTGCTTATTTATTTAATTTACATCTTAATAGGTATTTACTATTACCTACTTGTATTAACGTTATAGTTGTATGTATGTTGTTGTATGTTTGTTGTATGTTTGTTTCTTGGAAGATGTAAGTATTTCTTGGAAGAAGGGTATCGAGTGAATATTTTTTGTATTTCATCTGTGTCAATAGTTGAAGTATACATTTTTTTTCATCATTTTACGATATCATGCTCAGAAATGTTTGCTCAAAAAATATCTCGTCAAACTTCTTCCAAAACAAAAAAATACAGTTCATAGCCGTCACTGTTTTAACATTTTGTTTCATATTCTTCATAGGTAAAGTAATAATAATAAGCGAGTGGAAATTTACTTTCTAAATAGTAATTGGTAAGCGTCAAACTGCATTAAACGCCTGATAAAGATAATTTAATTGGTTTTCTTCATCCTATTGGCAACATCCATTGTTCTATCACCTATGGTTCGTTTTGACTAATAGTATAATTTGTTTCTAATTCTAAGACTTAATTGTATTTTTCGGTATCGTTTTAAAGCGGAGCGGTGGTAGCTCAATGGTAAGGACACGCGCCTCTTAACCGACGAGTGCGGGTTCAAACCCGGGCATGTACATCTAGATTTTTCAAATCTATGTACATATTTATACCACTAGCTTGACGGTAAGGGAAACATCGTGATGAAACCTGTAAATTCAAACAACTTTAAATTTGTAACCATGATCCAAAAATTGTCTGATTACCCTATCTTAGGATTACGAAGGTCAGATCGGCAGTCGCTTCAATGTAATTACCAGACTCGCTAAATCCTGGATCTTAGTCTAAGCGGACCCATCTAAGCACGGAACACAACGCTAGGAAGATGATGATGGTATCATTTTAAAAAAATACACCAAGAGCATGATTTCATATCTTGACAAAAAGTTTACATTGTGTAGCGTGTATTCTATAAATATGTTTTTTGTACAATTACGGTTAGTTAGTGTAAAATAAAATAATGTTAGTCGTCGACATTTGGTCGGTAATTATGGCTAAACATGAGTAATTATGACCACAAATTGTGGGCATGATAATCGTGTTCCTGTTATTGAAAATGGGTGCCTAGATTCGTGTTACTTACATCATTCCGTGGCTAGTCATTCATTCGGAAAATTATGATTTAATTTTATAAATTGTGTCTCAAATTTTTGTTATGCCAGGATTCGCAACAGTATTTTTTTTATGTGTTGATCTAAAGCGGTTCTAATTTTAATAACAGCGAAATCGAATTTATTTGAAATATTATATTTATCTATGTAGATGTATATAAGAACACCGTTCAGTTATTCGTAAATGGCGTATTAAAATCGCCGAATTTATGTTTATACCTAAGTACCTATTAGTTAGGGAGACTCAGGAATTGGTAAATAATATTTATGATAAGCTATGTATTTGCTGCACCTATATATTTTATTTATATATTGTTTAATTCCTCCCTTTAGTGTTGAATCAAATGTTCATAGGCTACGGTAATTGATACGGGTAGGCTGTTTGTTTGTTTGCCACTTTTAGTAGTACTGATAAATCATACGGCTGCAGTCATCGTAAATTTCTCATTTTTAACTTTCAACAATGTTATTAACATACGTAGCTATTTGCTCAAGATGTTTTAATAGAGGTTCCTTAAAGGATAACTCTAATTATAAAATTAACTCTTTCGAAATTCACGCCCGTGTTTTGTTATTTATTTTGTCATCGGTTATTAGTGTGGTCGCAGCTCACCGTTGTAATTTGCATGCAATTACCTAACTGCGTTTAGTTGCTAAAATGAAGCGGGCTGAATGATACGTTTTAATGACGGTTGCAAGACTCGAATAAGAAGCACCTATGTGTGAAGGTGAACGGAATTGAAAATTGTTTTGCATTGACAAATGTATGTTTTACTTAGTGTAATTTGGAACATCCTCAATTTTTTTGTGCGACTAGGTTTAGCTTAATCAGTGTCTTTTGCGGTTGAAAGGAACGGATTAAGCTTATTTCTGCAATGGTTGCTATTTTTTCAACATTCGCAAATATTATTGTAAGTCAAATCCACGCATATGGTGTATTTTACGTAAAAAAATAATCTGAGTAATACATGTGATCAGATACAAAAGAGGAGAATGAGATTAATCGTAATTTTTTATTTAACCTTGTTAAATAATTTTGATTTCAACCGTTTCGACAATCTTGGAAGTTAAGGCAGATATTCGCAAACTTCCCAAGAGTTACTGAGGAGAAACCAAACAAGATTGTGGGGGGCCTGAATTTTATTTCGGAGGCCAAGATAATATTTTGTACAGCTAGGCCATCAATGACATAGAAAAAAATATTTAAATAAAAAAATATTATCTACGCACCTACTTTCCAGCTATATGAAACTTACCGTTACTCAAGTGTCTGGACAATTGGAAGTAGCTGTGGAATCCTTACTGCGAAATGGCGACGAACTACGACTTGATCTTGACCTGATTCAATAGTTATCGATCGCAAACAATTACGGACTGCCATTAGTTGTGTTCGCACACGCATTTGAGCTCGAGACGAATCCGCACGTTCCGAGCCACACGTCACGTGGCGGGCCACGAACACTCCATCATGAGTATACCTAACTACATCTCTATTGCCAATTTCATTCGATATTAAAACCACGGTAATATTGCAATGCAAACTGTACAACTCATAATTCAAAATACAAATCACTTAGTTCTATAAATCATAAACTCTTTCTTTAACCTCCCACTTTTATTTAAGGCTACCTCACTATATGTTTAACCGATGTTAATTTAGTCCATATATATTATTATTCATAGTATAAAACCAACCTTTCAAATCAGGGGGTAACATTTTTTTTTGTACTGAAGATGCATATTTTTTTAAGCTTATTTATACATAATAAATAAAAATAAAATAAAGATAATTTTATTTCATCTTAATCTGGTCTGTAATATTAATATTAACGTAGACTATATTGAGTAGAGCTTATTCATTTGTGTACTTATTTATATAAAATAAAATACAAAAAAAAGAAAATTACTTTTCAATTAACTAGGTGTAAACTTTGATGATTCTTGTGGAATCATGGTATGTAATTGAATTAAAAGAAGTTCATAAATAAGATAAACCATCCAAGAGTTACACTGGTAATGATGATGTCATACTGTCTGTACCCGTAGGAATATGTAAGTACTCCAACGACTGTATACAAGATAGTAACTACAGTAGCTTACTCGTACATGTAAATGGGATCTACTCGCAATGGAAATCCCTCGTATTTGAATTTGTACATGAAGATTTTTTATTTATCAGCTGTGTCGCTCAAAGCAAAGACCTTTGGGGGTTACCCAATAATACGAATAAGTTTGTATTTACATTTTATTTGTTACATATTCTTCTCTCTTTTCTCTACAATAACGACTAACGAGAACGACTGAGATAGACAACTTTGTGGTCTTACTTTAACTTGACTGGCTCGAAGGTGCATTTGTCAGTGATCCTGTCCTATACGCCAAGAGTTGTGGGTTCGATCCCCACCCCAGGACAATCATTCATGTGATTAATATTTGTGTTGTTCTGTATCTGGGTGGTATTATTTAATATTTAAGTATATATTTGTGATACCACTGTTGGTTCTGATATCCGTAACACAAGTGCTAAAGCTACTTAGCTCGGAGTGAAATCAATGTATGTGATGTAATCTGATATAGGTATAATTTATTTAATTTGACGATAGAAAGTCTTTTGTATAATTTACAGCATTTCTCCTTTTAAAAGTGTGATTTCTATCAATAGATTGAAAGGTAAACCGTAACAAAGTGTGGCTCTTTTGCTGCAAAAAAAAAAAAATATTTAGGAAAATAATTCTTAAATAAATATACTGGTTTGAGATCGAATTTCATACCGTGACCATATCACAGTTGTACTGATAGCTTTATTGGGATTTCAGTTTGTTTGCGAAGCAATCGAGATTTGCGGAATGTTTGTCCAATTGAAATAGACGTGGCTTGTAATGTACTCACCATATCTCTGACAAGAATGTTATTTATCAACGGTACGCGAAATTGATATTGGAAGATCGATTCCCTTTTACTTTTAAAATATTTATGACATCATGGGTTTGGATTTCGAGATTGGGTTCATTCTCGGATTTACAAATGCTTGATTATATTAATTTAAGATACATTGTCTTTGAGTGCATTCTTTTAGTTTTGTTAGATGGATACCATGAAAGTCATGATTTTTGACGCTGATTAACTAACTTCGAGCTATATAGTGGCTCACAGAGACTGCATATAACTGCAACGTTTTTTGTTGGAAGTTTAGCTGCGTTAATTGTTATAATATGTTGCATCGTTTCGTACTCAGTGGAGCTGTTATAATTAATGTTTTGTAGAGAGATGCTGCAACTATTTTTTAGAATACGTAGTCTGTCGTTGGATACAATTTACCTAAAGGAATACAGAGACACATATTTGAAGTATTTAATTGTTACTTAATTGCCTATTTTCATTATGACTAACAAATTTCGATTGAAACCTATAATAGTTGGATCAGTAATTATTCCACTTGTTTTTAAGAAATAGGCGTATGAAAAATTGGTAAAATGTTTATTGTGTTAAATCTGATAAGACCCAGTTTAGGACAGTCAGATTTTGATTGCAATGAAAGACATGAATAGATTATATAAAAACTTTGTGTATTCTGTTCTGTGTCTAATTACTTCATCTAAATTTCCGGACAAAAATTTTGAAAAAAACCACACAATGTATTTCAAATTATCTAACCGTTACTACTCATTTATTATTCAGCGTATACTTTATAAGCGTGATAGTTGCGAAATTATGCAGTTTTTAGTCAGAAATAATTGGAGTGAGCACATGCACTGGTGCGAAGGAATAAAGTGACTATGCACCTTATTCCATGGTTATAACGGTATCAATGTGGGGGAATGTTAGCTCGTGACTGTACAAACGTGAAGTATGGTGAATATAACGGTGGCCTGGCAAATTAGCCCACGTGTGTATGCGCTAAGACGTGAAGCGAGCGAATTTTAATTAATGAAAATATGTAACGGAATTAGGATAATGGTGCTAGCCAGTACTGACAGTTATTTCGGTTACTTCTTGCTAACTCGTAGAGTAAAGCGTTAGAAAATGTGAATCTAAAGGGCAACAAGGTTTAGTTTAGAATGTATTACTTGTATCTTCAATCAAGTCTGTTGTTGTAAATGGATACCGACTTATGTGTATCTAGTATTATGTATTTTACTTCACATAATACCCAAATTATCTTATTTTTTCGTACTAAATGCGGTTTAAAGAGGTTTATTGCTCTTTAGACTCTGGCTGCCCCCGGGAGGATTGCGGGCGTCAAGTAAAAAAAAATGTGAAAAAAAAAGTCTACGAAGTTTTCAGACAAAAACTATGTACACTATTTATAATGCACTAGCTTCTGCCCGCGGCTTCGATCGCGTGGTACATGGATGAAAAATTACCGATATATTATTCGGGTGTATGAGCTATATTATTCTAAAGTTTCATTAAAATTCATTCAGTAGTTTTAGCGTAAAAGAGTAAACAACATCCATACATACATACAAACTTTCGCATTTATAATATTAGTAGGATATATGTAAAAATATCTATAGTATAATATACATTTTAAGGTAGGAATATAAAATAGTTCGCCATTTTACAAGTTAATTAAAAGGGATCCACCATTAGGGTGCCTCTTGCTTTATTACAATACCTGCGTCGTCAGCTGGCGGCTCTTGTTCCGGCCATAACTTGCAGAAGTTTGGCAATATGGCTGAATATATGGTTAACCTCACCCTGTCATCGTGGTGGCATTCAATTTTATCGTAGTTTATGGGTGAATAATTTATATTAATATGTTAAATTAGCTTTTGCTTAAAGCTCCACCGTTTGAACTCTGTCGTTACATTGGTAGTATCGTGCATTCCGCGGAATCTAAATATAAAAAATCAGAGATAAAAAGTATCTTTCGTCCTTTCTGAAGGTTCATCATAGTTCAGGCGTGAATACGTAATAGATAGAAAGAGATAGGTACTTTCGCATTTATAATAAATAACGCATTCAGTGACTGTCTGTTAGTTTACGTCTAAATCATTTATCGGAATGTGTGCTGTGATTCTTATCATGTGTTATCTTTTATTTCAAGAAATATAAAGTAAATATTGGTAAAAATTGTGGTCAAACACACCTACACGGTTCACAACATTGTGTAGGCATTAGTCATATTTATTTAATGAAATAATACATTTTATACACTTATTCTAAAAGTAACAGGAAAAAACAAGGACCTTTTAAACGATATGTTCGCGTCCCAAAATTGAGACTAAATTTGTATAAATTAAAGTAGGCCTATGAATGCCAACCGGGTCTGGTGCCAACTGTTCTTGAACAAATTTAACCAGTTGGACACAGAAGCGAGCTGGCTACAGTTGCTACACCAGTACCTAAAAATGGGCCAGTTGCACTATTTGTTTTTGACATTGTTGAGAAATTCCACCATTGTAAACGACGTTTGACTTTGGATATGCGGGTCGTGTTTGTTTGTCTGACATTGTCTTATACTGGGTTACTTTAAAACAGAGAGCCTTGTCTATGCGGACCTTTACGAATGCTTATCTAATCAGCTCGTATTTACCAATACCTGTTCTTTTACATTTCATTAGCCACGGTCATGTTCTAATTTGATTTCATTGTCGACTAAACCTTTTTTTATATGTTTAAACAAATGTCTACTATAATTAATATCTACTATTAATATTGAGTACTAGTACAGTTACTAATTAAGTAAAGGTTTATTGGATTGTAATTTTTTAAAGACATATCTCCACAATCTTAACTGACTAATAATAAAGACAAATTGTAAGACTAAAAAATACTAAAATGTATACCGTACGTTTGTTTGTAAAAGAGGCTAAAGTTGTATACATTGTACTAATATGATATAATCAATATTATCTGGTGTAATAAAGTATATATCTGCTCACTAAACACAATTACTTTATTAATTCTACTTACTAAGGCACTAATTAATAAGCAATAAAATAATAATTACCCACTTCAGGAATTACAAACTTACTTATCTAAGGAAGCTAATTGAAATGGCTAGGCTAATACAGGGTTTCAACTAACCTGTTGACCTTGAAGACTGTAATTGAATAAAAAATATTCGAATAGATTTAAGCTAACTTGTGTGTTAAGTTAGGTTTGGCAATATTAAAACTATACGTGTCCTATTTTATGTACTGGTAATTATACGGATTCATGTTAGTTTGTTTTGTATGAATAGTTATATTATACGAGTATAGGGAGTAAACAGTTGTTTATCTTGAAGCCTGTCTATTTACAGCTAAAGCCGTGTGTGAAAGCCGGCAGATTCTGAAGCTAGTTGATTACCGAAAATCTGCAATTTGTACAAGAACTATGGGTCATGAATTGTATTATGGTCTGTACATCATGTATACAATTTTTCAAATTTCTTTTTGTGATAGACAAAAATCTACGATCCAACATCGGTGCTTATGCGGAAACACATTTCCGTCGATGTTTTCACAAATGCCACAAAGGAATATGAAGTGCAAAGCGCTGTATTTCAAGCATTCATTTAATTTATACATCATCCAGTGGTTTATGTACTTACTGTTCAAATTCCTAACTTTTGTTTGTTGTTAAAAGGGCGATAATAATGGTCATTCGCTTCCTATTGACCCTTAACTGAATTACGTCACCGTTCTGTTTTCCGATTAATTTTAAATATTCATGTAATCAAATTCCACCGTCTACTAGACTGTCCTCAGTATCTCCAGAGCTGGTTTTGTATTCCCTGAGCGATAAGAATTCATGAATAACTCATAATAAGTCCGCAAAAAATATATTCTACGATATGGTGAGAGCCGAGAAGCGAGAAGGTTTCCCCAGTCTTTTCCAGAAATAAGCATTATCCTGTTTTTATTACGAAGATCATTATGGTGGGTTGGTATTACATACTTGCGATATAGCAGCTGATTTAAAAATACTTTAGTGAATCTCGACTCGGGTTCTGATAAAAAGCGTAAGTGTATATTGTTAATCATGTCGCGTTTCTCGTTAGAGAATAAATTTGGTACATACCTAGTTACCTATACTTAGTTATATTAGGTAATCGAATTTACTAAATACGTGTCATTATTGAATATAATCTAATTACGAGATTGTTTTCTTGATAACATCGATTAACGCTAATGACTTGTAAGTAAGTATTGTCCAATTAAATCGTATGTAAATGTGATGAAAGTATAGGAATTGAATTTTAAATCGATATTAAAAGACGAATCAGATATATTTAAGCTTTGTACACCTATCAGATTTTACAACGCGGTAAATGTTTTTTCATTTTATGATTCAACGTCTAGCCACTAATTACTACGTCGCTAGTCCTGCTTGTGGTAAGTAATGAATATTATAACACAAGCGATATTGTTGGCATTGCGAAAATTATATAGCAGGCAGTATGCATAATTAGCTTTATATCAGTTTAAATTATCATTATCAGGGGTTGGCAAACAGCGCTTCCTAACGGTGTGGCAACGCGGAGGCGGGGCTTTGCAACACCGATGATATCCTCTACCTGCAATGGTATAATAACGTAGTATTACCAGTACCGGCCATTGAGTAGAAGTAACAAATAAGTAGGTACTACGAGCTTTGGGGGCTCTGCGGCACTTTTAGTAAGGGGACCATTGAGAAAAGGCTTATACAAATGCAATGGTATTTTGGTAAGCATTGCTTCGTGCTGGCTTGTTTCTGTACTGAGTACCTTCTTCTTAGAGCATTCTACCTGTGGCGTATTCAAACAGATGCTATGGAGGGCCTGCCTAAGGCGATACTTTTTGGGGGTGAGGTAATCAATGATAAGTTATATGATGAACTGTATGAATTTGTGTCTTTCGGAGTAGAGAATTTGGCGTATACCGCAAGAGAGTAATTTAGCTTAAGCGACAGATGGCTATATATGCTATGCCATTGCGTATGACATTGCAATAATATAAACTCTGGTCTGATTTACCAACACAATTTTTAAAAGAAGGAAAGGTTAACTATATCTACTATTATTTTTATTTAGTACTAACTAAATCTAACTATATATATTCAAGTCAATTTCCTAGCGGGGTAGGCAGAGAGAACCGAGCGTAATACTATTTTGTTACTTGTTTATGTTATACCTAAAATAGTTGTTTGTGTTTGTTGAGTACCTATATCCTATACCTACCTAAGCATATGTTTTATTAGTACGTTCCAGTAAAATATCGTGAGATTTGATCGGAGATAGTAATATATCTATTATTTTGGCATCTAATCGTTAAATTTGTTGACTTAAAGCAACAGAATATTGCAGGCGAGAATTAATAAATTTCCTTCATTGTTAACCTTTAAATTCAATGAGCCGTATATTAAACCGTTACTACTGGAAATGTGTTCATTGAGTGAAAAAACTTAGCACCGGACTGTTGAACATTTGACATTCATACAATGTGAAAGTGTTGTTTCTTAAGCGTTTATTATTTTACAGTTCGACGATTATGTTGTTGAAGTGAATGGCCATGACAATAAGTGACACTTATTCTATTTGAAATAGATACAACTATAATGTAATTACTTGTAAAATGGCGTTAATAGGTACACCCTCATTATTAGTAAGAGATTAAATCCAATTAAGACCATAATGAAATGCTAAACCTATATTTAGTACGTATTAGATTATTTAATTAGCATTGTAGGATTTTTATAAAATATACCAGCGCCCCGCGGTTTCACCCGCATAGTTCCCGTTCCTGTAGGAACTAAGAAATATGGGGATAAAATATAGCCTGGTACTTCTGGTATAATGTAGCTTTCCAATAAGAAAATATTTTTAGAATTCGGCACAGTAGTTTTTGAGTTTATACATTACAAACATACACACACACACACAAAAATCCAAAAATACAAATCTTTCCTCTTCATAATATTAGTATAGATTGATCGACCGACAATAATATCAAACAGCACCTGGTCTCATTCTACTTTGTAGAAATTCATTAACAACATCAAACAGTCAGTCCCATCGGTCAATTAGAAATTTCCGTTTTTTGCGTTTTCTGTTTGGAGCGGAAAATTCCACTCCCCTCACAGTTCGGCGAGAGGAAAGATGGCGGGTGAAACGTCATTTACTTTTTTTAGCTTGAGCCTTTTTTTTTGGAATATTGCGATTACAAACAGCAAACTGTCGTTGAATAAAAAAATTATTAAATGTACGATTCTTGCCTCAACGTAATTATATTGATGCTTTATTTTTGGATTAATCTGATTAATTTGAGCTTCCATCACATGTCAAGCCTGTCACAGAAAAAAAAGCAAGAGCCTTTATTTTATTTCGAAAAAACAATTGTTTATAATTTATTATGAGTATCTTAATCAATATGATGACCAAGTAACAAATACTTAATACGGAATATGTCCGGAATTTATGATAGGTACCTAAATATAATAGTTAGCTGTTAGCACGTATTATAGTCAATCTGTATGAGTAATGAACAATAAAAACTTTAATAAATAAATAAAAAAATATTTTGTCGTTTATTGACTTTGCCCTCAACCATGAAAAAGACCAAAGTTTAAAATTGTAATAATGTTTTCTTTTGTGAATGTTATTTATCGTACATACATAATTAAGTAAGTATTCAATAAAGTACCTACATAATTGTATGATTACTGCCTGAAAATATTCTATCGTATCATAAAGCTTAGACGTAAACAAGTAAAGTGCGTAAACATAAGATAAATATAATAATAAATAAATATCCGACTACATCACATACATTGATCTGACTCCGAGGTAAGTAGCTTAAGCACTTGTGTTACGGATATCAGTAACAACAGTGGTATTACAAATATATACTTAAATATTGGATATTAACACCCAGACACAGAACAAACACAAGTATTTATCATACGAATGTTTGTCCTGGGTGGGAATCGAACCCACAACTCTTGGCGCATGGGGCAGGGTCACTACCGAATGCGCCATCGAGCCAGTCAAGATAGGCATAATATGCGGTTACAATTACATTATGCACATGTGTATCTTACGTGTGTTACGCAAACGAGTTGCATCAAGCGAATGAAGCGTAAAGTTTGATTTACGCGTGTGCTGCACGCGTTGTTCCCGTAATTCAATTTGCATAGTACATTATCCGTACTTACGATGTAGGTTAACCCGCTTATAAAAGTTCTAGGTCATGTCAAACAGTGTTTTTATCGGATTTTATGACTAACGATCGTACTCTGACAAATCTTTTCTGTTGTGGTAAAATATTTACTCGAAATATAAAGCTGTCCTACTTATTCGGTGTGATTTAACGAAATTGAATCTTTCAGATAGATTTTAGAGCAAGTGCCTGGGACAGGCCTCTTTGTTTTGTGATTCTGGTTAGTGGTTTCCAAATACATCTCCCATTAACCTATGTTATTGAGGCACTAATGGGAACTGAACGGCGTGATCTTTGCTGTACTGTGATCTAAAGAAGATTATACAAAATAATTCCACGAATCGATAAGGCGTCGATGTTTTGTTTATACTCAGAAAATAAAACGATTAAAACACCTACCTATAAGGTACTAATTTCTTTTTTATCTCGATGCTAAACTAGTTACATAGTTTCACTCTTTTAAGCCGCAATTTTAAGCCGCATGAAGCAAGTGGCTCTCTTTTGTACAGTTTTGTTGTTGCTACTGCAGTGGCTACCCAGCCAGGATCAATAGCGGCGAATACTAACTGCCCTCAGGGAGGGAGGGCGCCTTCAAACCCGTTATGAAATTGATATAAACAAGAAAGAGGTGTTAATAAGTTCATAGAATCTCTATGTTGATAAATGGGGCAATTTTTTTTAATTTTTTTTATTGTTTTTAAATTCTAAGTGCGAATTTGTCGGAGACTTAATAAAATGTAGATATCAACTGTGTTTCTTGTTAAGCTTGTCGTAAAAAGCGCCAAGTAAATTAGGTTCTGGCTTTTTGTGTAGGCGACGGGCTAGTCACTAGTCATTATTTTATCTCAATTTCATTTGTGGCTTTAAAGTTTCTGGTCAATGAACTTTGTAGGTATATCCCTTTGGGGATTTCTGGCGTGATATGATAGTATACGCCTATACGTACTAATTCACACTTGTACTAATTGTTGAATATTTTGATATTTTTTATATTTTACATTAATACATTTTTATGTATAACTATCTACTTAGAACTATTCTTATGACACAAAAGTAATAGCAATATGTAAGCTTAGTGTGTCCGGAATATAGCTTTGTGAATTCCAAAAAAGGTATGTTTTACTGCACCATGCATCATATTTCCGTCTCTTATGTAGCTGCATCACTGCTTACAAGCAGATTTATCACTAATTTGTATCAAGTACAAGTCTTGCTTTCATTTCTTTGTACAGCTGTATGTAATGTAAATAGAATATAATTTATTTACTAAAAAGCAATTATTTAATATTTATATCAATTATAGTTATAATGAACATTGTTATTTTAATGACGATGTAATGTTCATTAAAGTAAATTAAATATTAAATTGTGTATGAAGTTTGTTGAGACCTATTGATAAAATAATGAGCAATATTAACGTTAGTAACTGATATTGACGCACTGTTGTATCATCATGACGTCATAATAATACGATATAAGGCGTGCGTATCTACAAGGATACTCTAGTTTATGACAAAGTGTTCAATGTTCATTGCGTGGTTAATAAGGTTAAACCGAACTAAAGTATTAAATTAGAATATGACTCAAACTAGTACTCTTCCAAAGGAATAAAATCATTCGAAATGTAGATTATATTATTGTAGTTGTATTTATGAAACTCATTATTTTGGAATTTAAGTAGTAAAGTAGATATTAATTAGACTCCTGATCTTCCCATGAGAATATCTTTAATAAAATAACTTTTTTGGTTGCGTTACGTACTGAAGCGGAATTCAAGGATATATTGTAATTTCTGAAAACAGTTGTTGGTCATATCTTCATAAATTTACATCTCGTACACATATCGAAGCAAGCATTCCAGAACATATCTAGGACGCTACTTCACAACTCGAAGGGTCAAACAAAGTCGAACCCTTTCTGCACCGCATAGAATGCAATTGCATTTCACAGACATACGCGATGCATGCGTACGCGACTGCACTCTAAAGAGGCCTGGAGCGTAGGTAATGATGATGGTCATAAATAACTTTCTAAGGAAAAGTGATCGGTAATGTGTATCATCTTGATTAGAAAGAAACTTTTTAATTAAATCCCGATATTTTCTACTTAAGGCCTTGTCTAAAATCGTAATGACGTTAAACTTATAATGTGTATTTCAGTGCTTCTGTGTAATGTGATATTTGATGTAGCACAGCGTGTCTGTCTGTCTGTTTATTTGCTTTCCTAAACCTCTTAGTCGACAATTATGAAATAGTACACCAAAAGTTAGACGCTCAAGAAATGATTGCAAAATGAAGAGCTTGTGAGGTACAAATTCCTCACAGGTGGACAGGACATATATTCGCGGATTTTCAATATTGTATGAATAATAGTGTACAATAAAGCATTTATCAAATAAGACGTATTGTTAAAATAGCTATTGCAGCGATCCTCATAAATATAATAATTATGTATCGTACTTATAAAGAATGCTGAAGGAAGTCCGTGCTAATTAAACGTATCCACATAGTTATATTTGACTGTAATCGACGTTTTTCCACATTCTTTTTAGTCATTAAGATGTAATTGTAATTTCGCAGTGTAAAACATAGGCTATTACATGCAATATATGCAAAATGATTTTATAAGCGACTTATTGTGTCGGCGGCTAATGCAGATTTCTTCACACTTCGCTTTTTCTGCGTTGTTTATAGTCAACATTAAGCATTAGATAGTATCATCACAGATATAGTGTAATAGAATGGAGATGATATCGCTCTTGTGGGCTTTAATGTTGCAGATCTACGTTGAATTAAAGCGTTCTCCGAATAGTAAATTACTAGCGCCTACCTAAATTAATAGATGGTGGTATTGGTAGTATAGATGTTTAAGTATGGCATTAAATGGCTAAGGGCCTATTAATTGCATCTGAATAGCTTCACTGTCGGATTTTCTATTAGTGGCAGTGGAATGAATTGGGATATTATTGTATATATGTAGGTTGATAATTGTATATTTTCAGAAATCATTAAGTTTTCGAAAAATTAAAACAATATAGTATGTAAAGTAGCTTCTATTAATTTTTATGAAGTATGTTTTAATAATATGTATAACGTCTGGATATTACATATTACTTTTGTATAGATAAGTGCTTGCCATTATGAATTACGAGATTATTCTATTGATACATTATATAAGTGATAATTTAGTAGTGTTAACGAAATAAAAAAGGAAATAAACAAGGAAAACGGTAATCAAACACAAATTACAACTACTCTACAGTCACGAACATAACCAAAATAATTTGATGAAATGTGTTAACATTTTTGGTAATTTAGTATGTAATATTATAGAAACACTTTCTATTCATTGTACACAATACAACCCGCGTATGTTTTTGTTTCAAGTTTGCAATGCAGAACAAATAGGTTAATCTGATATTAGAATCAACATGATGATGAAAAATTACTCTAGGCACGTAACAATTGGCCCATACGATATTAGTTACGTTATTTTAATGCATTAATAATATGGGGAATGGGTATAATAATATGCACAAGTAGGGGAAAGGTGGGGAAACACGAACGCTGGGGAATCCCGAACGCATCAGTTCTACTATGTTAGAAGGAGAGGGCAATATATTGTGTGTAGGCACTTCAAACATCACGCCACTCTTAGTGCCAGGTAGCGACGCAACACGATCGGGCGCACGTGTGGGTCAAGGTATGATTTTTTTAATTTTTTATGTATATTTGATGTAATTTTTGCGTAAAAAGAACTCGATGTAACTTTGTTTATATGAATGGTATAAAATACAACGTATGTGTGCTAGAATACTCACAATCTAAGCTTCCGATGGCAGAACAGCTAAAGGCATACGTAGACATAACCTATGTTATTTTATTACATTTTTGTATTTTGATACTGTCGGGCAATGGCGAACGAATGAAGAAGCCAAAGAATAAGACTGAAATGCAAAGACTAAAACGTAATGAAACAATAACCAGGAAAGTACGAAAAAATTTTAAAAATTTTGAAGACAGAAAAACAAAAAAAGAATAATGCTGACAAAAAGGACAACAAGGAGAAAAAGGAGAAAAAAAATAAGGATAATAAAGAGTATTATTGCATTTTTTGTAATGAAAAATATAACAACTCTGAAACTTGGATTCAGTGTTACGTATGTTTGAATTGGGCTCATGAAAAATGCACTGATGAACAATCAACGTCAGCAGGCTACAAATGTGATTTGTGTCGTAATTAAAGGCTAATTATAGAATAGAATAATGTTAGTTCATAAGATTACTAATGAATGATCAACGTTAAGAGGCTACAAATATGATCTCGGCTGTAATAAAAGACTGATTATAGATGATTAATGTTAGTTCGTAATTACCCCCTATGCTGTTCGTAGTTACCCGACCCTTGTCGGGTACACCCGAATCCTAAGGTTTTTGTGTTTTGTTTAAAATTTGAACTTTTATTAAAAATATGTAAATGTTTATTCTTAAAGTTGTTACTTAAATAGTTTATCTTGATTGTAATATGAAAAATTAAAGTGTATGTCATATATTTTCTGATTTATTTCAATTTTCTCTTAGGTGTTCGTGATTACCCCACTTTCCCCTAACCGGAAAGAGGTTCTAAAGATGGCTTACTAAGATTACTGAAGAACACAATTAAATAGGTATGCGCAATAAAACAACCAACATTATCATCGTAATATTTTTATGTTAATATGCGGAAAGATGTTAATAATTACATTGTAAGGTTCGCTTGCGAAAATAATTTATTGAACAAAAAACGTTAAGTTTCATTTGGTCTTAGGTATGTCGAATGTTTATGTAACAACACAATATAACAAAATAAGGTGAAATTACCGTGAAGTAAAAAACCGTTTACTTATTTACGAAATGAGATAGAGCTAAGATAATAGTGAGTTTAAGAAAGATTGTTAATGGGCACCAAATAGTTTAATTAACTTTAATTAATCGTTCAAAATTATATGCTAATTTCCAGCGCGTTTAATGTACGTATGTGAATATTACTCGTAGAGGGTATTGTGGGCCAGCGGATGGTTTCGATGCATGTACACACAGTAATTTCTTAGTTGAGAGATGTTAAATTTTTTTCCCAAGTTTGAGTCCATAATGAAATTCCTTACTAAGACGTTTAGCAACCGTGGAGCTTATGAGATTACCGTCATTGCACTGTGGCTGTGTCTGGGGTCATTGTAATGGTATTAATAGGCTGTTGTTAGTCTAGCGTGGTCAATACATTCCCACCAAGTGTAGCAATGTAAATACGTGGAATTCAGCACAATTAGTGTGAGCGCAAGACAGGTGCGGTAATGTCAGCAGGATTCCACGGTCGCCCCCTCAAAAAACTAAGGTTTTAGCCAGGAACGTCGGTCAACAATTAACCGGCTGAAAAATGTCGCCTGACATCCTCGGCAAATAAGTCGGTCTAGACACCTGCCCTGCACACAATACTTAGGGTGGGAGCATACCGTTCAAATAAGGAATGTTGCTGGCGATTTGCTTGCCCAACCTCAGATCTAGGAGTAGTCTAAGGAGAGATGACATTGTGCGCAAATTACACTTTTGCGATGAGGAGTGAGGGACAGGAACAATGCCAGTACTATTTTGTTGCTGTGGTTAAATAATTTTCCTTTTCTTATTGTGTTAATGTAGTGTCTGAGTATTGAGTCTAGCGTGGCTCAGTAATTATAAAAGTACTCGTAGCTGAAGTCAAGGCAACGATTTCATCCGATGTTCGTAGACTTTCGGAGCGGGAAATACCAAAATAAAACATTATTTGACTTTTCTGGTTCAATTGGGTTGTACACTGAAATCTTTATTTTTATCATAAGATAATTCGTTTTGTAATATCTGATATGTAGGTATAGGTACGTAAGTATTTATGTGTGGGTATAATTGATATTTAATTATTTGAATTTATTTATTTACATACTTTTTATGTAAATACAAGTAGGATTTACAAATATCCAAAAGCACTTGGATCATGATCCGCCGATAAATCAATCAACGTAAATAGATCTGCCGTAAGAACTCATTGCTAATTTATATACAGTGTATTCACAGCCGTATACCAACAACGAGCACTTCATCTTGATTCATTTATAAGACCTATTAAAATAAGGCCAGCTAAATATACACGTTGTTGCTTGATATCCATCAAATTGTTCCAAGCAACTGCCTTTAATTTCATATGATAGCTGAGGTTCCTATCGCTTGATTAGATCACGCTTCTCCATATTTATAAATATCGCTTTCCTGATCATCTAATGACTTATTTTGAACGAGAAGATGGGTTACTATTTGAAAGTATAGTGGAAGGTTAGTCTTATCTAGTGGTGTGCAGTATATAGATCTATACTTATAATAAATAGGTATGTAGAGAGGTCAATTCTGTACATTAAATATATTTTCAAAATAACTATCAGGGGGTGATTAGTGATTGATATTGATGCCAAAAATGCAATCAGTAAAATTTTTGTCTGTCTGTCTGTCTGTCTGTCTGTCTGTCTGTATGTTCCTTATAGAAACAAAAACTACTCGACGGATTTTAACGAAACTTGGTACAATTATTCTTCATACTCCTGGGCAGGTTAAAGTATACTTTTTATCAGGCTACAATGAATAAGAGCAGAGTAGTGAAGGGAAATGTTAGGAAAACGGGAGAAGTTACTCCATTTTTTAAGCTTCCGTCGCGTGTGCAGCCTTAATGGTTAAAGTTACATAGAAATCATGTATGACGGCAATAGTGTTTATAATATTAACCATAAACGCGGGTGACACCGCTGGCACAGCTAGTACTTAACATTACCTGTTGCAGTTTAATAAAATATGATTAAGTACTCTCAATTAGAAAAAATATAATTAAATTGTGTTTAATATTCATATTAGGTTCATATTACAAAATGTTTAACTATTTTGGGCATTGCATGTTGCATATAATCCTTCTATGCATAGATATTCATACCCAACACTCTACGTGCAAATTCGTTTCCTCATCATTTTTGGTTAAATATTTTCGGTCTGAAGGACATACAAAATAATAAAAATGGCGGTAATTACAATACTTCCATAAATAATATGTATTTATAATTGGTAATTTTAGTGCATATGTTTCCACTAGGTTGTGCTATCTCTTCTATCGTCTAGCATACTTATCATTTTACTATATCAAGCCATATTCAATTAACATGTGACTCTTGCGCATGCATTATCTACTACGATAAAGTTTCATTATTATCTGTAGTACTACTGTATTGTTACGATAAAATACATATGCATGTTGCCGGGAAATGGTGTTCATTAGTAACTCGGCGTTACAAAACTTGTTACATTCAAATAGTTAGGGACTAATATGTTCCCTTTTCATACGTTTTCTCATATTTTCTTTATTATTGTGCAGCCGACAGCCCCTAAGATGTCCTCTGACGTTGACAAATCGAGTGGCGAACGCATTACGACATGCCTTCGTATAGGGTTAACCACGAGGCACAGGCTGGTTTATAAATATTAATTTGATTTATAAGATCCAATAGATTTGTTTAATTAAAATTGAAAAAGATCTTAGTAAACAATTGAATTTCGTGCTCTATACGTTTGAAGTTTAATTATAATTATCAACGAGCGAATAAGTACATAATGCATTTTCGTTCGCCGATGAAAAAAAAAAATTGATATCTGTATCTGATCTCGATTTAATCAAAGTAATTTATGAAAATGCTATTAATTTTATTATTTCAGATTTAATGTAGATATGTATCTTTTCTATAAAGCATTACCTGTTAATGTAGATATATTTTTGTATTCTGTGTAAAATAACTTAGCTTATGATATGCCAAATTAGTATAATCACGTTGCCTATGTCACAATTGTTATGCATCATATGCATCTATTGTGCTAGTAGGTATGAGATCTTTGTAAAATAATTAAAACACTTTATTCTTCGGCAACCCTACCTCATATATCCATCATAGATGCAGGATATAAATAGCCGTTCGAAGGTACGGGTACATGCCACTGACACAAATATTCCACGTATTGTGTAACCAATAGTCACAAAGAAACCAAGCAATATTCCTGCAAAACTTCTTCCACGTCGGAATGAGGGCACGACCTTAATTGCTAGACTAGATGTTAACCCCATTTCGATTTATATGGGAACACTACTTTGTAAACGAGCAGGTTAAGTCGATTATTAGAATTGAAAAACGCGAAAGTATACATATAAAATAAAATTAGGCTACGCAGGGTTATTTTTTTATTAATCAGCAAGCCCAAATTAGGCCATTTTTCTTACCGCTTTGAAAATTGGTAGATAGGTAATATTTATAAAATTCTTTGGAGGATTTCCATTGAAAGAGTGGAAGTTAAGAATAAGAAGTAATGATTGAACAATTTTAAGTTCTGTTGGTACATTGAACCGAATTTATTATCAGAAAATGTTTTAAAATGCAAAGACAGCAAACAGTAGGGTTCAATGGACTGATAGAACATTGTTGTTATTTTCTTGTTTATGTTTCCAAACAAAGCCGTATTGACAGTCGCGTGTTTGCAGATTTGTTGATTCAATACTTACAATTGAGTCGAACTCGCTGAATGAGTATAATATACCTATTGTTCAGAGATGTTGTAAACAAATGACAAACAAATACCTAATCGACAATAGGTAGGTACGTTGTTTAGTAATGAATGAACTCTTGCGCATCAAATGCGCTACGTGATTCGACGGCCGTTCACAGTTAGCCAGAATACCTATGCTAATTCGGTAAAGCAAGGACGCAGTTAAGTAATCTTGTTACTAGGAAGTAACAAGACTTTCAAGTCTATAAAATCACATTTTTGTATGACAAGAAACGTGAGCCTGGTTCATAAATTTACATTTGTGTTTTTTGAAATTCGCATGCAATTATTCCAATCAAGTAATGAAGCTAAAAGTTCATAATATTTATAATAATATATTCAGTTGTATTGAGTTAGCACCCACACACACACATCGACACTTGATTTGTTATGGATTCAATATTAAGTAGTTATGACTAGTAAGCCGCTTTTCCTATTCATTTATCATGCTTTTATGAAAACAATATCAATAAAAGTTTTACTGGAATCCAATAGCTGACTCCTTTCAATCTTTCGTTAGATTAAAGTTAGCGGTATTCATTGCTGCAATTCCAATTACCATTTTTCAAGTTCTTACACAAGGATAAAAATCGTTAAAGGATTATTAGTGCCCACTTTTTCATAATACGGTGTAAATAAATCAAGAAGCATAAGGTTTATTATTTATTGAACATTATGTACTTAGAATAAGCTAAATCACTGCATCAAACTTTTAAACTAAAGTATTGATTACTCTTTTTAGGAGTATTTACGAACATTAACCTTTATCCTTATTAATGACACGTAATATTTGCTTGCAATATAAAAAAAAAACTTTACATAAGTAATATGAATAAGACTGGAACGTTGGTCGAGTGGTCAGAGACCCTGGCCACGAAACCGAGGTCGCGGGTTCGAATCCCGCTGGGGGAAATATTTCGTGTGATGAACATGGTTATTTGTACTCGAGTCATGGATGTTTATAAAAACGTATTTAAGTATGTCTATCCGTTCACCTAGTATCCATAGCACAAGCTTATGAGCTTAGTTTGGGACTAGGGAATTGGTGTGCCAGTCTGAAGAATTTATTATTATTATTATTTTATTAATATATTAAATATGCTAAATACTAAATTGATTTAATCGGGACCTCTTGATAGATTCATATTTATACGTAGAGCAGACAAAGCGTCCCACCTTTGGGTTTCTGATCGCGTACCGATGCTCACGTAATACCGTTCCCCAAATGGGCCGGCGGAAGGGCCACTGACTCAGCGACCCCAGGCGTCGCCTATTCAATACCTTACCAGGCCCACGCACCTTTCATCAATACACCTCAGCCTGAATATGAGGCACGTGACTAGCCTCAGTGCTCGCGACCGGACAGTCCCGACTTATAAACAGCCCCGTCTTAGGACGCATGTCTTAAACTTCTTTGGACCAAGTGTTAGTATTTGTAATGGCTACCAGGGGCTTTAATTAACATTAATTTAGAGCTCACAATAATATAACTAGAGATTTTTTTAGTTATAATCATTTATTTAGTTTTATGAATTCACACAAAGTAGTATAGAATCGGAATAGTTAACAAAATTTTGCGTAAGGGTTTTGGTCTTTGAAGGATTTGTTCTGGTCAAAATTGAAGCCTAATACCTATACCATATTAATGTCCTTTTTAGAACGTATTATTTGAATGACAATTTTAAACAAAAATTATAAATTTAATTTATTATCGTGTATTTGTTTATTAAAACTTCAATTGTCCTGCTTTTATAATAATGTTGGTCACGTTAAAATGACGTAACATGTTTATTGATTTGCATTTCTATCGATAGTATGCCTTATTGGGCAGGATGGAGGACAGGTGTACTGTTCGATATTAGTTGTCGCATTCGACATGCGGATGTGTTTATTGGGTGCTTTACCAATGGCAGACATGGTGGTGGACTCATGCTTTAATTTTAATCTTACATGACTTAATTCTTGTAGATAATTTATTATCAATTAAGAAGATGATTGCAACTTTTAAATAATCAATTGATAGCTAACCTTATCTTACCTGTTGGTGTAAGTAATAGTTTAGACCTTTTTTTTTACTCCTAAAAGATAAAATGTTGGGCTTATACATAATAGTTAATTACTTTTCACAAGTTCATTTCAAAGATATTTTGACTTTAATATAAGGTATGAAAATTAAATCTAACGCCATTGATGTAATTATTTGTCAAATATTCGTAAAAAATAAATCGCGGTATAATTTATATTTCAATTTTCAAAAACTGTTAGTCATTCCTAATGAAAAACCTTGCTTAAATACTCATAAAACTATATCTACTCATAAAGTTGTTATTATATGTGTGTGTCCTTCGGTTTCTGCAACTGGTTTGTATTAAGTTCAAGTTAAGTCCACTAACACAAGTACCCAATAAATGTACGTAATGTTTTTGGAGTGAAGAGTTTTACGATGTCACTAATTGCTTTTAATCTTGACTTGTGCCGTTTATAAATGAACATTCAAGTTATTTAAATGGTACATTTAATGGTTTCATAACCATTAGCACAATCAAATGTGTCAGTATTACACTATCACACTACTGAATATGAAAATGTGCTTATAAATGAAATTTTATATTACAACTTTGATAATCATAGGTACAGTCTCAACAGTCATTAGTTTTTTGTTTAATTTAGCAATTCGTCTTAGTAAGCATGGCATGTATTGTAAATGTTTTCGGAAATGCATCAAGCCTGATTAGGTCTTGAAGCATAGCATATTTCTATTGATATATTGGAGCAGTTTTTGTGTGCATTTTCAGACACTATACGTAGATAGGAGCTTTATAAAATAAGGCCTTTAAAGTGAAATGGTAATAAAAAAATATGTTCCGATAGCCGCATAAGATATCTTATCTATAAGTAGTTAAAATATTGATATCTATTTTAAATACATACACGAAGATAAGATATTTTCTTCAAGTGACAGTGCATGTCTGTAATTACAAAAAAAAATGAGTACACCCTCGCTTATCTGTCTGTCAGTCTGAAGAGTATATTTAATATTGAACATAACTATAGATATACTTATTTGTCACTGAGTTTATACTGTTAATGATTGTACAGTTTTCAATTAAAGGTAGACACAGTTAGTGTAAAGGCATGGGTACACATGTCATAAGTATTGAATTTATGCAAATTCTTTGAATTTAATAAATAATGTAACTATAGTTCAGTTTGTATATGCATCCGTAAGCACCTACCTACTCGACAGACTTATGAAAAATTTTAATAACTCGTACAAAAGTCCAACCCAGCCCACTGTCCTATGTTGGTCTGGGACTTAAAAAGAATATGCCAACTGTGGTTCTTGCCTAGCATGTCGTAAAAGGCGACTAATGGTATATCGGGTTTTGGGTGTGTGATTGTGTAGGCGACAGGTTAGCCGCTTGTCACTGCTTTTTCACAATTTTTCATCTAACCCAGTCCGGCTTTATTTATGGCTGAATGTGGTTGAAGGGGCATGCTGCTCCTTTGACTCTCCCTTCCCCTTCGGGGATTATAGGCGTGATGTTTAGTTAGTTAGTTACAAAAGTCCTTACTGAATGGTAGACGTAGTTATCTTAACTTGGTATTACTATTATATTATAATATAATATTTACTGCGAAATTTCAATAAAATAAATCTACAGTCTTATTGAAGTCTTCCTTTGAATAACGTATAAAGCGTGTTCCACTGGTATCATGTGTCATAATATTATGCAGCCTTATGAAGCGCGTTGCACAACGGAGTATGGCATGCGATGAAATATCCTTCCTTATTGGACACGTGCTTTAATTAGCCACTTGTCGGTAGAAAAATTGTATATCATCGTTAAGACATATTTATTTCAAGAGTCGGTAACGGTTGAAATAGCAACATGGGTTGCTGTTTTTCATAAATACATTTCTGTCGTCAGCACCAAGTACCCTGGGTACGACCATATGCTAGTGAATTCTATGTGAGCTCGTCTAAGGATCCCGTAAGAACAAGAAAGCAACAACGCGAAGATAAAACCCACAATCCAAAAATAGCCCGGGTCTTTCAGTGTTTGTATCACTGAGTAGGTATAACTATATGTTTCAATAAATTTCTTACTCAAGTTTTCTTGGTGAAAATTCTTTGTGAGAAAGTCACTTGTATATTATGTCATTATATTGTCAATCAAGTAAGATATGTTTAGTAACTTTGTAATATGTTCTGACTACTTTGAAAAGTCACATAAAACTTGTTAAGAAAATGTTGTTTTGTATAAAAGCTTTACAGAAAAATTTATTTATACAACACTATTCCATGGCATTACGCATTCAACCCGATTTAATGTTCTGTATCTATCCATAAATAGGGATTAAGGCTAGTAATTGTGAGGATTGTATAGACATATGCGGACGTGGCGTGGCATCACTGTACAAATTAATGTCCACGACAATGACCTGGCTGCAGTTTGTTGCACTCGCGTTGTGCGTTGACATTGCATAGCGTTGACTGACGGACGTGCGCCTGCGCTAGCCTCCATCAAAACAACTAAGGCATTCGCGGCCTTTTCTTATCGCCGCTGATGTAATAAGCGCGAAAGTAAACCTTATTGATAGGCCAACGTTTCAATGCGCCGTGGCACGGAAGAAAATCTGTAATGTTGATCACATTACCACAGAGGAGAGACTCTCCTCTATGACATTACATTGTCGTTTGACAGTCTTAGATTTAATTTGTTTTTTTAGTGTGCGGAATTGATTTCATAGAAAAATATTTTGAACATGATGATTTATCACACTGATATTATTATATGATACTGATTTTTTATTGATATTATATAATACTGATTTCTTATGGTCGTCATTAACATACATTTGGCTGCGAACTTTGGTTCACTGGTTCATATACTTCAGTAACAAAAAACACTTGCACGCCTAAGGATCACCAGAGCTCAGCATCTGAAACTGATCTCAATGTCACCGTATAGTAATAAATTATTTAAAATTTATGATGAATGAAGCAAGTCTTCTTTTTATTGTAAATAGATGTATATATTTTTTCCTTAATGTACAGACGTATATCAATTATTTGGGTTTTAAGATTCCTTTCTAGAATTTTATTCTTAGATAAGTTAATAGATAATTTCTATTGGTTACTTTCCGTAATGTTCTACGCCATTCATCGTCTGCAATCAGAGGATCAGGATTCATGACGCTTTATGAAACTTACTAACTTAAGCTACATTATATGGCCCATTGCCACATTAGCTAACTCGCCCACGTCTGCGATGCATAAGGCACGGATGATGGTATATCTAATAACTATGTGAATACTTATCTCATATAATCAATTTTTGTTATCATCTTTGTCTTAGAAAACCCCATTTCATTCTATTCATATTAAGTATGTATAGTGATTGCAATGGGGCAAGTAAGTAGTGGCCGTCGGGTGGGGGATAGTTATTGGTCTTGCGTACATCGTATGTTGAAAAAAAACCCGCCTGTGAAGCATCAATGTCAGTTTATTTTTATTCTTAAGTATATAAAAAAAAACAAAATGTTTTTTTTTCTTTTCGTGTTTCCTATGTGTAGTTATGTATAGGTCATCAAATCTAGTGTATCTATTTTTTTAGTTTGGAAAGTATTAACTAAACAAACAATGTTTGTATTTCAGATATTGTTTGGTGATGTTAATTCAGTATGCACTGTCCACACATGGCATACGTGCTTATCTCTAAATGTTTATACATGTTCCAGGCCATTACCAAAGCCAGAACCTGCTCGCTTTATAGGAAACCGGCGACGCTAACCAGCCCTGATGACGGATCGCTGTTCTGAAGCGGACTTTCTACAATGATCCTCTCCAATTAACGGAATGATTGGCGCGCGGGCTGCGCACGCGACACACTTACTCTTGTTACACTGCACAGTGGCGCATTGTCCGCGCGGGCGCAGTTCCGATTCGCGACTCGGTAATTTGACAGATACCGCAGATAAACCGCGGGGGAAAATTGGAAGACGTATCTGTAACATGTTGCGTATACGTATTGTGCTACGTCGTTATCGCGACAAAGATGTATGACCTAGTTTTCATTCGTAGAATCTATCGCACTAGGATGCAGTGTACGGCATTGGCACCAAAGCATTTCTAATGCAGTTTTAAGTATTTTGGAATAGGGATGATGACTGCAATAATAAACTATAATTCTATTTAGTCCGTCAGTTAGATTATACAAACATACTAGACACATATTTTTCGCTTTATCAAATGAACAAAAAATTTCAAAAATAAAGAGCATCAAAGTTTTGGAGTGGGTGCTTGTGACGTCACTATTTTGTAAAAAATAGTACGTATCTTGAATGCATTGTATCTTCGTCAATGTTTGTTTGACAAATAGACAAAAAAATACGTGTTATAATCTAACTGACGGACTCAACAGATTTTTTTAGTCATCTAGTCTATACTCCCATCAAGATAACTATTAGCCAAAACAGTAATATTGGTATAAAAGAGTTATAAATATTGACCAGTAGAGGCAACAATTGGCTCTATAAAAGGACCCATGTTTTATGTTGCTACTATACATGTTCCATTGCAATTATGCGATGAAACTTATGTTATAAGAGATTCTGACATGCTTTGGAAAATTAAAACTGCCATTAAAAGCTTCTTTGTAATTGTTAAAGAAAGAGACATGCCGAATTCGTAACCTTACTGAAATTTTCAAAAAATCTGACCCAAATCTACTGATATTTCCAGTTGTTCTTGCATTAGCATGCAAAATTTCTGTGGATGACCACAGAAATCTATATTTATAGCCCTTTATTACTTTATTAGTACTGCTATAGGACTATTCTAACTAATAGGCAAAATGTATGAATTATAGCAAGGATAATTTATATTATTTTTATGTAAAGTGGCAGAATTACTGGCGTGAAACCAGGGCGAGTCGGCAGTAAATAATAAATTAGGTAGCAAATAAAACAAGGAGCAATGGAACTATTACGGCTATTATGGTACTTACTCTGATGACTGACAAGTGAGTGGCGGCCAGGCCGTTCAAGGTAAATATTGTAATTTGTAAGTAAGCTGTTAAAGTAATCATAAAATCCTGAACGCAGTGCTTGGCTGGCAAACTGTTATCTTCGTGTACGACTACTGGCATTAGTTATGAGATGAGCTTCCTGTACTCGCGTTCTACAGGGTGCCCTGACATGTATTTTCGTTAGGTCAATATTTTGTTGACCTTAATATTTTTTTTGCTAAATCTAGTTTAAGGAACTCCTCAGACTCTGAACCCCTTCGGGGATTGCTGGAGGGATATGTATGTTTTTTTTTTAAATCAAATAGGCAGCTTATTTATTAAACATGTATTTTTATGATACCTACAGACTTAACCTACACCTTACCTCATTCCCAATCACTGCTCATGGTCCCAGATTTAGCATGTTTGATTATTGCAATGGAGCGACTGCTACGCAACTCTTAGATAGCCCAGACTGATAGGAGCATGATTACATAAACATCCATATTTAATTGAACTGTACAGATTTTCATGCTCTTTGTACCATTCAGCTATTGGTATACAGTTTACGTACATATGTAAAAATATTAGTTTAAGATAGAGGCTTAAATCTGACCTAACCGTCGTGCTATTTAAGGCGCCAAACCTTTTACAATTAAATACTATAACTACTTCGGCACATCGGAGCTGAATAACTACAATGTTGTGAAGTTTGGTAGAGTTTGTTTTTTAATATATTTGTAATATTTTACAAAAAAGATATTAAAGAAAATTGCGCTTACAGATTATATCGTGTGTGTATATATATGTATATATATATATATATATATGAATGAAAAGTTGAAAAAAAAAAGGAATAAACTCGTATATTTATGCAGAAGTTCTTGGCCTTTTTAGGTGGGAAATATACCTAGTGTAGTGCTTTCTTATCACAGTGATTTGTAAAGCATGATACATCCTGTATTTTGAATATGACTATTATAATTAGGTATACAAGTTCACCATAACATCGCTGATTTAATCTAGGTTGAATTTAAACTGGTAATCTACCAAGTAGGTTGCTTGAGTACTTGGTATATAATAGTAATTATTGGTAAAGTTACGTTCTACACTTCTCAAATAATAATTTTCATTAACATGCAATTATAGTTGACTTTTATTCCTTTCATAACTTCGACGTTATGAAAGTAATTAAAGTCAACAATGATTATGATTTGGAACGACAATATTCAGGTATTTCCTAATTGTTTATTACTTTATATACAGCTTCGACTTGAACTTATCATACACATACATATATAGCATCACGCCCATAATCCACGAAGGGGTAGGCAGAGTCAAAGGGGCAGCAGGCCCCTATAACCACATTCAGCCAAAAACAAAACTGAGCTGGGTTAGATGGAACATTGTGAAAAAGTAGTGACAAGTGGCCTACACAATCACACACCCAAAACCCCATATACCATTAGTCGCCCTTTACGACATGCTAGACAAGAAACACAGTTGACACATTATTTTAAGTCCCAGACCAACATGGTACAATGAGCTGAGCTAGATGGAAAACTGTGAAAAAGTAGTGACAAGTCGCTAGCTCGTCGCCTACACAATCACATACCCATTGAACCTGTCCATAAAAATTATTAGTTTACACCGTAATTACGCTACGATCTACACCTTTAATTCGTAAACACACAAGGCCTTAATTGCCTTGCAGCTTATGCAGGTGGCTTTAGAAAGGGTCGAACATTATCTTAATTAGACCATATTGCCATTTGCTTATAATGAAGTTCCAACAATTGTTAAAATTTTCACAAGGTTGGTTTTTTCTTTATATAGAGTATCGGTCTTTTAATACGAGTTTTTGGGAATAAATATATGTTCCATAGTAAACGGAGTTGCATATATATGTCATATCTAATAGCATATATAGAATAGATCACATCTGAATACAAAGTTTACGCAAAAAAAGACTTGAAAATATGATGATATAAGAACACTAATCTGGTTTAAAACCAGATTAGTGTACTTATATCATCTATCTATATTAAATAGGACTTTCTAAAACATGGAAAAAAAGTAACGCCGTCATAGTAATATGTAGTATACAATAAACTATCTTCGGAAGACGAGATATAAATAAATAAATAAATTCATGAGACTGGCACACCAATTCCCTAGTCCCAAACTAAGCTTATATGCTTGTGCTATGGATACTAGGTGAACGGATAGACATACTTAAATACTTTTATAAACATCCATGACTCGAGTACAAGTATCCATGTTCATCACACGAAATATTTGCCCCTAGCGGGATTCGAACCCGCGACCCTTGGTTTCGTGGCCAGGGTCTCTGACCACTCGACCAACGGGCCAGTCAAATATACATACATACATACATAACATCACGCCCACAATCCCCGAAGGGGTAGTCAAATATAAGTTCTTCTATAAACAAGTACCTATTCGTAAAGGTAACAGTGTGCACCGTATTTGGTAATATGGATGCGTACGCGCTTTCACTACGCATGCGCTCTATCGAAATATGAAATCGAACGCTATGCTGGTTTGCTTGCAACAGTGTGTAAGACTTTAATACTTCGTGTATGCATAACGTGGTCAGTTAACTGTGAATCTATTGACTGTAGATTTGTATTGAGTTTAGTTTAAGAGTTTATGTGAGCCATAATAAATTGGATTTACAATTACCTCATTAAAGCCGGACATTTAATTACATAATGTCTTAAGTCTTCCCTTACCAATGGCGCAATTCATACTTGTTTCATCTTCAATATTAATTCTTTCGACAATTTTTTTTCAGCCATCCTCTCAACATGCATAAACTATCCAAACAGACCTAAACATTTTTGTCTCCTATCTTCTTAAAATATACAACGTAAATAATAAAATAGTTATTAAATAACAAAGGAGTCATAATATTAGGTACGTTGCCGCTTATCCGTACCTAGTGACTAAGCAACATGTACTTTATACTTAGGTGTAGTCAAGTAGTCAAGTATGACTACATTTGCATCATTTTCAACTATTATATTAATGCCTAAACGATTGTGGTACATAATAAGGATAAATAACAGGCGCCGCTTTGCAAAAAGTACCCATGCTGAATAAATCACAAGAAAATATAAGATTCTGACAAATTTAAAATCATCCTTAATTTTTATTAAGTCGGTTAATAAAAGGAATTCGGTTCTCTCTGCCTACCCCGCTAGGGAAGTGGCGTGAAGTTTAGTTAGTTAGTTATGTTAATAAATGGACGATACTATAGCGATTCAGGGTCAATGCCAACCCATATACTGCTACTCTATCAGCCGAATTCTAGGTTAAGAATATTTTATCAAAATCATCTAAAATGTATTTTCACGTAAAGTTTATACAAAAAAAAGTGATAACCGGAATTGGCGAAGAGCAAAGATGTTTTAAGATTAGGTACTTATTTAATATATGAGACCTAGTTGGATTCACATCATGCAATCACATAGTCGGACTTATTTGATTATACCGCTACGCTACCCCGCATTTTCATCGCAATATAATTTCGGCGCGTACCCTCCCTAACACAACACTCGCCTATTTGGCAAGGACCCTGCGTTATATGTTTTATGTTACTGCGTAAACCAAGCGTCTTTCCTTGCGAAACCGTAGAATTCGACCCTCGTCCTATCGTAATGTTTATAAGAAGCCTTTCCTTTCGTTTATTATTCGTTTGTTTTTATTGTATTGACCTCACCGCTATTATGTGAGGGACAAGCTTACATTAGCTGCTAGGGAAACGGTTATTTTATGACTGCGGCACGTGCCATCCAAATATGTATCTGTGTTATTTTGTTTGGTGTATGAGTCTATCAATTTCGTGGTGTGGATGTGAAAAACTCGACGATATGTGTTTAATAACATCGATGGCTCATTTGTATAATTTGCGTTCTTTTGATGTCTTACGGCACTTATATCGGGATTTCAATGCTGGATTAAGCTATTCCGGTAGGCACAGCACAATTTCGGCTATGCTGGATCCAGTGTTGTGCTGGTTTAGTGTAGATATATTTCAATCTCTACTAGATTGGAATGCTGTATCAAACAATCCAGATAGGTTCAGTACAATTCACATCTGCTACAGCGTCATTTGCTGAATCCAGCAAAAATGCTCCTGGATTGCAATCCCTAGACTCATAGTATCTATAGGTACATACATAGTTTTCCGTTGAAGAGTCCTACTTGTAGACTAGATGAAAGTTTCCGCCAACGGTTAAACAGACAATTTATTACTTTTTATTGAGTTAAAATACATTTAAAATTGCATTGCAAAAACTTTCTTTAGCTCATAGATTTAGAATTTTTTGACTACGCAAAAGATACATAAAGCGTGGGAGCGAGAAATCCTGCTGAAATACAAACCGCCCGAGAGAAAAAGAGACAGCGAATGAAGTACCTATATGTCAATGTTTTTGCGAGTAAGAGGCCATAGCGTCCCGGTCTATTCTACGTCGCAGTGAAATTTGTGCATTTATGTATTAAACCTTGGATTATAATCGAGAATATTAAATGTGCAATTGAGGTGACTTGTTCTGTACGTGATTGTGAGGTTACACGACGGAATAATCCGAATAAATACACTTTTCACAGGTAAATACGATTTTATCATTAGATTTTTTCAAACCATATTTTGTCAAATTGTTGCTAGTAATCAGTTTAGAAAAATATGTTTACAATAGTATATTGATTATAATTTATCTTTCTTAGTAAACATCGTGATTATAATCAGAATTGGGGAAAATATTGTGTAAAATAGTAAATAGTTTGGTTACGCTAGTGCTTGACAAAGCGGTGACGTCACGAGTATCGATAAAAACTTAATCGTCTTTTAGCGACATCATGACATGAATACAAAGTTATTTAGCCAAGTTATGTTGAAATACAATTATATTCACATTGGGAACTCTTATCTCCGTAAATTTGTTAGTTAAGTAACTGATATTTTTTCTAGGTTTCCAAGCAACCCAGCATTGTGTAAAAAGTGGATGCGGACTATAGACAGACCAGATTGGACTCCCAGTAAGAACTCCACTATCTGCAGCAAACATTTTGACGGCAAATGACGGCAGCAAAAAATTTGTTGCACTACATATTATTTTTAAATAACTAAATGACACCAAATTAAAAGTTGTTAATATATTATTTGTTTCATTTCATTCCATCAATCAAAGCAAAAGTCATATCTTTTTGTCTTAGTATAAATCATAGAACATATTTCTATTTTTTTAATTTTTTACACGCTGAATATACGAAGAATTTTACCATCTCATTGTTTATAGAACTGCTTAGAATGAGATTTCTTACCGACTTATTCCAATTTACCTAATATATACAACTACTGATTTCAGTCAATGCCATAAATAATTAATCAAAAGTATAAAAAAGCATTTTAAATACCTATATTATTAGTATACAACTGAATCAGTCGATAATGTGAAAGTGCGTCTTTGACAACACTATTTTTAACTCACACATAGACGTCAACCAACACATGCTTAAATTTATTTTAGTCATGTCTCCGAGCCGTCTTTGTGTATCTTGTACATCCTAAATCTATGCTTTAGCTAACCGGAATCTGAATAAGCATTATATCATTTCATAAGAAATCGGTTTTCTCATCGATTTTGTTTTTTATTTGCGAAGACAATCGGAAGTGTTGGTATGAAGCCATTGCGGATCTAGAGTCAGTAACCTAGAGGAATGCTGCCGCATCCGGACACGGCTCGATTCGACAGGAAACTTTGTATCAATAAAACTGTATCGAGCTCATTACCAACAAATTGTTAGGAGACTTCCTGGTTACTGCTATGGTTTTATTTACTTTTGCTTAACCATGCAAATAGTTAATACAACAAATTGCATGTTTAATTAAGGCTTGATTGATAAATTGTTTTGGCTACCATACCAATTCCACTGCTACAAATAAAACTAGTCTAAATTTGTGTATAGGTAGGTATAGTAAAGGCGATTACAGTGCCATATGGTGTTATGGAGCTATTTCCATAACATTATTAAGGCACCGTACTGTAATCTGATGAGGCGTAATGTAGCCACATTACTATGTAATTAAAGTAGGTAATGCAGGTTGCATTACCTATATATCTTGGTTTTAAAGTAACTGGCAAAGAGTTTTATAACTTGAAGCTTATCGTAATCACCACATGCCTTATTTAATATACAATTCAACATGACACTGTCAAAGAACCTATTTGTTAAATATTGTAATTGACACGTGGAAAAGAATGATAAACATCTCATGTTTCGTTTCTTCACCTGTTGATAAATAAACTGTGATATTCTCCAAAGTAAATAAACAATGAAGGATCATAAATAATCTTTCGAAACCTTTATCGGGTGCGAGGAGTTCCTCAGTCATAGGTTAATGAATGTTTAAGGCGAATTTATGGACGAACTAAGTACATAGTTAACGCGATCGCCGGCATTACTTCACGAATGCCGAGAACATGTTGGTTAATGGATCGCGAAAAAATGTAATTACTAGTAAATAGGTCCATAATTCTGTAAACAAAATTATGAGTGCGGTGCGTAGAAGCGCGTTGCTGTGTAATTGCGGTGCGCTTAAGGATGTCAGGTAAAGAAACAAAAAAAAAGGTGCGTAGGTTTTTTATTTTAATTCGTGGTCATTCCTTTGGTCGTAGTAAATATATTGGTAATGAAAATTGCATTCAAAGATTACTTACATACATACATAAATTTCAAGCTAATATAATGCGTGTGAATAAACACGTTCCCACCAACCACAAAATAAATACTTGTCTACTTATTGACGATAATAGGTAGGTAACCTATAAAAGGGTAGCCCTTTTCAGTCAGATGGTAGTATGGTATTATTTGTATACTATAATATACCAGACTCGCTAAATCATGAGTCATGGTCCGAGCGGATTCCGACTCTGCTCTAGCGTGACTGAAACTTTTTTTTTTTGTACGTGAGAAATGCCTTTACGCACCGTCCAAGTAGACCTGAGTAAGAGCCTAGAAGGGTGTGTCGGGCTCGGAAATCGGCTGGCAACACCGGTTCCCCTACCGACTAAACCTCACGGCTGCCATTATTCGGGCGCTGAACGCAAAACTAATGGGATCCACACTGCCGGCATTCATCTCGAAAAGTCTACGCAGCGCGCGCTGCCGCCTTGCGGCCCATCTCGAGGGAGTGAGATTCTCCCCCAGAACGCCTAGTGTGTTGTGTGCGACAACACAGACAGCTGTGTACCCTATCCTAACGGACTCGGTGTAACACGCGAGCTGTCGCCTACTCTGGGGACGATTGAGGGCTAGAAGGCTCCCCCGCTTGCTCCCACGACCCCAAAGGCCCTTTTAGTCGCCTCCTACGATATAACGGCAGGGATTCGGAGCCCCCCCCTCCAGGGCACAGCGTGACTGAAACTAGGAAAATTATATTAACCGATGCGACCTCTTGTTGTGTGTCTCACTCTCACGTAGTAATATAACCGGGCCAAGGCTACTTTTGTGATCTTTATTTGTAACTATATACATATATACATCACATACCCAAAACTCGATATACCATTTGTCACCTTTTATGAGATGTCCCAGACCAACATGGGATATAATTGGAAGTTTTGCATGTATTTTGACTGGCTCGATGGCGCATTTGATAGTGACCCTGCCCTATGCGCCAAGAGTTGTGGGTACGATCCCCACCCAGGACTAGCATTCGTGTGATGAATACTTGTGTTTGTTCTGTGTCTGGGTATTAATATCTAATACCACTGTTGTTTCTGATATCCGTAATACATGTGGAATACTACTTACCTGGAATGAGATCAATGTATATGATGTAGTCGGATATTAATTATTATTAAGTAGTATTGTGTAGTCTGTAGAATTAGGTATTAACGTAAAATCTCGACCGGGCGGCAACCCTCGCTGTGGAGTTATGCGGATATCGCGCAATCGGTACAATGCGCCCGCGCCGACCTTCGAGGTCGTTCTAGTTGCAGGGTTCGTGCATACATCACACGGACCTTTACGCATTCAAGTGTTTATTTTTTGTTTGATGGCATTCAAAAGCTTTTCGGAGTGTATTTCTGGTAATGTCGAGTATATTGTAGGTACCAACACTGCGTTTTGTATATTGATACATCGTGGTACTAAAGGGCCATACAGAAACCACACTCTAGTTATAGCGTGACGGTCCCGACAAAACAGTTAAATATCACACTCATACCAGATTAACGTAATGTAACAGTATTTAACCGTACTGATTTGCTAGGTTTTGAATGACCAATCGAGTGGGTACACCGTTTTGAGGTCAGTGGCAATTTCATCGGTTGGGGTCTTAGCTTCTTAGTAGTATTCGATTGGACTGTTAAGTTTAAACCATGGTATCTAAACGAAAATTTGTTAACACCATATGGACGTGTTAGCGAAGTATTTTTATAGATTTGCATTTTCAAAGTACCTATTTGAGCGTTTGGTAATAGAGAAACAGAAACGATGTTGGAACTATTTCAAGTGGTCTCTATGTACACTATGAATAGTTTAATACAAACCACGTTAGAATCTTTATAAAGAATAAAAAATTAATCGTTGCAGTAACCGAGTGTGTTTAAGTAACCTTGTTCACACAAATAAATTGTCCACCATTTAGTTGATTTATATACTTAACCCGTATAAAAATATAAGTAAAAAAGGATAATTTTAGTGGCCGGTAATTGTTCCAAGGCTGTACCTACTGTACGGTAATAGTGGACACCTGGTATATTATTACGGGCGTCATACTGACGTATACATATTCAATAGCACACTTAACATAGTGGTATAGTTCGTGGATTATTAAACAGATCAGATAATATATGTATATTGTACCTTTTTTGCTTAGCAGAACATATTTTTTACTTATTATTTCATATAAGACTGCTTAGTTTGGAGCTAGATAATTATTTAGCACCAAGCTTATGCTCTGGATACTAGATAACTATGCATAATGATATGATATGATAACATGCATGCATATCATCACGCATGCAATCTCCGAAGGAGTAGGCAGAGTCCAAGGAGTAATGAGTTCCTCAAACTATATTTAGCCAAAAATCGAGATGGGTCGTTAATGGTTTCAAAAAGGGTGTAGGAAAATGCTTTCTGTAGTAGTAAGTAGTATGAATAAACATTTTATAACCTACATAGTTTTTTTTTATTATTTCTACACTAACACTTTTGATTGTACCTTTATCCATATCGATAGGAACGTGTGACGAGTTGACGAATGCACTTTTAATTAATTTAGATTTTCTCAACTCGTCACAAATGGTGGTAATGAATTACTCGATCGATTAACCATCTAAGTTTATTGTGAAAAGTGGTGACAGGTGGATACTAGACAGGGGGTGGTATAAGTATACTATCCGCTGTCTAGTATCCTAATGTTTAGAAGCGTATTAAAGTAATACATCAGTGATTCCTGTATAAATAAATTTGTTAATTCACAAACGTTTATCTTCAACGGTATTCGAATCCATTTGGGTTCGTGTAAGGTCTGTAAACCACGAAACGGCCCATTGTGTTGTTTTTTTGTTACATTTTTTGCAACCAATTATAATTTTAAATTGTTAGCAACAGTCATTGGCCTAAATCAACACCTTGAGAGTTATTAGAATGGAAGAGTAAATTTTCAAAATATTATTTTACAATCACAACTACCTGAGTACTTATCTAACCTTTATTCAACACCTAAGTAAATATTAACACCATTTACGAGTGGGATGAAATATATAAGCCATTATGTGGGCTTGAACATTACAATATTATGCATCGGTTTTATTGCGTTTGTGTCATATTATTTATCATGATTGTTTAATTAGATTCTGATATTCGCTTTTGCCCATGGTATTAGATCCCAGTCAGCTACAAAAACAAAGTCCATATTAATTGTGGATTCGTTTTTAATGAAAATCAACAAATTAATTGTTTTGGTAAGTTTAGCATTTGTTACACATTTATCTCTTACAATCCCGTAGTTCATAATTTAATAATGTATACTTTAAATGTCTACCCCGCTAGGGAAATGGCGCGAAATTTAGTTAGTTAGTTATACTTTAAAATAAACAAAGTAAGTGAAACATATACTCATATACCTAGTACAGGAAATGACCACGGTACCTAGTCTCGTAGTGATGACATAATTTACAGATAACATTTATAATCTTCCATTTTTAAATTACGACAAAGTGACAAATAAACATACCTACTTATTTCTCAAAAGGTGTCGCATGGCGATATAGTTATTACGGAGTACGGTACACGACATCAAAATTTTCCGTATTCCAAATTTGAGTGGCATCAGGGTTATTTGAGATTCCCAAGCAACGTGGGACCAGGTCTGAAGTGAGTGACCAATTACGTAGGTGGGCGGATGTGCGCGCAGTGCAGGCGAATCCATTCCGAAAGTAATCTACCGCAGCTATTAGGTACCTTTACGTGCCTTCTCCAACGCACCAGAGCTAGCCAGACGCGGATTAAGAGTCTTATTAACTGGTACTTTGTTAATGTAGCGTGCTACGTAAATACACACTAAATAACTAAGTACTTGGTACATCTTGTATATGTTGTAATATGTTGACGTCTGCATAAAATGATGTTATTTTTTATATCCAGCTATTTTAATTATTCACTATGTTTTTTTGTTGAAAAATAGAGCATTTGAAATTCAATACACTAAAGAGGAGTTTTTACTTACAAAAAAATATGCATATTGCATGTGTAGAATGTTTATGAAATCACAAAGTGACGTGGCCTTATCCATACTGAACTATTTTCGTCGTGATTGGTGAATAAAAATCCACATACCTACCTATACGAACAATTGTAACGGTGTCGTAGCATGGGTCGGTTTCCGCCCCGAGGGTGGGTCTAAATACTCGGTTTTTCGTCACCCCACCAACATTGTAACCCAGGAACTATTTACTAAATAAATCTTTAAAAGTTGAACAGTTATTTCAAATTTGCCGCCCCCCAAAAATTGCCGCCCGGGGCGGACCGCCACACCCACTACGCTACGCCGCTGAATTGAAATGTTTACGCATGGTGCTCTTATTTTGAATCTGTAATAATTGATTGTGGTCGGCATATAAACTGTTGTGATTAACAAACGCTTGTTCTTTTTAATGGTAAGGTAATATTCACGGTAGGAACAGAATAATACAAAGAAGCGATCAGAAAATGTCTGTGTAATTACCACACAGAGGATGAATCTTAAATCGTAGGCTTTATCATGAGTCAACAATTACTCACTAATAGATCAATCCAGTATTATTAGGATATTATATTACAAGATAATGGTGATTGATGATTATATTTAAAGTACACATTTAGTTTACGACCTGAGAATGAATAAGAATTTTAAATTTATAATTTTTGTTTACAAAAAATCGGTTTGTTAGAAGGTTAATAGTATGAAAATAAGTTGTATTGTGAGATGAATTTATAAGAGCAAAGTCGTTGTCGTTATGTACCGTCGTTGGTGCATAAGTTAAGAGCAGCGCTCATCTCGATTTAAATTCGGATGGGTAACCAAAACTAATATATTGCTTGTCTCAGTTAGTTAGGTATGGCATGAAATATCGCAATCTCTTGAATGACATTTCGGTCGTAATAAAATCGGCTGCACCTGAGGTCTGTAAATAAAATAATAAATCTGTCCCATCAGGTTATGTCAGATAGTAAATGCGTATTGGTTATATTGGCTATAGCTGAGACGGCTTTTATTCGCGTTTGCAAAACATACACATATTTGCATCACGTGCCTCAAATTTCTTCAGGCACCGCAAACCGGAATACAGTAATGCTATTGCTGCATCGCTATACAACTGGTATAGCGTCAGCATCAAAAACGGACGCTAGTTAATACTAATTACAGCAACTAGTTACGCGATGTACACACTTTTTGCGTATTTACGCATTCTGCGCCACGCCGCCCGTCATCCCGTTCTGCTAGGAACGCGCGGCTATGTCGTTCGGGATGACAGAGCTGGGCCTCGATCAGGCTAGAGCTAAACCTGTACCCATTAGTGAGTGCCTAGCCGCAAAAACAACAGGGAACGAATCGGGAATGCGCTCTGGATCAGGCTCCCGGCGGGTGTTGCTACGTCGCCGCTGCTTCCCTCGAAATTGAAGGTGTTGGTTAGTTAAAAGACTGACTAAATGTTTGCTGCTCTTTATCCTAAAACAGCAAAATTAAACATATAACATGTTTGTGTGCACAGTAACTATAATGTAGTATAGACATAATAGTTCTTAAATACCTCTACAGAAATGCATGACTCGAGTACTCGATGTGTTCGTGTGATATCGATTCGTTAGTGAGATTTGAATCCATGGTCTTCAGGCAGGGGGCTCTAACCAATAAATAGGCCAAACTTGATCTTTTACTCTTTGATCTACAATATCACTGAAAAAGGGTCAGTCCAGAGCCCAAGCATGCGATTTTATTATACCACTGGCTCTGCTACCTTGCAGTATCAAGTAAAAACACAAGTATTAAAAAAAAAAAAGCTGAATAATGAGGTGGCGGTAACCTCATATGGCGTTTGGTTCTCACTGCCTACCCCGCTAGGGAAGTGGCGTGAAGTTTAGTTAGTTAGTTGGAATAATGAGGTCTATGGATCGACTTCATCATTAAAATATCACCCAATTAGGAACCACGCCCTAGATGGAAATATGTAGTGTTTGCTTTGAAAGATGACAGGCCCGCTGGTCGAGTGGTCAGAGACCCTGGCCATACAACCAAGGGTCACGGGGTCGAATCCCGCTAGAGGCAAATGTTTCGTGTGATGAACAAGGACATTTGTACTCGAGTCATGGATGTTTATAAACTATTTAAGTATGTCTTTGTTCCGTTCGCCTAGTATCCATAGCACAAGTTTATGCTATGTTTGGAACTAGGGAATTGGTGTGTAAGTCTGGAGAATTTAAATGGTGTTAAAATAAAAGAACATTTTAGGGTTGGTTTGAGAGAAATGGTAAAGGCGTATTCTCTACGAAAATGTCAGACCCCGGCAATTCGGTTTCGTAACGACACTGGAGCTCGCAGTTAATGAAGCGTTTCTTAGGTTTAAATGAAATGTTTGCTGCCAACACAAACAGTACTAGAGTTTGAAAAAGAAAATGTGTATTTCAAATGAGATCTACTTATTTATTGTAACAATATTTTTGTCCTACTAAAAATAGTTGGAAATATGGTAGGTATTTGTAATAATAATATAATTAACAAGAGAGAATAAATACTACATAAGTGTATTTCCTTTTTGTAATAAGGTTCTAGTTTACAGGCAAATTAAAAATTATGTTTTTTTTTAATCATGCCTAAACACAATTTTGGAACTTCTTTGTTAACATCTTCAATGTCATTTATTTTAAAGATATTTTATGAAAGGGTTTCTATTCACTATTTTTTTTGCAATATAAAAGCGTGGAGTCCGCAAATTAATATGATTGTTTAGTGAGAAGTTAAATGTAATTAACAAAACAAAGGAGGGCACCTTTAGCCTCTGGCAACCCCAGTAGAGATTCCATTAGGTAGTGAAATAGCGCATGTCTTTGCAAGGACCTCATTTACGATGAATAGCCGCTCAATGTGGCCGGTTCTACGCTTTAATTACACCTACTTCGAACTAACTGATGTATTGTTTTACAATAAGTGTACGTAGATGAATTGGTAAAAACGAATGACATGCAACATATTAACATTTGTGCATCAATTACTTAATATCTTTAGTTTTTTTTATTAACTGTTGACTGCTATTTGTTACTATAGAACAAAATTACTAATTTGAGATTACGGTGAACAAAAAATTTTAATAAAATTTTATAAGCGACATTCGCATGCTTGTTATTAAGAATCAGACCTGTTGAAACTAGAGTTTACTTCTTAAACTTAATGACAGATTCGACAATAAAAAATTTGGATACTGGATACGGCCAGCAAAGAAAGTAATTAAACACTTTATTCCTTAGGGCATAATCTATTACTATGTAACTTGCTGACTGTACCACCACATTAGATAACTACACGTAGGTAGCCATGATTCAATTTGTCTACTTCTTCCTTTTTTTGCAACAGACAATTTTGCTCCTCCTCCTCAGGAGATGATTTTATAAATATGCTGAGCAAAACATTGTCAATAGCACATAATTAGTTATTAATTAGCTTGACATATGTTATGCGTTTTAAGCCTGTCCTTTTCTGACAATAGTAAAAAGTACTTCGTAAGCAGACCTGAGGATAATTGAGCAAAATTGAAATACATACAAGGCCAAATTAGAATCTTTTAATTATATTTATAGTATACGTTAAAATGCAGATGAATAAATATCTATAAAGTTAAAAAACATAATAAAGTCGTGCGACACGACAATAAATTGACGTTTTTAATATTTATTTATTATAAAAACGTCATTTATCAGCGGCATCATGTTTCTGACGCGTCATTTTTACTGAATTAAACGGCAGGAAATTGAAATAAGGCAATTATTACCTCTTATTATTTGATGAGTCAGTCTTTACCGACTGACTTGTTTATTTTTAAACTTACGCCGGTCATATTGTGATTGAGATTTGGAAAATTCTGGAGGGATATTGTACTCGTATACAGAGACAGGTTAGGGGTTTGTTTTTTCAAATAAAAATAGTTGAAAGTGGTTACATATAATTAGCCGCAGTAGTCAGGAGTCTGTGTTAGGTTATTATCTGATATTACTAGTTCCCTTAAAAACATTTTAGTTTTTGATTCCTATTTTGAGATGCGATTATTTCTTAATTTGAAAAAAGTACATTTTATTAAAATTGTATTTATTGGTATGTGATTGTGTAGGCAACAATATAGCCACTTGTCACTACTTTTTCGCAATTTTTCCATCTAACCCAGTCCAGTTTCATTTTTGGCTGAATGTGGTTGAAGGGGCCTGCTGCCCCTTTGACTCTGCCTACCCCTTCGGGGATTGTGGGCGTGATGTTATGTATTATGTATGTATTTATTAACTTACATCTATACCTGCAAGTTTTACGAAGAGCAACACGCGAGAGTTTAATCCTCATTTAAAATTAGTGTTGCGTAATCATCAGCTCCATTCTCGGAGTGCGTAAGCGCAGATAATTTCACTTCATTAGAAATAAACTGTAGTATACAAAAAGTCTCGGGTGTTCCGATAAATCCCCATCTTAAAGGTAAAGTAATCTAGTTGGCAGGTGGCATATGGACCTCGACTGGTTAATTGTTCGAGTTAGCAGGAAAAACTGGATCGGCCTTGTACAAGGTTCTTAGTAATTAAACATAGTCGGTTAAGGAACACGCCCGCGAGAATAAGGAATCGCTACCGTTTACTTGGTTGGTTAATTTATCATTTAAATTAATTGTATTTGATTACAGTTACATCCTCCAGCATTTCAATTGAAATTAAGATAACCATTCGTTTTATACTGATGTTTTAATAGATTTTGTTAATATTGATTTTTAAAATTTATAGTTTGACTATTAATTTATATATAATACAACAACATTCGACGACAGTTTTTTTTAAATTCTAAAACAAAATATTTTTAGATTTGAAAATACAACCAGGACCTATGTTTTGCCGTATAGACATACCGTAGGTACAGATGCACTGGATTTCGCAAGGATGATAGGTAATATATTTGTTTTAAAGTCTTTATTTGTATATTATGCACTTTCTAATAGCATAGATATATAATTTTTTAATTAAAAATATTTCAAAAGTAACAGACGTGAATGGCAAAATTTCTTGTAATAATAAGTCGCTCTTCTAGCTTAATTGGTATTCATAGAAATAGAAATAGAAATAGAAATATCTTTATTCATGTAGGCTCCACAAAAGCACTTATGAATAGTCATAATAATACAAAATAAATATTCTACCGCCAGGTTCGGAACGTTAATTCTACCGAGAAGAACCGGCAAGAAACTCGGTAGTTACTCTTTTAAATCGCCATGTATACAATAACAATGCTACTTTAAATCTACTTCTACAAATTTATATAATTCAAATATAATTAATGTAATACATTACAATAGTAGAGTAGACCATGCAAGAATTAGAGCACAGACTGCAGATTCCTGTCATTTAAAAAGTCTTCTATTCTATAATAGCCCTTTTTCATGAGAAATGTTTTCATATGTGATTTGAATTTATGAACATATAGGATTTTAAACTTATTGTTTATTAACATAATTGATGCTTATTACTAAATAAACATAAACATGTTTTCCACTTGACGAATACATAATTTATGTTTGATGATGTCTACTCAGCTAACGTAATATAACAGCTACCAAATCGCCAGGTCGTTAAAAAGAGATTGGATGGCCTGTCAATTTTGTCCAAGTTGCGATGACTACGAATATTTTTGACGAACCCATTGGATTGGACGTGGAAAGTAAACTGCAAAAAAAGTGAAAGTCATTTCAGCGAAATGTGGACACACTAGCTAGTGAAGCCACTGATAATGAACCGTAAACCAGTAAACGGTTTGTGATATCCAAACGCGAGAAATTATTCTAACGACATAACTTTTACATTTGCAACAAAGTAATTAATGTAATTTCCATAAAGATACACGGAATGTGAGCCGTTACACCCTTTTTATAAGATTTTATGGGCAATTTTTATGAGATATATAATTTACGATGTCACCACAAAGTTATATCCTTGCACTATATTATCTTTGGACAAGTCACAAGATTAATAAACCGGTTGAATGCTAGTGGGATTTACGCACTTTGGGTTCCGTGCAATAAAGTATATTTTCCTTTATCAACATTTTATCTACAAATTAAAATAAGTAGGTTCTTTCGAAACCTATTAATGTAGGGATAACTGTTTGTCTTAGTTTAAGATTATTGAAATTGACATTCATACGTTCCAAACGCTTTACTTCTCGTAATATTTTAAAAATAACTTCATATATCTACATTTAATAAGTTGCATCTATATGTATACTAATAATAAGAAGCTGTAGAGTTTGTTTGTTTGCTTGAACGCGCTTACCTCAGGAACTCTGGCCCGATTTGACAAATTATTTTAGTGTTAGCCCATTTATCGTGTATATAACATTCACTATAAACGCAGGTAAAACCACGGGCACAGCTAGTCTGTCTATAAATCTAAAGTTATGGTAAAACAATATGATGTGACAATATGAAAAAACTGCAGACGATCGAGCGGATGGACAGGCAGACACGGGTGTCACGGAAGGTTATTATTATTTTGGTACGGGACCTTAAAAATGACTATTCGAAAAGAAATAAAGTCACTGTAATGTATGTTGTGTAGAAAGCCCCCTGAGTCATTGCAACGCATCGATGTAGATTTCTCTTTATAAACAAAGTTACATGAGATACTGATAGCAAAATGCATTTAAAACGACGATTTAATGTACAAAGTAGAAGTAAAGAAATTCAATGAATAAATGAAATTATTAAAAGCAATAGTTTTAAAGTAAAGATTTTATAGGATCAACTTACAGCTAATCCCTGCGTACACTGCTGTAGATAGCCGTAATGGCTATAATAATGCTACTAGACACTATTAAGAGTACAGAATTGATTCCCTCCTTCATTAATATAAGCAGCCATTGGGTTTAAAGATAAAAATTAATCGAAAAACAGGAACTCAGTGTATTTAACGTGAATAACTTTTACATTATCTGTAGTGGCTGTTTATTGCGTAATTTAATAATATAAAGTAGCGTACTGTAATTATTGAATTCTCTGCTTATCGAATCAATTCAAATAAACATTGCGATTTAAGGCTTTGTGTATGTTTGCTTTTTTGGTATGGACAACTGCTAGGGACTGACCTCCTTTCATAATACTAGGACAGTGTTATATTATAGATATGCTAATTAATCGCATATTGTAAAATTCTGTGTTTCATCATCTTCCTAGCGTTATGTCCCGTACTTAGACGGGGTCCGCTAAGACCATGATCCAGGATTTAGCGAGTCTGGTAATTACATTGAAGCGACTGCCGTTCTGACCTTCGTAACCCTAAGATAGGGGAACCAGACAATTTTTGGATCATGGTTAAAAATCCAAAGTTGTTTGAATTTGCAGGTTTCATCACGATGTTTTCCCTCACCGTCGAGGTAGTGGTATAAATACGTACATAGATTTGAAAAATCCAGAGGTACGTGCCCGGGTTTGAACCCGCACTCCTCGGTTATGAGGCGCGTGTCCTTACCATTGAGCTACCACCAAAATTCTGTGTTTATAAGTAAAAAAACCTAAGCAGGGTTGATCATCTGTATAGATCTAGTATTCCAGCTTAGAGGAAAATAATGGTGCTTGACATATTGTGTTTCGATAGTTTATTAGATGTAAAGATGGTAAGTAAGTACATTAAAAACTAATGGATTGATAGATATCCTTCTTTTTCAGACTATGGTCACAAGTACTCTAAAATATTCGTGTGATGTGGATCACTTTTGGAATTGGCTGGCTTTTGAAGTACCAATTCGAGTAATTAATAAAATAATTTTGCAGATCCGTGGTTTATATAGGTAAGTAGATATTCTTCATTCCGTAAAAATCTTGTATTAGTATTTTACATAGATGAAATAATGTAGGTATATGAGTTGTGTTTACTTAAATAACTATTTTTATTGCGTTTAACATATAACGATACCGTCTCAACAATGAAACTTGTGGAGAAAGTAAGCATTAGTTCGGCGGTGCTACTTACTTGCTCCAATTTCTTCGCACGTATAAATAAAATACTTCCACATATTTTATGCATAGACATTTCTCAGTCATCGACGTAAATTGCCATGAAAATACGGTTAATAAAGCCGCCATCTTTTCACAACGGAACGGACTTTCTTTACGAACTCTACTTTCGTTTTCGTGTGTGGTCAAATTGACCGCACCAGTTAGAATTTTGAGCTAAGGAAATCTTTCTAGTCTATATCTGCATTTCGAGAAGAAGAAGTACTTATAAAATTATATCCTAAAAAGCAGTATAAAATTTGACTGGCCCGTTGGTCGAGTGGTCAGAGACCCTGGCCACGAAACCAAGGGTCGCGGGTTCGAATCCCGCTAGGGGTAAATGTTTCGTGTGATGGACATGGACATTTGTACTTAAGTCATGGACGTTTATAAACGTATTTAAGTAGGTCTATCCGTTCGCCTGGTTTCCATAGTACAAGCATAAGCTTAGTTTGGAACCAGGGAATTGGTGTGTCAGTCTAAAGAATTTAAAGAATTTATAATTTATAAAATTATATCCTAATAATGTTATAAATGCGAAAGTTAGTATGTATGGATGGATGTTTGTTACTCTTTCACAAAAAAACTACTTAATGGATTTTAATAAAACTTTAGAATAATATAGCTCATACACCCGAATAACATGTTTCATTGATGTACCATGCGATCGAAGCCGCGGGCAGAAGCTAGTTGCAAATATATTTAAATACCAGAAAATACACTTGGCGACTAGATACAGATTTGAACATGCTTTTATCTCTAATTGAAACCTTCTCTGACAATGAAATTAATATTTCTTTCAAAAGCTCAAGGATAGTAAAATTTAGGTAATATGTGTTGTAAACGCAACATATATTATGTGTAGGTATCATTGAAGCCAGATTAATGATGTAATATACTTAATCATACTCGTATATTTATTTTAGTACACAAATAATTTGATGTCAAGAGATTTTATATGTTACGCAGAAAACCAAAAATGTTGTATTGAAGGAAGTAGGTGCCTAATAAAATTGTTATGAATGAATAGTTTGACAAGTTTTTTATTTGTATAACAAAAATTACTGCAAAGCTCGACCATGATGCTATCAGAAATTCCACAAAGCACACAAGTTTTGACTTTGTATACAACGGAGTTGGATGAAGCCGGTCCAGTTTGCATAATACGTTATGAGCCAGTTTCTGATATAACCAAGTATTATTGGTTTTACAAAGTTAATGCATATCTACATTACGAACATGTGTTTTTAATTTTTCAGAGTTTTGCGCCACTAGTGTTTAATGCAAAACAAACTTTCCGAATAATGCTATTATCCCGATGTTGTGAATGCATTTTGCACTTTGTTTTGCTTGTAATTTATGCCATTAGATACCATGAACATAATTTTTTTTTTGAGTATCGATATTTTCCTTACCCATTGTAAACGCTAGAATTTACTTTAATTAAACTGTCCACCACTCTACCCGTTGGGATTTCCACTACTATCAAATTTGGAAATAAAGTTTCCGCTTATTGCTACTTAACTGGTATCGAAATTAAGGTTCAGAAAGTTTCGTTTTCATTGTAAAACATTTTAGGTACTATGCGTGAGTACTTTTCCTATTTGTTTCAAATAAACTTTTCGAATAGTGTTGCTATTCTGTTGTCCTTACGATGCCATTGTTTGTCTATTGCTTTGTCCTTGCAAAGGGTTAAAACTACAAAGTAGTTGAGGAGCAACGAACCTTGTTCCGTGACTTCCTATTTAACAGCAGTGGGAAAGCGAGGAATTAAGAGGAGCGTGGCGAGTGCCTTTGTTCCACGGCGAGACGAAAGCGCCATCGCCTCAAATGACGAGCCATTACCGACGTCATTATGCTCGTTGAATATATTTGTTTATATTACGATTTGAATTATACTCTCTTTTGAGGTAAGCCCGTTTGAAATTAAATGTCAAGGCGGCATTGAATATGCATGCTGACGCTAAGTCTTAATAATTGTGTCAGAATATTGTTTAAAGTTAATTCCGTTGTGAGTTTTTGATTTATTTGTAATGAAGCAGCAGGTGGTTTTGTTATTTTTTTTTCTGTAAATTTTGTTGTGGTTTTTGTTCGCTAAGTGAAAGTTTTTATTCGCTGGCACGTAGGTACTCCAGTTTTTTTTTCATATTTCAGTAAAAAACAAAAAATACTAGACTAGTTTCAATTAAGTAACTTGTAAAATCTGTTAATTTAGAACACCAATGAAAGAATGTGCCAAGTGTGTTTCTTGCCCAGCATGTCATAAAAGGCGACTACTAGGGTTTGTGATTGATGTAGGCCGTCACCTGGGTAATGTCACTGTTCGTCGCAATTGTTAAGGCCATGCGCTTGTGACAAACACAATTTTCCATTTCGTCTTGTATCTAAGAAAGTACCTAAGTACGAAAAAGTAACTTTCCTTGTGATTAAACTCAATTTAAGGGCATTAACATGCACTTTCCGTGGGGTCGCGCGCGTTGCGCCTATTATGCACGCCCGACAGAGAGTCAATAAAGCAGCAAGTCATGTGCGCTAATCAGTAGAGAGTCCTGTTACATCGACGCGTCGTGTCATTGTCGTGCACGGTAATAACGACCTTATTAGGATGCGTGCAAGCACGGCGTCGGTTCAGCGAATCATCATTGCTCCATTAGGCTGGTTATTGATTAGGAAATCAAGCGGGTGAAAAATTTTAAGTTCAATTACACTCCTTCGATTCTGAACATGATATTTTAGATGGGACCTGCGCTTAGAAAGCATCCCTAATTTTTTAGTAACGAAGCAACCTTTTTTACAACTTCGTCCGTATCTTTTTATCGATAATTTACTGATACAAATACAATTGTATTATTTTACAAAATAAATATTTTGCGACATAAATCGATTAATTTAATCGATGGTTTTTAACTGACTCTGTTGAAGAAATCAGCAAAAAAATATATCCAAACCTTGTAAATAAAACGTGAATTCCAGGAAATCGTTCTTGCGTTGTGCTGTAACATAAGGCTTTATTGATGAAATTATACAGAAGTTATATAAATACATAGTAATTATTTTGCTATAAAATCAATTTATAATATAAATAAAAGTTTATCGATAGTAAAATCAACTGTTAAAAGGTATTACAAATACAGTAAGGTTCTTATGTATGTTGCTATTAAGATAGCAAACGGCTTAGATAAAGATTAAAATATTTCGACATCAATATTTATTTGTATTTCAATCAAATTATTTGCAGATAGTTATCATTGGAAGTTTTAATATGTCGCGAAAATTATAGCTACAATTAAATGTAAAGAAATGTTGATAATACGGAAGATACTGCAAATGCAGCGTAAGTATTTAATGACATATCGAAGTAATTGATACGATAGTACGTAGGTACTAGTGCTTCGCTGCTAAAGTTACTTCAGAAAGAAATAATTAAATTGTAGAATATTATATACATATATTTATAAACACATCTAACAAAGTAGATTTTTACATAAAAATCCATTATAATCTAATGGAATGCAATCAAAAGTAAGTTTACTATTTTGAGACTCAAAGTATAACAACACTGAGACAATTCCCTGTTATTGATCATGATGTTTGGTTAGAAAAATGTGTCACAGCACAAGTAGGAAATGATCTGTTTATACATATATATTTGTATTCTTTTCCTTAGTGAACTGGTATATACTTACTTTGCACGGAACGCTTAGGGTGCAAGTCTTTCTTGCACCTGTCGGGTTTTTTTGTCGGGATGGTAAGAATAATAATACTATGTAAGTAATTATTACTCTTGTTATATAACGATCATTATAAAACACGATATTGAAAAAAGGGAAACGCTGAGATCGAATTCTATTGTAAACGATATTCATAAAAGAATAAAGATAATAGGAGTAGGTATAGCGTTTATGAAATGACGCAACCAACACTTTCTGTAGATAATGGGCCTGAAAAAGTCAATACGTAATAAGAGAGAGTAAAGTTCATAACGTGGGGAAAAGAAAGTTGTAAAATTAATATTATATTAGAGCAAGTATACAAGCTTTTATAGTATTTTTATTGTAAGAGATAAACGAATAAGCGAAATTTTATCTTAATTATAAGTATTATAAGAACGGATAATATTATAAAACTATATTCAAAGTGTAGTAAGCAGTCATGTAAAGAGGATAGTAAAGGATTTAGCTGTGAGGAGGGTTTGTGCTCTTCACAGCAAACGAGCAGCAGAGCAATAACAGAGGAATAGACGCCGAAGTACCCATGGAAGGACGAATTCAAAAAGGGGCTATGTAGTCGCGAGATCGAAATGTTGAATGGCATCTTCTCGTCTCAAAAGGCCAGGTCCAAATGGGCTCTCTAAGTCTTACCAGTCGGTAACATATTGTTATTATACATATACCTGTCGTTTAGATTCTAATTCTGCAAACCCTCGGCTTGTAGGCTCAAGTTACAATTACGCTTTCATCGACTCCTCAGCACGGATTATACGCCCCTATACTTATCGTCGATCGCTTATAATGGACTAAATCCGATTGGTTACGGCTCCAAGTGGCGCGCCGCTTATGAAATTATCGAGTACTCTTCAACTTGGTCTGGACTCAATTTATTGCTAGCTTACAAATTGTAAGTTTCCAGTTTAATCTGTGAATTATTTAAATACGCAACACCTATTGGTCTATGGTCACTTTCGACGTCTTTATAATTTTGATTTCTGTGGTTTGATTCTTGTGATATCATTAGCACTATCTGAATGTGAGGATACCTTGCATATACTTTGACATCAGCTGTGTTTGTTAATCTGGTTTACCAAAAATGGTTTAGGTTTGTTTATAAGTTTTACCTAAATTGTTTGGTAAATAATAATAAATTTTTTTTGGTTGTATCTCAACGGGTCACAAATGAGAGGTTTCAAACATAATGGTTCGATGTAGTAATCACAGTCAATAAATCCGGGATCATGGTCTAAATGGGCCGACAAGGTACTGGTCATAACAATAGGAAGAAGATTTAAAATATAAAACAAATGATCTAAGACTGATTTTATCAGAAATCATATTTCAGAAGCCTCTGCTGCAGACGGACTCCTGAAGTAACAGAAGTAACAGCTTAGGTATTTGGACCTAGACAGGCTAGCTGGCGATGAATCGGGGGGTCCGTCGTCCGCTCCGCAAACCCAGTAGTAGGTGTCCCTTTGGTATCCAGGGGCGCCTACCAGTTGAATTTGAGCGAGCGCACTATGTGGAGCCCGAATCAGAGCAAACGGTGCGGGAGGGGATAGTTGGTATGCGTTGCGGTCCCAGGCTCTCTCCCAGTGGCGTAACTATAGGGTGGCAGGAGTGGCAAAATACCACGGGCCCCTACCCGGAAGGGGCCAGCGGATCCCATGAATACGGGGGAACCCTCCATGCTACATGCTACTCCAATCGATGAAATTGCCAGGGGCCTCAAACGGCATAGTTACGCCTCTGCTCTCTCCTCTCCCCAAGCGATTCGGCGGAACACCTTGGTATTTTAGTGGGTAGGCCCCCGTCTATTATGGGGGTAGAGTCCCACAAAACCACTTCACTCCCCCGGGTTGAGTGGTATACGTAAAGCATTGCTCCTTTAAAAAAAAAATGTTGTAGTATATTCTGTAGGTAGGCTATAAATGTTTTAGTTATAAAAACATTTTGCGATGGTCTTAGAACAAAACCCTGGTTTATAGACAATCCAAATCGAATCTCTCACACGTCCTTCCTCAAAATTTGCCTAAGTGGCCCTGAGGGTGGTAATTAACACGCCAGCGCTTTACTATTGACGCTAACCCGTCAGCTCACACATTACACTGAAGAATAGCGACCAATTAGTTTGGGAGGGTGCTCCGGGGTCGTCGCACTAGCTGGCAGCGGGCCAGCCTCGAACTCCTCTATTTGAACAATTTGCACTCACCGCCGCGCCGGTCGGCCGAGCCATACCGACGTTGCCAATTCAAATTACTTTTGGTGTTCTTTTTGGGGATCTGTACTGGAGTAGAGTAGTCCAATGGTGAGTTTCTGTTCTTGCATGTCTGACTATTTGGCTACAGATTCACAACCTTTTTGGTTGTCTATAGGTAATATGATACGCCTGCTTTTTATCAATGATAAATATTAATGCTTATTACGAACTAACCGACTTTGTCTGAATAAAACATTGCTCTATAATTTTTAAGTTTAGTGCGTAGGTACAAACAAACTAATTCTTCTATCGTTGTATAATGTAAATATTGCGTAATTTTACTATAGATTAGGCATTAATAACTACATTTACATATAGTGTACAAGGTACCATCAATGGTGATAAATATGGGACACCGGACAACGAAATATAATAGATACGCTTAAAAATATTTTATCAACAACCCAACAGCCCAGTTTAGAATGTCACTATCTATTTAATTGATTATATTATCAAGTAATTGTCTATACATCATAGGCAATTATTATATCTAATTTACCGACCTCATATTTTATCTATAGATTTCGCAAATTATTGCACAATATTAACGGGGACTTTTTTGTTTAAATGATTATTTTTTGCATGATATTATGTATGTATGTATTATTTTTTGCTGTTCTTTATATATCACAATTTATCGCGAATATTTGTACGTGGCGTCTATTACTCTGTTCGTAACTAATAATATTTATTGATTTATCAATAAATCTTATCAATAAACAAGTTATTAACAAGGCAATCGTGTCAAGATTTTATCTCTTATTGATCGTACACTCTTAAAATGTTTATATGTGTGCGTGTTATCTTATTATCACAAGTGTTTATACCGATCGGAGCAATGTCTGGTGTAAAGTGTGATAAACACATGATAACTGTTGAACTCGGGCGCACTGTATAAGTTGGCCAAGTCAAGAATAAAAAAAGATGATAATTTTTAAGTTTATAGTACCACTTTACTCAACATTTTTAGTAATTTTGGTGCAAATGGGCTTTAAAATGTTACTTTATTCCATCACCATATCTTAACAAATACTACCTAATATAAGTTCTTCAATTACACGGACTAACGGAGTTCCGAGTTGTAAATTGAGCTGGAAAGTACCTATTTCAAACCCGAGAAGTCCTCTTATCTAAGTTTCCCTTCCCGCCCTCAGAATTTAATAAATATTTAATACTTCGTCAACGTAAATTTGATAAAAAAAATTACCGATGAAAATAGCTAGGAATCTTCAGTTATTTTTAAATCACATCTAACTCTGACAAATAAATAATATTTTTTCTGTTTATCTATCTGTATATACTCGAATAAAGCATTCGTATTATAAATCTATGAAATTATAAATGTCATGTAAGTATATTTTATTTAATTTAAGTATTAATTGTACACACGGATAGACAGATGCAGCGGGGTTTTATCGGCTGAAATAATAATTATTTAAAAATATTTGTTATCGTCAAAGGTATAAGATGACAAGAATCTCAATATAACGTATTATGTTTACCAATATAATGTTCGTACAAGACTTGGCAGATATTTATCATACATTTTTATTGGTATATAGGCGGAATGATTTTGTGTTATTGAAGAGTAGTCGTCGGTTTGTGGTAACAGAAAGACTAAATAGTAAGTACCTTTTATACACTTGAATACTTTATATCGTGCCCTAATAAGCAAATAGTCGATTATGTCAGGCTAACAATGACCGAATTGATCCGAATTTAATTAAAAGATTAATGAAATTCGGAACTAGGCATTCCTTTAGGCCATTTTTGCCTTGCTGAAGTTACATATTGTGTATAGTCCACACATTTCAAGACCCGTCACAGATTTAAGTAAAATTGGAATTGTGTTATTTATATTTGAAAGGAAAATCAAAATGTAGACTGAGTATTTTAAAATGTAGCGGTATTTTATGTGTAAAATATCAATTTCACTAAAAAAAAAAAAATATTTGCTTACTTCAGAGGGCCGCTGCTTCCCTTCAGAGTTGCGTCGTCTTTGATGCGCGTCGGTCGCGATTTTATACCTACAAATAATATTATTATTCACTCATCATAAACAATACAATTAATTTTACAAAAACATGCTAACGTTTGATAGGGTCAGGTAGCATCACTTGGACCAGCTAAAATAGCAATGTTATTTTTCCGCAGATGACTCTTCGCTGGGGCATCGTAAGTGCAGGCAAGATCTGCCATGACTTCGTGAACTCTTTTAATAGCTTCCCCGATGTAGGAGACCAGATGATCGCTGCAGTTGCTGCTCGTGACAAGAGCCGGGCGGCGGAATTCGCTAAACTGCACAAAATTGGGAAGGTCTTTGACAATTATCAAGCGCTGGCAGAAAGTAATGATATTGGTATGTATTACAACATATTTTTAGTTGTAAGAGACGTAAGTTATTTGTGAGCTCGCAAGTGAGGTGGAAGAATCATGAAGATTCAAATTTATCTGAATATGCATGTTGTGCATATAAATAACTGCGTAAGTGCAATCATTTTGCAGATTAACTGGTTCCGCTGACTAAGGCTTAAATAAGAATCAAATGTAAGTTAGGTATCATCGGTAACTGTGAATATGACTGAGATGGTATAAATTTAAACGGAATATCTTGAAGATAGACCTATTAGAAATTGTCCTTCAAATGTGTTCTTTCCTCAGATATTGCTTACGTGGGCGTTTTGAACCCTGACCACTATAAGGTCGCAAGACTTTTCTTGGAGAACAAAAAGCATGTATTGTGCGAAAAGCCAATGTGCTTAAACTTGAAGCAGGCGCAGAGTTTAATCAACCTGGCAAGAAAGAATAAGCTATTTTTAATGGAAGCGGTCTGGTCTCGTTTCTCGCCTGTCTATCACGCGTTGGATAAAGATCTAAAAGCAGGAAAGCTTGGGGATGTAAAGCACGTGGATGTCACATTTGGTATCGCCGTTGCGTCGATGGACAGAATTAGGTACACAAAAATACTAATTTTATGTAATAAAAAACAGGACAAGTAAGAATAGATTAAAAACAGGAAGAAAAAGATATTGTATAGAAATAATGTCGTTCAGAAGTTTTTACAAAATAGACTAGTTCACTCAAACAAATTTAATAGTCCGTAAGTTAGATTTATCAAAAAAATTTAATACGTATTTTTTGCTTTATCTTTATCTATTACTCTTATAACAACAAAGATACAGCGCTTCAATAATCTGAAATGGGGCGCTTGCAGTGATTTGGACGGTACATTTTTACGGACCTAGTGACGTCTCGTTATCGCGCTGTATCTTCATCATTTTTGGTTTGCTGGACAAAAGATAAAAACACGCGAGCAATATTTGGACTATAATAATATTTTTTGAGTAAACTACCCTATTATAATAACAATTTTTTTCAGTAAGAAGGAACTGGGTGGCAGTGCGGTAATGGATATTGGAATATATGCATTGCAGTTAGCTCAGTTCGTTTTCAAAGATGAACCTATCAAAGTTACTGCAATTGGAAAATTGAATGAATACGAAGTGGATATTATTGATACGATAGTTCTCGAGTATGAAGGTGACCGGCGAGCGGTTATCAATCTTGACACAACAGTAACATTATGGAGTAAAGCGACCGTTGCTGGGACCAAGGGCTACGCAACAGTAAGTAAACAAATACATAATACAAAACTTAATTAATATAACTTACAAATTGTAACTTTTAAGATGTGAACATTTTGTCTGCAGATAGATGACCGCGTCAGTTTTCCTCTCAATTACATTAATGTGGGTGGTAAGAAAGAAACGTTTTCCGTACCTACTTCCAATATCCCTTACTTCTTTGGTAGCAGCGCTGGACTTGTGTATCAGACTTTGGAAGTTGCAAGATGTATAAGGGAAGGTAAGTTCTGTCAATTTTGTAAATTATTTATGTTACAAATTTTATTCGCCTAAAATTCAAATTTTCTTATTGTGAACATCTACAGCAAAAAGCACTTCTTGTTTACAGGGCTCCTAGAGTCACCGGTAATGCCGCACAGTGATAGTCTTATCTTGGCGAAACTTGAAGATTCTGTTAGAAAACAAGTCGGCGTACATTATGATGCAGATGATGAAAAATATCCTTGAATTGTTTAATATAAATGAAAAATATGAATATATGTTAGTAATTTAATTAACATCAGAAATTGTTTTGAATTGTGGAAGGAACCCAAGTCAGTGAGGCCGACTTGCGCTACAGCAGTTGTTTACCATTATGAGATCGAAAAATATGCTTCCAGCTGAGTGCCAAGAGATTGTGTAACACCAAGTTTACAAGTACATATTGTGCTGAGTAAGCATACTAATGTTATTCGCTTTGTTGAATACGAAAAGAATCATAACATTTTCATAAAAATTAACATTTTTGTTTTTTATACTCCCAAGTCAACTTATTATTTTAAATGTTTTATATTTTAAATGATCTTGGTTCAGTTTTCTTTTAAATGTAACTTAGGTGTCCCTTGTTGATGTAGGTAATGTACAGACCCTAATGAAACCACGACAAAAGTTTTAAATATATTAAGTGCAGTAAAAACAAGACCCCAACTCTCGTAAAGCCTTTTTTGAATACCAAACTAAGTAGATAACTAACTCTGTTTTACATACGTTAGTATGTATCTCAGAAATTAAAAACAAAAATGAACTTTTATACCATTCATTGCAAAAAGGTTAACAGGCAAATATAATTATAAGTGGACTAATGATATGCCTGTCATTAACATAATCACCCACAAATGGATTCTCAAGATCACGACCCGGCCACTTCATAACACCCATTTCATTTGTCTATAATCAATTCGATAGCAGAGACAATGTAAATGGAACAAGGTTCTGTTCTTAAATCGAAAGTTTTTTTTTTATAATTACGACACTTGAGCCGGGCGCCAGATGTCCCCGCTATCAGCGAGATAAAAATGCACTGGTTCGGTTTTTTAATGCATGCTTGTTTTTCGAGAACCAGTTCTCTCTAGCTTTGAGAATGTGCAGTGTAACAGACACGGGGACTTTTATAACGACGATGTTTTTGAGTAGGTGATATTCTAATGATTTCTGCCTTTATTCAAATTTATTTTTAAAAGTAGGAGCTTTATGAAGCTGCCATATAATTCCCGTTGGTTTGTTCTTACTTTAATTTTTGAGTGTTAACATTATGCTTGATTACTTCATGCTTAGAGACGTTTATATTACTTATACTTTTATAACAAGATATGATGACAGTAGGAATGGGATTAAAAAAAAGGAAATGAAAATATAGCAAAATCGCAATCAATTCTATGTAGATGCAATACGGTTTCAAGTCAATAAAATAGGAATCAGTAAAATTTTGCACCAATCAGGTAAAAATTATATTCACATATAAGTACGTAAATGTACTCAATTAACGCTCGAAACTCGGATGCAAATTGCATCAGTGCAACGCAATTCCAGTACGCTTAACCCATATATCTAAATTCGCGTATCATACTTTGTGTGCATTTATGTTTCCTACATTGCTGCTTCAACAGTGCAGTGGGCGATGTGCCTAATGGGGCATTAAATTGTGGCTAAAGCACATGCAAAACACGTCACTGTTTGCACACAGATAAGCAATTTAAAAACTTATGCAGTATGTTAAAAACACAAGCGGAGGTTTACTGGTTTTTAGATTTTCGCGTCCTAAACCTGAAGAGAAGCTAGATACAATAATTAAGTCCAGGTTAGTAATGTTTGTGCAAAAAACACTACCTATTGGCAATTTTTATCCAACTGTCACGTTTATTTTTGCTTCATCGACTAATAGAATCCCAAAAAAAAAATCGCAATTTTGTATCTCATTCACATTGTCTATATGTAAATAAGATAAAATTTTGTATTTTTTGGGGATACTGTTTCTTCTGTCGCATGTTTTCACTAGTCTTTTAGCACCATTTTGTTTACATTAAGCTCACAAAGAAGTTAAGAGAATTAGTAAGAATTCCAGTAAAGTCTTTAAGTACACAACTTGTGGTTTTAGAGGGACGCATATAGCCTTATACTAGTACCACAGGACATTAGCATGTGTATGCGTTGGATTGTTATCATCTGTGCGCGGTTAGGCAATGTTGCACCTCAAGATTTATGACGACCGGGTAATTAAAAAGTTGGGCAAGTGCCTGATGTACTTGTGCGATTGGTGTTCCGTTCATATAGGTATTGTTCAGCACATTTGAGTTGAAGGGCTTCTAAAAATCGCAAGTAGGTATGTTAGAGATAGTGCCGCGGTAATGTCCTTCTAACCGATATCGGTCAAGGCGACCAATTTCAATGTGGATTAGCCATTTGCGCAGGAGATATTATAGTACACAAGTGTGTGCGCAAACACAGGTGCACTCTCTATTCCCTCACTCTTATAGTCCGCAGTAAATTTGATCATTAAAGGCAAAGGAGAAGGTGGTTTAAAATTTCTGACCTTTTGTAGCATAGAATGATGACAATTTTCCACGATATACAGTTTTCATGCTTATGTGGTCCCATTTATGCTAAGTTGTAGTGTGGTTGTAGGTATAACGAGCTTTCGAGGGAATTTCTTTTAAGAAATAAAGCATGGCAAACCCACTTAAATCAACACGGAAACTAAAATAAGCCGTTCTTTTTATAAACTGTCAATCAAAGGTACCGTTCACTATGAGGTGTATGAAGATTTCTATGGATTGCTCTTATGTAGATGTGATACTTGATCACAATATGCGAGATACTCATAACAGCATTGACTTAACGCCTCCCAAGTAGGTTGTCTCCGCAATATCTTGGATATTTCACGGAAGGATCAAGTAACCAACGGGAATTTCATTGAAATTGCACAGCTGTCTAGCTTAACTGCTTTGTTAAACATTCGACATGATGGTACTTGAGACACGTGCAATGCATTTGCCAAGGGAGAAGCAATCGGTAACCTTTATTACGTTGAGTCATTATTTAAAGAAATTGTCAACTCGGATGTGGATAGATTGGTGGTACCTATTTATTATATTTTATTTAATTTAACACGTCATCGATATAATCTTCTAAGAGTGACATGTGAGATAACAACAGTAGACTTCCATGTAGATAACAAATATCAATATCAATTCTTATGTAGATATATTACCTACTGGTCTTTTAGGTTTTATGTGCCTTCGGCATATTTGAAAGTTGATAAGTAAATCTTAAAGACTCTTTTAAAGAACATAATAATAAATTACAGAAGATTCAGGCGTTAAAACGCTTGTTTATCGACCATTCAGTATATCCATAGCATGGGTCTACTAATTTGGAGGCGGAACACCAAAAAGCAACGGGTAAACAAAGTGCGCGCGCGCACCTCGCCTGTGACACAAGCGGCGGGAACTGTTTCCTTTTGCGCCGCCCGTCCGACTAAAAATAGTGCGCTAAAAATATACAGTCTTTTAGAGCGACTTGTTTTTAGGTCAGGTTGCCGTCTTTATTTTGCTGTCGAACAAAGTTGAGAAGTTGGTGCATACTTACTCGTATAACTAATTTACATATGTCAAAGATAATCGTCGTACTTGTAAGGCTAGTTGTAAGTAAATGTCGCTTAAGCCGTCATAATTATAGTCATTCATTGTAATTTGGGGAAAATGTAATCTATTAAATTTGTCTATGAGCAACTATGAGATGGTGTACTATCGCTCTCATTACTAAAGAGGAGTCATCAAGGCATTGAAAATATTATAGGAAATGGTATGTATTTATGGATGAAGTAATGATTTATTCTCTTCGTTATAAAATAAAATATAACATCAGTCACCTCTTTACTGTGATAAAGAATTTTGCACATAATTACTTAATTTTAATTCGCCTGTTAGTCTCTTAATGAGAAAACACAAATTATAAAAGCTGAAGATTATCAGCGTTATCTTCAAATCAATACATTTACGCTAGTCAACAATGAATCAAAGTAGTGTAGGCGACGATGAATAACAGATGAATGTTAAATAATTTATTTTACGTTCCAAAGTAAATGTGCGTACATCACTGAATATAGATACACAAGGTCTGACTATATTTGGACATATGTTTGACAACAACCTTGTTGCCGTTGGCATCCTGGGGCTGTATAGTATGAGTTTTGAAACCAATTACAGAGCAATTCAATGCGATTGTAACGGGATTTAACTGAAGTACATATTTGCATTTCTTATTTTTAGTTATCATCTGAAAATAAAACATCGGCCTCGTTAAGGTTTTGATCCTATATATTTTTATGATAACTCATCAATAAATATAATGTTTAGAAGTTTGGTAGTTATGTAGTAGTTCCATGTTGGTCTGGTACTTAAAAAGTATGTGCTGTGTTCCTTGCCTAGCATGTCGTAAAAGGTGACTAATGGTATATCAGGTTTTGGATGTGTGATTGTGTAGGCGAATCGAGTAGTGACCAGGGGCTAGCTCGCCCATTGTCCCTATTTTTTTTATGGTTTCCATCTAACCCAACCAAGTTTTTTTTTGAGCTAAACATGATTAAAGGATTATGGTATGGTTAGCTGTCCCTGACTCTGCCTACCCCTGCGGGGATTACGTGTATGTATGTGTGTATGTAGTGAAGTAGATAAATTTATACTGGTTTTTGGCATGTACACCTAAAGCGTCTGCGATAAGTTAGTTATATAATTTTGAAGCTGCAAAAGTAGTAAGTTGGTAAGCTTTTTGTATCTACTAATGTAACTATAATTAGATTTCATCTCACATTTTGGTGAAAAATATGCAATCAAAGTAAGATTCATGTATAATAATGATCATTTAACGCAAAACGAGAACTACCTGTGATTCGCTGAGATAAATACGTCTGTGATGTGCTAAGGCGATAATTTCTCCTCTAAAGCCGTTAGATAATGAAAACGTCGTCACGAACTCGTCTCATTACGTTGAAACTCCACGTGTTCTTGTATATAAATTAGGTTGGGACAACAAGTATGTTTGCACTGTAGTCACAGTACGGCGCATCGCAGCATTACAGGGGCCAATATTGACGCAGCGGTGCAACACCGCCGTGGTGTTTAAACAACTTATTAATTTAGGGAACCTCTACAAAAACAATTGATCTCGACCTTTTTTTACTTATACGACAATACGAGAAGTATTTAGACGCAAATATTAGTTACTACAAATTTTTAAAAGCATTTATATTTTGGAAACTTCGAGTCGGTTAATTGAAATCACTGGTAACCAAATGATAGCTTTTAACATACATTTATGTGTGATGTGTGAAATAAAATGATTGAATATTGAATTTAATTTACTTTCTCATAAAGTTGAGAGATCGCGTACTTTGATAAGCATATGATTTTACCATGAGTTGTAAAATCAAGCTCGTGAAAAAGACGTGTCAACTTTAGCTGGGTGAAAATGGACATATAAGCTGTAAAAAATTATGTAAAACTGAAAGAAAAATATTTTTATTACCGATATAAAAAGTATACGATTAAAAATATAAATTTGGTAGAATACATTAGTGGATAATGATATAAGGTCACATAATAAAGAAGATCAGAACTTTATCTAACATAGATTTTGTTTCCCCAAACAAAAAGGGTGTCGGTAAACACAATATTTTGTCGGACACGAAGTTTGTATTCGAATTTCTGAGAAATAAAAGAGTGACATGAAGCGTGAGATTACGATTACGGAGGATCGCGATATGAGGCGAGGCACAAAGGAATCTGGGCCACGGGGGAAGTCGGCGGCATAAATTTTCGTGCACCATTTATTTGACCGAACGAACGAGAGGGCTGACTCGAAAATGGGCCAATGGGGGTGCGTTTTCGCACTGAATCCCATGGTCTTTTCCTCTAATCCATTTTTATCATGCTACCGAGTCCAATTCTTTTTTGTATTCGTTATTTGTTCGTTTTTTGTGCGCCATTTGATTTAATCGTGGGGCCTAAATGCGTTAAATTGGTAAATAAGGTTTATCTTCTCTAGCGATACAGGATAAGTTACCCCCAGAATCAAATGCATCTAGTTCTTTATATCTTCAAGTATACTTACAGACATAAACAAAGTTTTTTTTTTCATTTAATAAAACATTCATTGTGTTGATATAAATATGTATTATGAAATGGATGAAACCCTAATTCAGGCTGCGTAGGATGCCTGTATTATGGGACACGAAAATTCAACTATGAAAAAAATCAGAATTTTTTTATATTTAGGTCCCCCACTACAATCGATTTTTTTATAATTTTGTTGACTTCTTCGATTATATCGATGACTATGCTTTTAAACAGGAGCTTTTTCGTGTTTCTATTCATCAGTATCATCAGTTATTAAATTTGTTATATATATTTAAGCAAACATTTAATAAAAATTACATTGGCTAAAATTTCAATCTACTAGAAAGATTTATATCTATGTATGTATCTATTTCAAAATATTTTTTCCTTTCGTTTTCATTAAACGTGACAAAAATGCGGCCCTTCGCAAGCATACATTTTATACATAGCTTGGGCTTAAGGCATTCATATTATAGCATGCGCTTAACTAACTGGTAAATTGATGCTGCGACATCTGATTGTTAATTAAAACTTAGTTTCGATTACTCATAAATATTAACCAGCACGAGTAAGATGTCGTGCGACATTTTATTGCCTAGCCGAGACCTGGTCTAACTGTATCGATTGTTAAATTTTAATGGTGAACCTTTGCCTGGCAATAGGATGTTTACTAGGCAGTCAAGAAACAGCATCAATTACGTAAATTATTGTGCCGTGACTACGAACTAACCCCAGCTGTTGCTGAGGCTTTGTCACAATGAAATGAGAAGCAGTGAGATTCTTCCGCATCCAGATCGATAATGGCTTATTTACATTCATTCAGACACGCTCTACAAAGATGTACACATTCGCAACACTTATAAATAAATTAGTTACAAATATGTAATTTCCCTCACGCTTTTCCTATTTTTAGAGTCTATTTCTTATGATGGAATACTAGCATAAAAACCAGAAAAAGGAAAAACAATCAGTCTTTGACGAGAAACTGAGGCCTTTAATTATCTGGAATGTAATAGGAATGTGTTTTTGAATTGGATTGATTACGAAGTGTGGGTATTGGTATCATGTATTAATGTTTTTTTATACAAGCATCAGAGGTGATATAGTTAGCTCTAAGAATTTTGAAATCTCCATTAATAGGGGTTTATTTTAATAAATAGATATTCGAGGATTTAGATAAGTTAGGAGAGCTGTCACTGTTCATTTGATTTTTTTTTAGCGCTGCCATGTAAGGTACTTACTGTAACTAAAGTATGTCTAGCTGTCACTATTACACCGATACCCGCGATTAATTTGAGGAGGCATACAGTGTGACTAAACACCAAGCCTCAAGGTCGAGGGCGACGCCTTCTGTGGTTTGCGTAGCCTTGACTCGTCGCTGCCTACGTAAAAATAGATTTAATTACTCATCAGAAAATTTTATCAAGCAACACAAGTAATTGTTACAATCCATCTCAGTGTTACTGACAAGCAATTAATTCGTGTCGCCTACATTGTTTTTTTATCGGAACAATTAATGTTCGATTTCGCTTTTATGGAAGGACATCTATAGTTGCATAGTTTGCGTGAAGTTAATCGTAGAGCAATGTTTCGGCATATTACTGAATACTGATATGGAGACGGAGGCCATTAGCTGATTAATCGAGTTAGAATTTCTAGGCTACGTTCAGGCTTCTTCCAACGACGTGCATATTTAATAGAAACGATAAGACACATATTTAAGAGTAGTGAGAAAATATCAAATAAGCCAATCTGTTACCTGAGTGGACCATTGCCTAAAATTTTCATTTACCATAATTTTTATCCAGACCGGCAAACTTGCAATCATAGTATAGGATCCTCATTTCTACTTCGATTGCGCAATCTAGGTCTACCTTGATCTGCTTTCTGTGCTGTCGTGTCATATGTACTTCAGCAGTTCTCATATACGATGCCGCCTTGGCTTTGAACTTGCAAGAATTAAAATGTTTTATGTCTTCAGATTTCTGTATCTCTTAATTATTTATTAGTTTTAATGATTGAAAGTTAATGTTTCTGCATTAAATTCCCAATGTGAATCTCATTGGTATCGTTGATTAAGAGCTGCATAAACTATTATTTGAATCCACTATAGTAACAATTGAGAATGCAAATAAATTGATATCTGGTTGTATATCTCTTAATTGTTCATTACTCTTTTATTGCTCAGTTTATGTATTTGTAGTAAATTAGCTCATAAAGGGTTAATTCAATGCCGATATGAATTTTGTTGATTAACGCTAATGGAAACTATTATATTGATTCTCTATGTACTGTACCTACCTATATACGTGAATGTTTCCTAAAGTTAAACCTGGGCCAGCTAAGTAAGAACGAGCACGATGTAGCGATAGCGATAAATATATATTTTTTACTTATAAATATGTAGAATCTTTTAAGAAGTTACTGCATACGCAAGACACTTTATAATTTATTAGAATATCATCACGTCTCTTACTCTTCACTGTTAAGTATCTAGCCGAATAAGTTGAACAAAAGATGGCACGTACACAAGTTTAAGCCCTACCTAATTACCTTACGGCAACGTTAAAATTATGCACTGTTGCTGCGTGTTAACTAATCGCCTAAGCGTCTTTCACACAGCGCCTGTTTAAGCCTTGTGATCAACATTGTAAAACAAACTCGTGAACTTCACTACGTGACCGCCGTGCTAACATCGATTTCATAAATAATGTTGACTTAATTTGGAATTAAAATTTTACCGTTACCTCCTGAGTCATCGCAGCCGGAAGATATTTTATTGAGTCGACGTTAAAACCTCTTTCGTTAGCATAGGATCAAAATATCCAGCAAAGTATAATAATCCTCGTCAAATCGAGTAGTGTTATAAGTTTGATGTTCTTTTGTCATTTTTGATCAATCTGCACCAAATAATCGTGATCTCAATTATGTGGGAGTTTTTTTACATCTTTCCGCAGGTAATTTTGTACAAAGCGTAATATAAAATGAAATGTAAATTGTAATGGCGTCTCTAAGCAGACGGTCTTGTCGCTAAAGAACATTTGTGTAACTTTATGACTTTATTACGGAAAATGAGGTTACGCGCTCTACCAAGTTTTTATGGGACGGGATCCCATCTAAGTTTTTGTTAAGTTTTTTCAAAGTTTTAGAACATTATTTCCCCAGAAATTGTAGATAAACTTGTGAAATAGACGATAATGTGACAACGATTTACATCAACAACGATTTAAGCATACCTATTATTAATAGCATCTATTCCCAGAAGAATATAATAAGTTCACTTTTGAGTTTATTCCTTCTTATTGGAAACAGTTAGATTTGGTTTGAAACCTACTGGAGAACAAATGAATCGTTTTAATAGTGAGATAGTAGCACTCTCCTTGTGTTAGCTATTGCGGTCAACATAGAATTTGGTAACGAAAGTAAGTATACGTACATACATACTATAACACCCGCATTATGTTCCCTTAACCTTTGTGACTTAAGTTCGGTGGAAAATTGTGAAAAAGTACTGACAAGTAACCAGCCCCTCGCTTCGACAGTCATAAACCCTATACACTTTTAGTCGCCTTTTGCGATATGTTAGTCAAGAGATATCTACAGTTGGTACATTATATTTAAGCTCCAGACATATAAACGTAAAAACACCAAGAGCATAATCATTACATTCGCATGTCGTGGTGCGCCCTTCACCGTGTAGTAAACACGCTGGATTGGCGGAAGGACGAGCAACGTTATGTAGTTGTTATTCAAGAGCCGCGGGTAAGGCTGCGTGGTTCCCGGAACCGGCGCGCGCGCAGCCGAAGAGAATAATATAATCACTGGCAGTCGTCGAACCTAAGGCGTGATACACACATTCTTCGGGTCGTGGCAATGTGTGTCGACCAATCTTTAGCAAAATGAAATGTAAAGAGATCTTCGCCATGGTCGTTTGAGACTGTCTTGTTACGTAGGTACTTAAGTACTCGTGGAGGATGAATGATTAAGATAATCCTTCATAAACAATAATACATTTAGCAAAAATAAGATTCGAAGAAGTCTTTGTCGTCGTAGATAGACATTTTCTGTCGCTAGGTGGGTGATGGTGGTTTTCCATTGACAGTGAATGTTAGGATTTTTAGGAGGGCGCAATACATGTTTCCTTGTTAGAATATGTAGGAGTCTGTATAGCAGGACACATGTGTCATACATGTATCTACTTCTATTTGTCTAGAGAACGGAAAGTTGCTTAATTTTACATTTGAATATTTCCTAATATCGAATATCCCCCATTTATTAACTCGAGCGATGATTTAAGCTTTTCCATTTTAGTAACAGTAGTCCACCTATGTATCTCCATTACTTTGCAAGTATCAATAGGTGAAAAAATACGCTAATATGCAAGTATTTTTCTAAAATGAACTTTCCTCTCTAGAGACTTTACTTAAGTAGCAAAATTTAGTTTTAAAGAAGTAGCATTTTGTTAATTATAAGTACGGTTATTTTCACTGAATACCTATTTAAGTGTGAAATAATATACTCGCATTTGAACATTGTTCCAGTCTAATTCAAATAAATGTTAACTAATATCTGCGCTTTTAAACACCGTAAGTATTCGCTGTGTGGTATTACGTTCCTTTCGAGTCTTCCTGTTAACACACCATATAATTTTATGAGCACATTTCGCAATGATCGCAGCCAAAGTAGAATTAAGTATTGAGAGAGTGTTGGAAGTATGTAATTTCTATCTCTAGGTAAATATGGTTAAATTAATTACAGCGGCAATATACTTAATAAAGTAAAATAATCAGCCATTACACAAATTCATGGATGAATGAACACGTAGCGAAATAAATGCGTCCACACATGAAGATTGTTATTACATAGTACTTACAAACTAAACTTTACGCCACTTTACTTACTTACTTACTTACAAATTAAATGGTTTTGCGATATAACTTTCGCCTACATTATGAGCTTAGTAGTATCAAATTCTTGTATTACCGTAGAGGGCGATGCTTTTGAAGTTCAAAATTGATGCGACGATAAGAAGTTAGTTAAATTTGATTTCAAAGATTTGTTTATAGAACGTTAGTAAGTTACAGGTGAACTATACGAACCTGCTATTAAAAATAATTGTACCCTAGTAAAAAATAGAGCTAGATTTTGTGTCTGGCCACACAACGAGAAAGAAAGATGGACCACACAAAACGATATATCTACTGCAGACGTCTGCCGAGTTGATAGCTAAATGTTTTTGTTCAACGATGATTATTTTTTAACTAGAAACCTGACTAATCTATTTAGCGGAGCTCGTTCCCATGAACTAACTCTATTAATAGTATCAAGTATCGCATAGTTTCCTGTTACAAAACACTTGATAAGATATGGCATTTGCAGCGGACGTGATTCATCACTAAAGCCATCCCACAGGAACTAACTGTCTCCTTGAAGTGCCTGGACGAGATACTTTAAATGAATACCTACCCGTAATGATGGATGACACTAATTACTACTTATATTTTATAACAGTAGATATACGTAGCACGTAGCGAGTAATAAGTAAGTATTCATAATGTGTTTCTAATTATATATATTACAGATGTATGATATTAAAACAATTGAATATCAGAGACATTACTTCTTCGTTTTTTTAATTACTATACAACTCTGTTTTGGAATATAAAATATATTTATGTATATAGTTTGGTAATAAAATACATATTTACTGCACAAATACTTTATCTACTGAGATTTGCTTAAAAATGCATGTATCCCTTTGGCGAAGCGTTACAAAATAAGTTACCAGACTCGGGTTTAACCTGCTTGCAAACATGAACAGATATTATCCCAATTTATGAACCTGACTTGAAAGTTGCTCTTTTACTGCTTCCGAATAACCATTTAATCACTTTATTCACGAGCAACATTGTTGCAAGATGGTTGCTAGCCAATAATACACGACGTAATTTTGTGTAGTTGCATGGTGATGATGAATTAATATAATAATAACTATAACTCGAATGTTGGAGTCTTCACTTCATTTTAACCAAACTCAATTCGTTTTTATTTACCGAAGGAGATGAAATATTTTTAGTAGAAATAACGCGATTTTATTTATTAATTTCCTGTTTCTTGAAATCAGTAGGTACATCTTACTTAGATTTTTTTCTTTTTTTTTCTTGGGTGATTGGTTGGTGACTCGAACTTATTGCATATATGTTATTTAACTTTCCATACGTTACGTTATGGAATGTACATACGATTTACGAAGTCTATAATTATGTTACAGTCCCGTTGGTGTAATGGTTGACTTCGCGAGCTTGATCCTCGCATCGGGATAAAAAGTTGTAAGTGAAATATAATTTGTTCCGGATATTTTATATTACCTTTGTTGATTTAATTTCCATTATACAAGTTAGTACTTGTACTTATGTTATTTTTATTATCTATTATCTAGGATCATTAATGTTGTGTATAAGGATCGTGCCATATGGCGTTCGGACTTCGGTTGTCTCTGCCTACGCCGCTAGGGAAGTGGCGTGAAGTTTAGTTAGTTAGTAATTTTTTTTTTAATTGAAACCTGTAAGATAGAGATATGCAAAGGCAGAAGAACCCAGACAGCCGGAACCAAATAATCTTAAAATGATGAAACCTTTTCTAAGCGATGAACAAAAGAATCATGGATTCGATTTATTTTAGTCGACTCATGAATACGAATTTCCAGGCGATGCGAATAACACTCGAGTTGAGAGCGACATCTCATCAATTTTGTTCCCTCCGACCTTGTCATCTGATTTATGTGTTCGATGTTTTAAGAGCAAACACTCGACATTAAAAATTCGCTAACGAGGCATGCCAACAAAAAGATTTCATTTCAATTGCCAATTAAGAGAGATAACGAGGATTTTATAACATTGTTCCACAGATTTATTACCGCAGTCGAGTAGATACCTACGGCAAAGAAAACAAACTACCATAACGAACTGGAGATGAATAGCGAAACAAAACCGGTGAATCATGTATTATCAAGCTTATCTTAATTGCATTTTTCTATAACTCTGGTTTCCCACCTTCAGAATTGAAGTACTCCCCATATTTTATTTCTTATCTAACACTCTATTAGGGGATTCTAAAGACGCTGATACTACTGGCTACTTCATTTGTGACCTTGATAAAGCCATTTTAGTACCTACTATTGCAACAAAATCGTTTCTTATTTAACATACATACATAAAAATATAGAACTCATAGTTAATAGAGATACGTTTGTCGACATCATTAGATCTTGTAACATGCTGAAAGTCTAGTTAAATCTATAGCCCAGATCTTGTTCAGGTGCTCATATAAAATCCTTCTTACAAACCCCAATGTACGCCAACGTGCGGTTCTCAACCATGCACTATGGAACTTTGCCAACTGGATAATGCGCACCGTTGCTGTAGTAAATACAAGAAGTAAGTTATGGCCGTACGAGAGTTCATAAATAAATGCTGCACTTACAATAACGTAATAACGGAATTTCTGCTTATGTCACTTTTCGCTACGTTTATTTTGAGCCGTCTGTCTGTTACGTTACGCCGAAACCCTTAACAGATTTTAATAAAATTTGGTACGCCCACTCGTACACGTACTCTAAAAAAGGTACGTGCTACTTATTATCTCAAAAAAATATAGATCTCAAGGAACGAACGACAATGTGACAGAGCAAAAGTTACGAAGACAAGTGTCAGGAATAACCTAGTATATATTATAAATAACGAAATCGAAAGCGTCAATTTCTAATCTTTTGTTTACCAACGCGTGGTTGTTTATTTAATATTAAGCTTTTATATTTATTGGTCTTACTTTACTACTCTTTTACTATGCTTATGAACTGGTCGTGACAAATGGAAGTTGCACGGTTCGAACCCTCGCGGCGCCAGGCCGTCTATTTGGCGAGATTTTTGAAGAAGAATAGATTCTGCTGGGTCATACTATGCCGTCCTATCAATAAAATATTTCGGAAAGTTTGTGAGGATAGTAAAATGTAGGTTATTTTTTCATTCAACGGCTGAATTTTCAACAGCTAAATAAAAAATATGGTTTGACAAATGAAAATAGGTTAATTATAATTTTTGTTATCTGTTTTGTAACTAAAAACACTGACATGAGTCTTAAAACAAGCAACAAGAAAGAAGTGACAGTTCGGATTTAGAAAAAAGTTAAACTTCTACTACATTATTTAGAGTTAAGTATATCTAATGTATAAACAATTGTCATCACATTTTTTACAGAAAACAACAAAATAAAAAATATAAATAAACTTGGATAATCATAAATACGCTACAAAACCAAAATAAGGTTAACAAATCATACATTTATAACCATATTGTCTTTCCCTTTTGTTTATTATTATATCAGCCTCAGCTGAATTTATTATTAATGCGTTACACATAATTCTGTTCGGGTAAACGGGAAAAAATACCCATACAAAGAATGAATAGCGTTCATTCAGAAATATCAAGCCAAAATCCTTTCGGAGCCTTGCCAAAGGCCGAGTATGCATAAAACTATAACGAATGGTCATACAATACTTTACAGGGTTGTCAACTTTCGCTTTTTAGGGTATTTTTTCTGAGAAAGAACAACGAGTTACAATAATGGTACTGAACCATTATTGTTACTCGTTGCAGGCACGATGTTCGCTCAAACAATAATCTAGGATTTATCTATTGTATATACCAATGTAATAAGATTGTTTTTTAAATTCTACTTTCATTATAATGAAGTCAATGTAACCTTCGCAAGCTTTAGGCAGGAAAACCAAAGAAATTGGGCCATAGTTGAATCAATGCAGCTTTCTTTCTGATGATTTCTCTTGCCGAGCTAGTGTAAAAATACGTACATATTAGGACAGTCTAATTTTGCGATTTCTAAGACAAATTGGATGTCTACATTAAAAAGTCCTTGTTCCTTCATCATCACCAACCAATTGTTATAAATCACATAAAAAAAGTATCGATAATGATCTATGTACATAGGCCTTATTTCTCCTGCTTTGAAGCAAAATAGGTTTAATAAAACTGTTTTTGTCAACCCTATTTTCTCCAAACCAGCAATTTCTTCTCAGGCAAACATAAAGCAGGAGGTTATTAGATTTGCACGTCTCAGATCTCGCGGAGTCCCTCCCCACTAGCGTATATTAAATTTTAAGGGTCCATTGTGAGGCTGCGTAAAACCAATATTTCAGTATGAACGTGTGAGTAAATCTTTGGAGCCGAAAACTGGGGATGTGAATACAGGTGGTATTGAACTGGTTTGATGAAGTGTGGATAGTAGTAGAGGGAATTGTCTTTGTGAATGTTCGAAGCGTTTGTGGTATCTACAAAATTTTGTTTCATGTGAGATTGGAACTGTTGGTTTGTGATGTACACATTCACGTATCCAATGCTCTGTGGTGAGTTAGCATCTTGTCAGTACATTGTAGCAGGTGGCCGGTTCTTAGATTCTGCTTACCTTGCCTTCGGGAACTACACAATAGGCATAGGTTTCACTTTAAATTATGAGCAAATTATCATAGGGCATTTGTTCTAAGTATTTAATTTCTGTAATTAGGTGTGGTTTGTTCTATTATGTACATATTTAGCAATGAATTATATTATCGTGCGTGCATAACCTTGTCGAAAATTTATCAGTGATTAAATTAAACTGAACGAATATTCCAATACAAAAAAAGTCAATCTTTTCATTTAATTTGAGCTGCTTAACAAAATCGTGTAAAGACCTAACTGGCAGCCGATAAGTCTTTCGAATTAAACAAATTTGCATTTACAATCCACCGGAACTGTAGCCCGGTCGCTTGTTTCCGTTTACTCAATCAAATTTAGCCCTTATACCTAAAGTTTTAGGGTTGTATTTAAAAGAAACCGGTATATGTAACGATATACCAGCTATACCTATATCAAATTGTATCCGACATCCGATTGATTTTGCGAACTTCACGCGGCGGTACAACTCCGGATATCACGTTTATGTTGCTTCCTTTTCAACCTTTACCTTATTGAGCTCCAACTTCCTTTGTAATCAAATGTGACCTTTTTTCCAGTAAAGTTAAGGACGAGATTGCTCGTTTAACGATTCCTCACTTGGTCTCACACACGACGCCGCAGACCCATTCGTGATCCCTCGAGCGAAAACATCATGTTATATTATTACAACTCATTTAGTGGGACTAAATGTTTTGGCCAGTGTCTAAAAATTTATTTCGGTAGGAACTTTTTGTTGTTTGAGATGAAGGCTCTTGTAAAGGTGTTGTGTGGACCTAAAATAATGTATTAAATCAAGTATTTAAATTTTAATTGCACTACATGTGCAACGACAATTTTCTTACATGACCTATTCAATCTATCAACAATCTGTTAAAAATTTCAAAAGTCATCAACGTAGACTCGTGTCATTATAACCACCACAGTAAACAATATTTGTAAATACTACCCAACTCTCACACTTATCCACATTACTGTTTAATAGCTTAGCAAATTAATATTTTTAATGACGCAATGAAACATAAGTACGAGAAATGTTTTACAACCGCCCGTGCCCCCATCTTCGCGGTTATGACACGCCTACGTTCGTTTATCCGAGATTTCATTAAGTAACTCTGTTTTATTACTACATTTTACTACATAATCTTGTTTGTTCAAAACTTTCTTGCCCATGCCATGTATTAACCACGAAAGTTGTCCTGGGGGAAGATAAAGGGAATATATTAGACTTACCTACGTTCATATGGTTGTTCGGTGCCTATTCCAATGGGACACTAATAAATTTCGTATTGTTGTGTGAAAATCTACTCACGGCTTTAACCAGTTGTTCAGAAAGAAAATATTTTGAGGAAAACTGCGCATTTTTTAGATTGATGAAATAAATAAAATGTATGTAAAGTGAGTACTCACTAAAATAAACTTTACTTTATTCCAAGAGTTAGGTACAGTAGCTGCTTTTCGTTTCTAACTAAGTAAACTTCACGCCACTTCCCTAGCCGAGGTAGGCAGAGAGAACCGAACGCCACATCGCACGATCCTTACACACCTCACTCGCCTCTTTAACATTCAATCAATCAATTCAACACATTCAATCTAAACATTTCAGGATCATAAGTAACACAACACTTTTTGTTGGTTGTCTGGTTGAACACTTGAACCCGACTTCGAGTAAAAGAAAAAAGCAGGATGAACAATAATAGTACAAATGCTATGTGCAAGTGAAATTTCTAGCAAAAACACACACTAGTAGATGTCTGGTTATCTGAAGCAGACATCTGGTGCATTGTCGATGTTATCTAGTAAGTTAATTAACGGAGATGATGAGAGGAATGTTTTGTTTCCTTTTTATGCACTTTCATATGGTCAACAACTATTTTGAGTCATTATTTTGAGTTTTGACTTAGTTTCAAAGTGCTTGATCACTTGATTAATCAACCTGTCAACAATCTATGCTAAATTTATAAAGATGTTTAGATGTTCGCTTTAAGATCAATGACAATGGTTGAACTGATTTAGGTAATACTGGGGGTCAAATCGACAAAACGCATTACGACGCGGGATGCTTTTCGTTCCATGTTGTTGATAATGTCTTCGTTATGCACAGAATTTCACGCGAAGCCGGGGTAAAACTTTTATTGTAATGTATGCATAGGTATAAAAAATCCCTTTGTATGCAGAGTCCAAGTGATGTAAATCCCCTAGGCCCTGTTGGGGGGAACAAATAAAGATCAATGACCGGCTTTAAGCTCACCTACAGGACTTTGCCACCTGATCCCTCATTTAGCGGGAACTGTTATCTGGGGAGTGACAAGAGTATCTACTTAAAGGATAAGGGAGGGTCACTTACCTCCGATGCGATGGTATGATGTTTTCTCGTGTTTTTATTTCGGTGTTTTAAGCTGAGAATATTATTAGGTACGAAATCTAAGTATTCTATATATATAAAAGATAATAATACTGACAACGTTTGAAGCTTGTGTACCTGCAGTAGTGAAATGCAATTTTTTTATTCGTTTTTGGTCGTCGTGTATGACAATTTATTTTATCTGATCATATAGTATGAAATACTATCAGAATACCCTAATGATAGAGCCGTTTACCGGGTGTAGTTATGAATTTAAACCATTCTGATCCATTCGGCTACACAAAAAACACATTAGAGCAAGCTCAGACGCTTGGAAACAGTTCAATTATATTTTTATTAAAGGTATTTTATTTTATCACGATCCAATCAAAATTTTAAAAGACTGTGATGAAATGCTTTAACGAATATTTTATCTATGGAACAACGCAAAAAGTTGTTAACAATGCCTCTACTCTAGTATAATAATATTCTAAATATAATGTTACTATTTTTACCTACATAAAAAGAAAAAAAAAATACTTCAAACTTTTGCTATAAAATCTGGCGAGTAAAAGTCTTAGTTGAGAAATCTTGGTGAGGTTTTGTAATTTCCTAGAAGTCGTGTTATTAAAATTGTACATAAATGCGTCGCCGCGGCCCACCTTAACTTGCGAAAGTTAGTTCACTAATAGATTTAATTAGAGCCAAGAAATGTCTTAATTACAAAGGCGTAACATAATTTTAAACTCATTGATACTTTACCGTAAGACAGCTTCACGATTCAATCTCCTGTTAATGAAGACATTAATGTTCGACCACGAGGAATGGATTCGAAATTTTATCAGTCTAAGATTAATATTCAAGCATCTAGGTGCTCCTCCCAATAAATTAGACGGCACTCATAATCCTGAGCTGAGTAAAAGATCAGTCTGGAATTGCGGGAGTAGGGACACCACGCAGTTGTTAAAAAATAATAGGTAAGTATGTACGTACTAGACTATAAACCCGTATCTATTAGCAAGACATGCCCCCTCAATGGTACTATAAATACTCATTTTAAGTATGTACAATCAATAAAATCAATTATCTACTAAAGATAAGTTAACGTTGTCTTTAAAAACGAACAAAAGCACACTCTCTTATTTGAATAGGGTTTTTTCTTATCCTATTAATACGCGGCACAGCTACGCGGTCACTATTACTACAAGTAGGTACATAAATAAAAATTCTAGAAAGGCTAACGATATAAGAAAAATAAAAAAAAAGTTAAGAAACACATATTGACCTTGTACGCCTGTAGTCGAGTAGCAAATGGTCCGCATTGGCCTATACAGGATGCACTTATCGTCCAAGTTGCAACACTTTAAACAGTGACATCCCGTTAACCATTTAACTTATCACTGTAAAACTACTTTTGTTATTTTAACGCTTTATTCGATCATAGACTGTTAATGCCTGATTAGTTAAAATATTTCCAATATTTTGCACCATGCTATAGAATAATAATAATATATTAGCATAATTTTTGTAATTCATAGTATTTGCTGTCATGGTATGTCAGACATGCGGTTAACCTTGGCAGTGTTTTATGACCTAATGAGGAAGGTAAAAGACTTTCAGTGGAATCATAAGTTAGGCTGCTTAGACGAGAATAGACGCCGACTCAAACAAACCACGATGGCATCAAAGGCGTCTTGATGGTACTCGCATTCTCGCTAAATGCTATACGATTCGTGGATAACTTAATCAGCCGCTGTGTTTATTTCCAAACAACATTTGCCGATATCCAAGAATAAACAGACTATATTTAAACACAAAGAATGGAAACCCTACCGTTGGTGTAGAGTTGGTAGTGTCGGTACGAGTATGTCGGCATGCTGGCAATCGATCCGTCGCGACGCCCGGGCCGTCGCCCGCGCCGTGCCGTCTTATCCCGGACCCCTGTGGCCGTCTGTGGAGCGTTGGTATCAGCAAAAACTTTATTGTGGTCTTGTTTAGGTTCTGAATGGTTATCGCTCTGCGTTTGTTTGTTTTCGCATATTGTATCTACTTACAGCAGTTACTTACTGAATATTAATATAAAACGATTAACACAATTGCTAATGTACATACTTTATTATATATCACTAAAATATGCGGGAGACGGCAATGTATATCAAAAAGTGAGAGTCTATCTAGGTTTTAAAGATATAAACCCGATTTAAACCTCATAAAAAAAACCTTTTTGCAATATATACTAGTTAATTAGTTAATGAATATATACTACTTCAATTGGGTAATGTTATTTACACATATTTATTATTTCATTTATATAAAATAAAGTTTAATTTTTGGTACCATATAGGTATTTTGCGTCAATAAATAACATTACATACATAATGTTATTAAAATAAAGTTCAATATAATGTGAGTAGTTTGTTATTACTTATCATAATGATGTCATCATGTAAAAGCATGAATAATTTTAATGAATCAGATCCTGAGTCCTCGGCACAGATGTGCCGATATTTAATAGATGCTGGTCTCAAATTGCAATTAAAACTTGCACGCTTGACGAATTATCTCGTCCATTATCAGAGAAATGCGTATTACTTCCAGTGATACGAAGTTTGCACCGTTTCTACAATTTTGTAACTTATCTTAGAGCTATGGGACTTTCTTAACTGGTTAAGTTTCCGATCCTTTGCTTTGCTTCGTCTGACCAATTAATAACTGCGTGCAGTAGCTTAATTAAAAGTAACCTTGCGAATTTTTAGGCGTGATCTTCAGGGCCGTTTTTAACCTATTCGAGGACCTGGGTACGTTAGGATAGTAATAGATTTTTCGGTAAGAAATGTTGATGACCCATTGGAAACCTTGACTGGACATTGAGTACGTGCCTAGGCCCTCTCGATTGCGAGGCCCTGGGCACTTACTCAATGTGTCCAGTGGGAAAGAGGGGTCTGGTGAACTTATGTTTTGTTACCTTGCGAATTGTGCGTCTATAGAATAATTACGAATTCAACTTTCAATCGTGTTAGTCATGCGTCATGCAATTTAACACTGCGCCTTTGTCTTTTAAGTCAGAATCCCAGTTTGTTGTATTTTTTATGGAAAAGATGACAGGCGTAACATATGACTTGCATGCTGATGTGTTACTGCAGTTGAACATGCATTTTATGTAGGTACGGAGAATGCTTAAGTAAGTTGGTACATTGGTCCATAACTGTATTATAGTTTAAATTTGTACTTAATTATCAAATGATGCGTTGAAGGCAATTTTAGTAATCGTTATAAATACGGTTTAAGGCAGACATAGAACAAATAACATAGTTTTAGTAAAATGTTCTCATCTATAAATGTATTACCTTGCTATATAAAAATTAAATACCATTATCGTCAAGTGCAGTCATTCACATTTTACTTATAATATTCATGTTTAAATATAGATTACACGTTTCGATTTCCTTTTCATGTCGTTTCATTAACCAACAATATTATCGACGCTTAAGATTGCAGAAAGCGATTCAAGTCAAAATTACTTTTACAAAATTAAATAGAAAGTGGTTCCATTTCAAAGAATGATTTTGAAAAGTGGATTCAGAATGCATTGTAAAACCGTTCCTTCAGCGTTACCGTAGGAGTCGAGAGGTTTAGTGGGTATACCCCGGCCCCTCATCTTGGCCGGAGAGGGGTCCTTTTATACGAAGTGCTCTGGAAGTCCCTCATACCACGCCGTTTCCCTCGAACGGCGTGACGAGACGATGCGTTAGGCATTCCCCTAGTTAAAAAAACAAAGGCATTGTGTAATCGAAATTAAATGTATGTTTTTGCAATAAATGTTGGCAACACTGATTGCTTGAATTAGAGCTGTTCAAAACGCTATCCTGTCATCGTGGATCGTATTTGTTTATTTGCCTGATATGTAATTACACCTGGTCCGCTCAGCCCGTCTGACTGGTCTGGTAATATTAATCAGATTAACTAGATGCCAATGCCAATACAGAGTATTATTAGTTAAGATGATGTTCATTAAAATGGATGTATCAATCTTATTAACGAAAACCGATGATAATGATAGTCTTTGGTTAATTAGCTGGTTTGTTTACCTTTATTATACTCATTAATTATGATGAGACCAGTCTAAGAACCTATTAATTACTAAGAAATAAGTTGTCACATTTTTCATCATGTCACGGTTTTTAAGCCGTTTGAAGTGCCTATAAATAAATAAATTGAGTAGTTGACATCATCTACTTGTCTTTAAAAATGTCTTTGGTATAATAACTGAATTAACTTAAAATTTGTTTTGGATAAGAAAAAAATACTTCTACCAGCTAAATCTTGTTTTGAATTTATTTACCGCGGTTGTTAGCTCTATCCGGACTCCAAGACTTGTGTAAATGTTTGTTACAGCACGAAGAAGTTAAGGATATTGCCGTGCCATGCCTTAAATTTTATTAAATTAATAATCATGATGACGAGATCAAATTTCCATCTATCTATCATGATTAATCAATAGTCAACATGACGATCTCCGTGATATTATAATACACGTTTGCTTTGCACTATTTTTTCTTTTTTATTTGACATGAAGAAGATATCTGTGTTACCAGGGTGTTAGTTGAGTGAAGTAGGTAAATAATATTAATCACTATTATTTTATTTTATTATACAGAATGTATTTTACTGTTGGCTCTCCCTGAGAGCTGCACATTTTATTTTCCTACCTGTTATTATCAAATAGTATTATCCAGTGATATGAATTTGAAGTTGTTTCATAAAATAAGGGGGGATTTTGAAGCTCCGATCAACTTCAGGCCGGGTTGAGGATTAAAATAAATATGCGTCTATTTTTCAACATGATAGGGGCCATTTTTAGCTAAAAGAATTATGACGTAGCACTAATGGGCCGTGGAGAGCAACGTAGGCGCCTAAAATATTGTCACCAACATTAGGGAACATTATTTTAGTACGGCACTTGCCCGGAGCTGGCAGGCAATAAAATACCGCTTAGTTACTTTACACAAAAACAAACGTGTTTATCTTTGGTAGGCGCCGGAGAAAAAACATTGTAACATTGGGTTGACATCGATTTAAAAAAAAACAAGAAAGCCCTATAAATAAGTAATAATAAATATCCGACTACATCACATACTGAGAGATTGATCTGACTCCGTGGTTAGTAGCTTAAGCACTTGTGTTACGGATATCAGAATCAACAGTGGTATACAAATATATACTTAAATATTGGACATTAACACCCAGACACAGAACTAACACAAGTATTCATCATACGAATGTTTGTCCTGGGTGGGAATCGAACCCACAACTCTTAGCGCATGGGGCAGGGTCACTACCGAATGCGCCATTGAGCCAGTCAAACTATGAAAACAGAGGTAGAGTTTGTTGCTTTAATTTAAACTACATTTAGGCAAACAATATACCGCTTAGATGTCATATAATAAAACAATAAATGTGTTGTAACATATTAATTTGCCGTTTTAATATAATATTCGGAATCTACATACATGTACAGTGTCATAATGTCACCTTAAATTTTACTAAGTAGTTAGTATATGACGCTGAATTAAGACGAGAATACGGCCAACTGGTAGTATGAATTGACTACATATTGTGTACTACAAGCGACAACAAATTACTGAGGTGCGAGTATACCACCATACTATTAGGACGCAAGATCTAAAAGCCACTAAGTACCTAAGTAACCAATAAACTATACCCAGGGTGAGTTTACGGCGTTCCCGTCGGAATCGATTCCTTATTCATGACATTAACACCATTAGCCAAGGAAGGGAGACCTTAGAGATGCGGCAGGTGGAATAGCAGATATGGCGGGATGCGTAAGTGAAACGGATGCAAACTAATTACGTCCTGGCAATGTAGCGTCGCGCTCACAAAAGTTTACGGCTTTAAGGTGTATATTTGCTTGCAGTCTAGCATCACTAATGATGATTACCGTTGCAATGTTATATGAGTTAGGCCTGAAGTTTGGATGGTCAGTTAAAAATTAACCAATAAAGTTTAAAATCACTAATCTGTGATGGCATTCGATATTTTGCTAAGGAAATAGGTATGACATTTTAAAATCATCTGTAATATAATTTACTTGACTATAATCACCGACTATTTCAAAAATTGTCCTTAATTAAAATGTTGTAAAGAATCAACCAGAATAAGTTTTTTTAAATATATTACAAAATTATTTATTGATTCTGCTACTGTTTTGATAGATTTGCAGAATTATCTACTTCTGTTTATTTTCTCTCGTATTGAGTTGTCTATCTATAGCTCTATTCCTATTCATTGTATTTTATTTTTAACTCCGTAAAAATCTGTAGCGTAAAACCAGGGTATCATTATAATTAATTAGCCATTATCATGACGAAAATTTATCAAAAAAAAATAATCTCATATTCTAATACTTGTAAAGTGTGTCTACATATCATATTGTTCTTGTTATTAAGTATTAAAAAAAATGACTTTTCAGTTAACGTCTGCTACAGCAAACATTTTGCAAGGTTTAAGCTATCATTCAAACCTGTGACGTGGGCTTATTTTTACAATCTCGGAGCCACCTGAGACCGCTTAACGTTTTCTCCTAAGTCTGGGGGAGTGAGCCATATTTCAATATTGGTTACCTATTCAAGTGAACCTTGTATGGCTTTTAATCATCACTTACACTGACCACTATGAGCGGTGGTAGCTTTATGGTAAGGACACGCGCCTCTTAACCGAGAAGTGCGGGTTCAAACCCGGGCATGTACCTCTGGAATTTTCAAATGGAATTGTCGAAGGCCAAAGGCCCCTTTAACCACATTTAGCCAAAACTAAAACTGGGCTGGGTTAGATGGCAAATTGTGAAAAAGTAGTGACAAGAGGCTATCTTGTCGCCTACACAATCACATACCCAAAACCCGATATACCATTAGTCGCGTTTTACGATATTTCAAGAACCACAGTTGGCACATTCTTTTTAAGTCCTAGGCTTACACGAGACAAATAGTAATAGTTTATTAACTGAATAAATATATTCAGAACTCGACTGTACTACCACAAGTAATAAAGTCTGTTGAAATATGCACCGTGTTCTGTGGACTTAAGGGATTCAATGTATAAATATTTTTGATAGGCACTGTATCTCTGAATGTTAAGATGGGTTAAGGGAAATGAGGACTGTCGGTACATCGACGTCTATTTATTCATTACTTCCGTATTTTAATTATGGAATAATAAAACTTCTGTCAATAATGGTAAAAAGTAAGTCATGTTGCATTCATTGGAAAAATTCATTCTTAGTTTATTTTTCATGTATGTTTACGTATTCTATTTTGACAGAGTGAATTAAAATATGGTTAATTAAAATACTTGTATAATTAAACAAAATAAGTTTTTCTTATAAAAAATTAAAGTACTTTTTTTATACTAGTTTGCAACAAGTACTTAATGGAAATATTTCAACAACGTTTGTAATAATTACGACGATAATAGTTGATAAGAACTTATGATTACCGTCTCATCTATTATTAGACAATTTCATTCATAAATCTATCACGCACGGTGCAATGCTACGTATATAGACTTGTTACACAATATACACAGTGAAATAGACTCGCAGTATCTAGCGTCTAGTTATGGTTTGTAAGAAATTTTCTTGTTACTCAATATTATATTGAAATAGGAATACCCATACGACTTAGGCATTCGTATTAGAAAGAGCATAAAAAGTTATATGAGAATATTTTAGGTTAAAGGTAAGTTATGTGGTTTTCAAATATTATGAATATTACGTTCCGCAAAACCCTGGAGCTCCGCGAAGCCTTTCTGGGGGGACCACGAAAATAGGTCTTAATCAAAATTCATAAAAACTAAAGGGGTACTAAGGCTCCAGGGGAAATTACGTATCTACGGCTACTCGGGTTCGATACTATCTAATTATTCTAGGGTTCCGTAAAAACCTACGCTTCCCAAAGGGGTTCCGTAGCCAAAAAAGTTTGAGAACCGCTGTCTTCGTTCTTGTCCGATATGGTCATTGGTCTGTATGGTATGGTCACAGATATTTAGATTCAAATTTAAGCGAAAATTTTGACACTTGAATTTTGATATATGTTTTATCAATTAAAATATTTGTATATGTTGTAAACATAATTTAAATGATAATCATTTAAATTGAGTTTATAAAAAAAATTAACAAAGAAAATGATTTTTTTGTTATTTTTTTTGCAAGCACATGCGAGCAATGATGCTCGCTTGTGCTTACAAACTGTACAAAAAAAAACAAATGTGCTTCAGTTTAGTTTTACATACGTATTTTCACAGTAGTGGAGTCATTTCATTGCTTCTTATTGCATTATGCATTCGATCACGAAATAAGTAAACGCAACTCAAACGATACTTACACTTGCGCGCGCGCACTAAGTGATTTATAGCCGCGAATTCCGCGAGCCTTCCGATACATATGTAGCGGTTATTTATCTCTTTTACAATGTCCGTTGAGTATTTTCCTTTCATTCATGAAATAGTAATTTTAAATAACTGTTTTGAAAGTAAACTTGCCGCAGATGAGATTCAGACTAGTAAGCAAATAGATATATAAATGATATTAGAATTTCGCATGTCAAGATTTGCTGATTCCAGGATTTTTTCTAAGGTGGCAGATGTGAATTTTCGGAAGCTAAGTTTAACGCAAGAATTATCCACAGGATTCTACAAATTGTAAAAAAATAAGATATTTATGTAGGTACCCTTCAGGTATTGGACCATTCGAGTGCAGCCAACTGTAGCCTTTTTTATATTGTACATATCTATATACCTAAATGAAAATGAATTGCTGTTCGTTTGCCTCGCAGCCGTTTTCGAGTTTTACTCGAGAACGTCTGGGCCGATTGTGCTTTTAGTTTCAAAATATTTGTAATCTTCCAGGGAAGGATTGTACGGTAGGGGGCGTAACGAAGTGCGGGCAAGCTAGTAAATCATAAAACTTACTGAACAAAACATAAACAAACTAAAATAATTACTTACTCTAATAGCACATTAACTTGACAAGCCGCCGTAAAGACTTCATTGAGAAGTGAAAAATGATTTAAGTGCATTCTGTGTGATTTATCGTCTCAATTGATTAGTTGGTATAATTTTAACTGAATCGAGCGTTGTTTGTTTATCGTGTCAGTGGTCCAGACAGTCGGATGGCGTGTTCGGCATAGCGGGCCGGCTGATGAACTTGCGGTTTGTATTGAGCTGGTATTTCAGTGCGCGGCGGTCACAGATATTTATAAACTAAATCACTTACGACTTGCGAGTGATAATTGCGATGTGCACCATATTCAAACAATTCCTAGGCATAATTTATATCAAATAACGCTTTATTTATGTAAATTAAAGATTGATTGTTTTCAATTTCATGCCCAATTAAATTTTTTATTGTTTGGAAATAATTAAATAATTTCCTTAGGTGTGCTGTAACAATTTTCTAGTCATTATTATCAAATATTGGTGTAGCTCCGATCAGGTATGTCTGATCTGACAGTGAATGTTGACGGGCTAAATTATAAAGTACCTACTTTTTATCGAAACTAATATTGCCTTCACTCTGAATCTCAAAGCGAGTTAAATTTTATTGTGTTTTTGAATACTTGACTTTTTGGGTTAGGTACAATTTAAAATACCAGCATTGAAATTCATTCTTCAGACTGACACACCAATTCCTCCAAACTAAGCTTGTGGCTGTGTTATGAATGCTTGGTGAACGGAAACCTAATAATTAAACTTAACTATAACTAAATAATAACTCGAAACGACTTAAAATGTGTAGATGAGTACTAATATTAACCAATATGTAAAAAACTTAAGTAGATCAACGAAGTTATGAAATTAACGTCAATTTGTAAAGTACTAGTTCCGATTATTAGCTATTATAAATCATGTAGGAATCATTATTAGTTATTACTCAAATGTACCAATTGGAAGACATAAACAACACTGGTCTTGCATAATTTGTTTCGTGAGTGCGTCAATTAGAGTTCTCTCAAAAGCCAATTAAACATTATTCATACAAATGAATGGCTTGTTCAACCAGGGCAGTGGGGTTAAACACTTGGAGACAAGAAAATACCATTCCATATCGGGATTGTGGTCTTGATATTTCTGGATTGTGCTATTATGGTGCAGTAATGATAGGAATGTTTGATGTGAGGGTTATTATGTCGGCGTATTTGGCATAGCTATCTATTGCAATGATCCTACAGAATGAAATGGGTAACTAAAGTGTTTGAAGGTCCTATTGTTACAATTATTAATCTTAAGGATAAATTAATCCAAAAATGTATAATTATTTATAAACAATTAACTAAAACAACAATATGTAGTATACTTATAAAAAGATTAGAAATTACTCAAATAAATTTACAGTTATTAATCCTTATAAAACAAGGACTATTGTAATAATATTTTCAACAATCAACGTTAATCTTAGGGTTTATTTGTACCAGAACACAGCCATCGTCGTCCTCGTCGATATGAAACTACTTATAATATTTTGAGAACTGAATTTCAAACGGAGAAACACTATGAAGAATATTGTTCTGAGTTTACTTATAACAATATCAAACAAAATATTATTTGAGGATTGTGAGGAACAAATAAAATTTGCATGCGCCAGTTGTCTACGTTCCTGCTTTGCATTTTTATACACTCGAGGGTGCAGAACGTGTTTTGAAAGTTAACAAGATCAAAAATGAAATGACAGCGATTGAAGGGGGATATAATTTATCTGCGCGTTATGAGTGGTCTGCATTTTAGTGAGATGTTTTCTTTTTGAGGTGAATAAGTCGCGCGGGAACAATTTCATAAAATGTTTTACAATAAAGTTAGCGTATGGAAATAAACCAGATGTTTTATTCAGTACTGTGTTTGTTGTTTTGCGTTCGAAACAAATGTTTTATATACTTAGCTACGACGCAGAGCGTCGTAACTAATCTTTTTGCATTATTATATATTTTAAATTAATTGCTTTTTATTTACGTGTACCTACCTATGAACAACGCGGTAAATCTACAGGATCTTTACGGATAGGTACTTAAGTAGATTGATTTATTGGAACGAAATTAAATAATAAGAAAATCTGTATATTTTTTCATATTAAAAGTAAAAAAGGTTTTAGATACCAATACCAACCTTACTAGATCGTTAATGTACAGTTGACTAGAACAACAATTTTTTTTTTCACACATTCACACACACTCTAACTTTTATAATCGGGTGACAGAGTCATCAGCAAGCATTATCTTGTTAACGTTATATTTTCTCCCAAACCATGGTCACAAATTTTGTGAATCTGCCATACTATCGATATACTATCGATATTGACACGTACTAAATACTCTCCTCCTTCGATGAAGTAACCAGATAAGTTGGGACATGGTTACACACCTTACCATATGGGGCCTTTATTCACCGCCGATATGCCTACTTATACATAATGTGTATTTGTTTTAACAATTCAGTAGTCGGGTTTGAACCCAAACCCCTTAGTTACTCTTATCACTCTTCTAATAAACTGAAACGATGATGATGAATAATAAATTAATCCAAAATGCCTCTCGGTTGATATAAAACAAATAAATAAATAAATCCTAGCGACTGACACACCAATCCCCTAGTTTTAAACTAAGCTTATAAGCTTGTGCTATGGACACTTGGTGAATGGATAGACATACTTAAACGCTTAATAGTTTATAAACATCCACGACTCGAGTAATGTCCATGTTCATCATAAGAAACATTTGCCCCTACCGGGACTCGAACCCGCAACACTTGGTTTCGTGGCCGAGGTCTCTGACCACTCGACAAACAGGCCTATCGATGTCAATGTCAAGGGTTAAAAAATAAGCCATAATTCCGTTCACGGTGTTTTATTTATTTTTTATTCAAATGTATTTTTTTTTGTACAAGTGTAGTTTAGGTACAGGCGTACCTAAACTTCACTATAACTATAGTCCATTTTTTTTAGCATTAGAAAGAACAAAATTTGAGTATTTTATGGTACACATTAATTTAACAAACAAAACGTAACATCGTGAAAAGTTTACACTAAAAAAGACCTTAAGAAGCAGAAGTTGCAAACTTGTGGAACGAAACGTTGTCAGTTTGACACGACAAAATTAAAAAGTACATGCCGATGTTGTAATACGTACCATATTAAGTGATTTTTAAAATAGTCGCTTAATATGACCACCATTTGCAACAATACCGGCAAAATGTCAATGTCACTGGGAATCATCCGATTCTTCACCTTCCGATGATGATTAAATATTTATATAGAATCTATTTTGTTTTATTACTATGATCCATAATTTCAATTTTATCACAGTAGGACGATGACTGTACAGTCAGCGTCACGTCGAGTTACCCATTACCTTTGCAAAATCACCCGTACTTTCATGACCATACGGTCACAGGGGGAGTAACTGTACTTGTTCGTGGTTCCACCGTGTAAGTCCTCCCTAGGGTCTCTACTTACTATGAGGAAATTTTGACCAAGGAGGAGAAAATTGGCTCATCCTACCCCATGAGGGACTAAAACTGTGGGACGACGGGCTAGTACCGCTTTGATCATTTGAACATCAAGACGGAGCGTCCTGATATTCGAATGTCTTTCGAGCTTTGTGGGAGTAGGTAATGTAGTTTACGCAACTTTATATTCTATTCGCCATCTAAGAAATCAAAATGACCTCATTTACTTAATCAGCAACCCCAAATTAAAATCACGGCAATGTCGAACTTTGGGCTTTCACCCTGTAAATTTTACCTATGTAGGTAAGTATTGGTACAAGAGGCAGATTTAATATTTTTATGCTAGCCAAAAAAAGTTTGGCCACCACTGCTTCTTTGTTTACATAATTTCTAATTCTAAAAAAAACGTACTATAGCTGGCAGCAGTACTTCAAGTGCATTGCAAAGGTTGTGCACCTGCATTGTGCAATCGTGCATGTTAATTTCCTCTATAATGCCACTTCCTTAATAGCTTTATGGATCTGGATGAAGTATGGGTTTTATTTCTAGTTAAAGATAATTGCATAAATTACTGGCTATAAGACATATCTAACATTAAGTTTAATAATATTAATAGAATTGGTTATAAAGAAAAATAGTGCCCCATACAGAACCAGTTATGTTCGTGCTATTGTTCGACTTTTTATTAAATAAAAATTAATATAGATTAATGAATTTATTTATAGATTTAGCTTGTTAAAAGCAAGCTGTAGAAGTAAATTAATACCATAAACAAAACCTATCATCAGTTTATTCAAGATTCTTGAATGCAAAAAAGCACAAAAATGGTATATTGAAATTTAGTAAACTAAACACAGTCAATCCAACTTGATTTCAGAAATATCAATTCACCATAATTATTGTTAAGGAATGCTTAAAAAACCAACACAATCGCGATATTAACGTACTTATTATGATTTCTAATTCAGTGTTTCCGCTTAATGTGTATTATAAATGAACTGTTAATGTTGTTCTATTAATTATACCTTCCTGTGGACATTTGTGGAGTATGGAAGTGGAGGGAGTCCGAAAATAGTTCGCGTGTGTTTACGACGCCGGGCTGTGCGCGCACACCGTCACTGTGCATTCTTTATGCGCCAGCGCAGCAGCTTAGTGGCAAAATATTGAATAAGGAAATCTCAACAAGAAAAAACCTGTATGTTTCACAACCTCTGCTGTGTTTCGTACAGGAGAGAAGGTGCCAGGACCAATCCAAAAGGGTCTCTGATTTTGGTCCTCAGGCACCCTAACTGTTAATGTGTCACGCACATAAGCAATTCCTCTGGCCGTTATCAATGAGCGGCGATGAAAACTTATCAAAGGGTGAACTACTACATAGATTTCCAATTCTAATATAAAAAAATCTTACCTTATGAGTAGACATGTCGGCCTTAAGTCATAGTCATACGGGTTTTGCGGCGTTCAGGAAGTCGTATTTCCATACTTGCCAGCTAGTTCATAATTTTTTCAACACCTCTTTCAGTGCCTAAATCATAATATGACAAGTATAGTATTTTTTATTGCTGATGGAAGTGGTTAGTTTAAATTAACACCATTATTTATTTTATACCACAAAGAGTCATAACAAGCGCAGCCTTGGTAAGCAGTCACTGTGGCCTATGAACATTTGCAACACCAGAGGTAGCACAAGTGCGATGTCGGCCTTGCTGGTGCCTTTGGAAACCCTTTTTAAACCCGTTCTGAATTTATTATGTTAAATTGCGATTCAAGTACATAAGTTAGCTAGTTTTTATATTTGCAGGTAAAGATTTCCAATTTATTGAAATTTAAATCAGTTATGGTGCAAGGTCCTTCAAATTTTTTTCGTCAAGGACAGATATAGATAGAAATTCTTCCTTCAAGCAGCACAACCGTTTTGTCTCATCGTCATTACAAAAAGTATCGTGTTCGATGATTCATATAAAAATAGCGAATTAAAACACATTTGTAATCGATGCTACTAGAGAATGAAGAAATGGTTGATTAAGAATTTCGGCGTAGGGTCTGATGTTACTTAAAGTATGATTGCCGCTTTACTTTTACTGTCTCCAAGCAAGCTCTTGACCCAAAAATCATTGTTATTACACGAAACAATATATAAAGGGGCAGTTTTGAAAGGCATTGTTGTGTCACAAACAAAGCGAGGAAGTTGCAGCGGCGATATGCGTCATTGGATCACGTCAATCATCGCTGCCGAGTTCATTTTCGGCGTTGGGCAATTCTTTGAGTTTACAATCAATTAGATGCGTTATTAGTTGGGATGGCAAAATTCTTAATTGCACGTTAAATTTTAGAGTTGCATTAACAATATCACTAAAAAGAACCGGTTGATATTTCTTTGAAAACGTTTTAAACTGCTGGGTATTTTGTTAATATATTTAATAGGTAAATGTTATTATAAGTCTGTTAAGAAATACTTGACTAAAGCAGATATAGTTGTATTAAGTCTTCATTGAAACCTAGGTTAAAATTTAAGGACCATAGTTATCCTAAATCGGATACGTTGTCTAATCCTAATCTTCCGACTGATATTCCTTTCTTGAGGTAAGATTCCTAGAAAGCCGCTAAGCTATCACATGTGATAGAAGAAAAAAAATGTCAATATATTTGAATCTTCGATCGATTCGTAGATTCTTTCCACCATCCAGTTCTCTCACTATTATAATGGAATCTTATCCGGAAAGAGCATTAGTCAATTAAAAGTGATTCATAGAAATCACGTTTGTTGTGTGCTCTATAAAGGCCATAATTATGTAATAAATATATAACCTATATGTTTAATTATCACCTTTATTTATACGCTAGCCTTTATTATTCAATTTTGTAAATACTTTCACGTATTTAAGCAGGAAGTGCATGAACGTTTAATTTACGTTATTATATTTAAGAAACTAATCCCCCACACATGTTTAGTTTTTTTATAGAAACTACACAATAAACATTGTTATAAGCTTGGGGTTGTAAAGTACATATAAAAATAAAAATCGCACAGGTTTGAAAAAAAATTTTTTTATTCCTGATATGGAATAGAGAGAGTCTTATGATAATATATGCATCTAATAACAGTGTCATCAGAATATCAAGGAAAACAATGGGATGTTTTCTCATAATAATATAAAATTGACTATAATATAAACGAGGATGCATTTCAATTTGATTGCATAGAAAACTACAAGCGGTGTGCCAAATAGTTGTCTAAGTGGTCGGAAAACAATTAAACAAATATTTTAACAAACAGTCACGTAAAGTGTAACTAAAGTCGTAAGTCAGCGTGGTAATCAACACGATTGTCAATGTTTATTACTATTGATTTACTGGGAACAGGCATTTGTTACGGCCCATGATGACATTTAGCCATTCTCACAGCGTCGGTGAGAGGCCGAGCCAGCGACCCTCCGAGGCATTCACTTCTTTAAAGTGCAGTCCAGATGGGAAAGGTTATCCTTGAGAATGGGCGATAAAATTGAAAGGGAAACTCACAATGGAAAGCAGTCACGACGATGGTTTCCCAATCAGGAATTCCATTGGTTCAACATTTTAAATATCTAGAAACTCTGGACCATGACTGTGAATAAATTGTGGCTGGAGAACACCAGTTGTAGCATTGTTTGCTGATGCTTTTAAATTGTGGGTCTTTAAAGAAATGGCTACATTGATGAATTGTTCAGATCTGTAATTTAGGTATTTGTGGAATGAATAGATGTGTCCACAATATAAGTTTTTATTTAACTAGATTATTAGCCAAGTTACAAAGGTTCAGAGTTTTTGGTAAAGAAATCAGTTAAGACGTTCAAATATTTCGCGACCGTGCCAAACGCGGCACGGCATATCTATTCTTATAATAAATCTGTAGAGAGGTCAATTCTGTACATGAAATATATTTTCAAAATAACTATCAGGGAGTGATTAGTGATCGATACTGATGCCAAAAATGCAATCAGTAAAATTTTTGTCTGTCTGTCTGTCTGTCTGTCTGTCTTTATGTTCCTTACAGAAACAAAAACTACTCGACGGATTTTAACGAAACTTGGTACAATTATTCTTCATACTCCTGGGCAGGTTATAGTATACTTTTTATCACGTTACAATCAATAGGAGCAGAGTAGTGAAGGGAAATGTTGGGAAAACGGGAGAAGTTACTCCATTTTTTAAGCTTCCGTCGCGTGTGCAGCCTTAATGGTTAAAGTTACATAGAAATCATGTATGACGGAAATAGTCTTTATAATATTAACCATAAACGCGGGTGACACCGCTGGCACAGCTAGTTTTAAATAAAACTACAGAACTGGAAAAAATCAGTTTGATTAATGTATTGATTCTACCTTATCTAGCTCATATAAATTGTGATTACGATACATATTCTGTACTGAACGTTCATTAACATTATTACATATTGCCGAATAATATAATTTCGATTTCGATTAGAACATACATATATGGAAGTTATTGCAGAAGATGATTTCAAAATGGCTGCTGATAGCTAAGCACTAGTAGATCTCTAACATATCAATCTCCAGAGATCGATGAACGCACACAAGTAAGGACATGAGACGAAAATGGTCTAATTGATTGAATGCACTACTGTTTGATTGACGTCCGTTTACAGAACACATAACATAATGTGAGATGGTCTTCTATTACGGTGCATACGTATGTACTTACGTGTTTTGGTGCGTAATAAGTTATGCAACTGTTTATCATACAGTTGCAAGTCTATTACGCTATTCATCAAGGAATTTAGACGGCAGGTTTAATTTCTTGTCAATGATTGACGATCTACGATTAGTTTGGGTTGGGTGGACACGGAAGGCAGATGTTCTATTACGCAACTTATGCGAGTAACGGTTAGTTGAAAACTTAATGAGGAACATTTTTTGCTATAGTATTGTAGTCGTTTTACTTACATATTTTTATTAAATTCGGACTTTTAGATATGCAAATTCTTACCTAGTTAGTTAGAGCTGAAATAGAATGGTAATGTAAAAATAAATAAAATACTGTTACAGAAGTATTTACCATAACTGCTGACGAGTCATGGTATTATACAAAATAATTCACTTATTCACTAAAATTCCTGTTAATGTTTATAATATTATAAATATATGCCGGTAAATATATTATTTAACATATATGTATGAGTGAAGACTGCGTAGAGAAATTTTAATGAAATCGCGTGAAAGTTTCCTTGTGCATCATAATATTGCTGCATTGTAAGCCTGATAAGGGCATTCGTAAAGTGTAGGTAATTGAATTAGGAGAGTGCACTTTAGTAAATTATGCTGTAGGCAACCTTTAGTCTTCTCGTGACCGGCCCACGTGGTTTTGTTTAGCACGGTATTAGCGTAGCAGTATGTAGCTAGACCCTTATTCGGACAAAACGTGATTTAAGAAGCCTTTGAACATAGAAAAATTTATTTTTATTCTAAGTTAACTTTTAACTTGATCCATGAGGATTTAAATTGAATGAAGAATAAATTTGGCGTTTACGCATTATAGAGACTCCGTTTTTACGACATTTGATAGTGTATTGTCTGAAAGGATGAGTTGACATTAGTCAAGATAACACATGATAAATGATCAATACCTAGCTAAAATAATACCCTAGTAATGATTTTTTTCTATACTTATTCAAATGTAATATTTGTTAAAACTTCCAACGCATAATGTTGGTAGACAGTTCGTTCGTTCGTTTCTAATCTCTCTTCGTAGTCAAAAACCGCTAAAAGTGGTCATAGATTTCGCGAGTAAAACAGCGTCTTTCCTGTAAAATAATACTTCTTCCTCGTGGATCATTCCATTAGAAGCTACTAATCGAGACGTCCCGCTAAAATCGGGACATGTGGCAACGCTAGTAAGGAGCGAGGCGTGGCTTGTGCAACCGTGCCGACCTGGCCGTTCTCAAAGATGCAACGATAACTCCGGTGCTATGCTTCGCCACTGCTAAATGTCATGAACACATGACCTAAGCTTAGCTTTAATTTAATCTTTATTGTTGAGCTGTGTTCTGAATGTTTGGTTAAAACTTGCTTGTAATGATCGTTTTAAATTGATATCTATTTGTTTTTTATTTTTATTTATTTGGAAAAGTGTGGTTATCACGGCAATTCTCTGGCTCCAACTAATTGCAGTGTACCTACCTATATTTATGTGTAGACTTAACCCACACATTTATACACAAACGGCTATGATAAGATCAATATTTGTTATTAGCCAATTTTGAACTCGCAACCATTATTTTTGTAGCTAGAATAATTGAACACTAGCTCCTACGCTTTGGAAGGCACTATAAATAGGTGAAAAGAGCCAACATCAGTATACCTAGATACTACTTATTAATGATAATTTTTAGTCTTATTATTGATAATTTTTAGTCTTTTGTCGACCATAAATAAAGCATTTAACAAAACATTACGCCCAACTTAGATAGGTATACCCATTTCTTACCTATTTAATTTAGTAGGGCATTAAACATTTTACAGTTAAGAAGAAGTTAATAGCCCGCATTATATTTTATTATTTTGTCTTTTCCTCTATGAAAGATAATTTTACTAACAAGAATGCGAAAAGTAGATATGAGTGTAACAAGTAATAATAATATAACAATTTGCATATTACAATAACATTACAATACTTTTCACATGTATCATGACTTTCTAGACACAAACAAGGCAAACTTACATCATGTAATCCAATTAAAAATCTTCACTAATAAAATTAAACTTAATGATATGCATGTAAGATCGTTAATGCTAAATTGATGGCAGATTCAAAAGCACTTAAGAGAGAAAATTTTATTTCCTCCCGATTTCTGGACCGTTACTGAAGGGGTAGTAATTAATGAGAACGATCAAGGGGAAAGTACGAATAACATAAATTAATTTCAAGTACTGACCCGCCCGGCGTTAATGAGCGGTTTGTATGTATAAGTTGAAGTAATTTGTCTTGGTCTGTGTGCCTACGAAAGTGATAAATTTATGATAAGCGATTTGCATTATTAATTGGAGACGGTTTAGTGCAAATTGGGTGTTTATGGGGGTCCGTGTTTATGTTTGGTTTTGACCTTAATTGTTTACGCAATACAAAGGTGAATGCTGTAAGGCCAAGTTCAAGTTCTTTATTACCAAAATAGGGATGAAGTGGTTTCTGATCCAATTTTACATGTTCTTTTTTTATCATAAATTGCACTTCTAATATTCTTACTGTAGATATATAATATTGCTAAAAGCGGTTATCTTCCTATGCCGCTTTAAATCGGTATATTTAAGTCATCTACTTAATTCTACCTGTCTCATTTTACAAGCTAGACTATCATTATAGGTAATGAACACCTGTATTCCTGCTATATTTGATTGTTACGGCCTTTTGAGCATCACAAAGATTTGACATTTAATTTCAAATAAACCTTTCATCTAATGTGAATCAATGGATGAGTTGCAATTGTGGGCTTAAATATGAACAAGAAAATTGATGAATTGCAAGTGTGAATAAAGATAATTAATTGGCTTTAGATTTATTTTGCAGATAAAGTCAGCTAACGGCACATATACGTAATACTATATACCTAACAGTATTGAGATAGCCATATATCTCAATCTAGCCGAGTAACTCTTAAATTAGTCAAAATTTCAGAATTTAATCCAATATAATTCAAATATAGCAGTACTTGCAGATAGATTTGAGCATATAGGTATGCTAGGTCTTGTATTTGTTTCTCGTGCAATACAGAATGCCAATCTATCTATCTATACGGCCTGCTTGCTGGTAAGCAGTCACAGTAGCTATGGACATTTGCAACACGAGAGCCATCACAAGTGCAGTGCCGACCTTACGTTCGGCCTAGTGAACGACATTACGATAGAGCGTAGATGATGACACCAGCAGACACGCACTGGTGCATCGGAATGCAAACACATAATTTACTGCAGACGATGTACACAACCGAACGAACGGTTCGCGAGCTGCAATTGGAATAATTAAGTTTGATGTTGATGCTAAATCAGCCTATGTTGCTATAATGTCTGTTAGTATTCTCTAGATTGTAATATTTTACTTTATAAACGCGAAAGTTTGGATGGATGAGTGAATGTTTGTTACTCTTTCACCCAAAAAGTACTGCATGGGTTTTAATGACACTTTACAATAGTATAGCTTATACATTAGAATAACACATAAGCTATGTTTCATTAATGTACCACGCGAGCAACGGTGCGGGCAGAAGATACGACAACAGTGAGAGAGTATCGTTTGATTATTTTAATAGGTACAAACATAACACAAGTTTTTATTATGGATTTCAGTGTGAAAAAGTATACGAGTAAGTATTAATAATATTTTCGATTTAAGTATGAAAAATGCTACTTTAAGTTAATCAAGTAAGGACGGCGTGCCTAATGTTACTATCAACATTAAAATGTTGTTATTCAATGAATTTGTTTATATTATACAGACTATAAAATCATAACAGTCAATTAACTTCAGCATTCCGTATGCATTGGAACTCTGGTTGTGGATGACTTGAGTAATTACAGCATAAGTGGTGTAATTGGCGTAAGTACGACTTACGCAGTTGTCGAAACACACACTTACAGAGCACTCACCCAGTTACAACACTTACCCCATTCATGCGTAAGCTGATAGTCTATTTACCATCACCACATTGAGTATTGGAGAAATCGACACGGTAGTGCCATGTTTTGATCTACATACGCATAAAATTACTTTTGAATTCGCGCATCAGAGGTGCGCAAGCTATGATAGCTGGATACACTTCACTTGGTGGATAAATATGGACAATTTGCAACGTGCGATTTTCGTATTTTAAAATTGTTACTTACATCACTATTACTACATAGAATAGAACAATACTTAATCTTATTGTATAGAATAAAATCAGGACAAATTTTGTTTTAATATATTAATGGAGTTTTTTTCACTTTGTGATACATTTTTGAGCTTTTAGTCGTAATAAAATGCGTAAGTATTTTGTGTTTTTTACAGATGCCTACACTCCTTAGGTATAAAAAAGACAAAAAATATCTTAAATAAACATGACTCAAAAAAGTTATAACCAATACCACTAAACGATACATCAAATTTAAAAGTTTTACAAAGTGGTCATATCTCGAAAACTACTAAAAATCGTAATACATACATGGGGGTTCAACCGATGGGTATTGGTGTCTCCTAACCACTGACCTTCGCTGATACAGGTTGCGTCGTACACGCCATACAGTTTATAATTTTTTTTTCTTGTTCAAAAGCGGCCATTTTTGTATTTGATCTTTTATATACGTAATCCAACAGTTTTTATGAAGATTACTAGACTAGATTCCGAAGTATAAGTCTTACGGCACTTCACTATATGTGATGTACGAGATGGTTTTGCAACTTGAACCACCTATTTATTTTTACTTTTTTATGAATATATTTTTTGTTGTTCGATGAAGAACAATTTAACAAGCTATAATTTTGTTTCTTGCCCAACTAAACCTCTTATCCGTTTACATCCAACCTAACCTACAGACACTACAAAGAGCGTATATTTTAGTTCTATTGGCCACGTAATGGTCCTACTATTAACCCTTGTTCCGAGATATGCCTCCGTACTTTACACACTTACTACGACTCTCGCTCGATATCTTGATGTCAACCGGGCAAATATATGTTTCCGTGATCAGTGTTCCGGGTTCTATTTAGGGATCGGTATAACGGGACAAAATACGAAGGAAGCGTATTTACTCAGTGGATATCCGCTGAAATATATTGGCGGATAAATCAAATATTAGTGAGCCAGCACTAACAATAAACACGATATGTGTTTATTGTTGTCGCTTTCGCATTTATTGCAGATTATATAATATATTATTATATTTAATAGAATGTTCATTTAATATAGATATGTATATAATTATTAGAATGTGAATACAGTGTGAAAATATACATACGTCAGGCGGTGGTATATATCCTGTACATTAAAAAAATACCGCCTTCTGAAATATTTGTATACTTATTATTAAGATGTACTTAGTAAATAATTAAATTAAGGCTAACATCAAACATTGCTCAATTCGGAAAAATGCCGCCATCTGAAATATTTGTATATTAAGATGTAGTGAATAATTAAATGAAGGCTAACATCAAACATTGCTCAATTCGGTATTGACTCGTCAAGTCTGTAGTTGAATAAACAAATCCAAATACTATTCGAGGGAAAGGGCAAAAGAAAATATTGGTTTGTTTATTTCTTCAGCACATATTTTTCTTTTTAAGGTCAATTGTATTGCTAAACGATTATGGGGAATGCTAATCGGGTCAATGTGGTCATATCTACGCATGAGCTAGCGAAATAGGTTGCTGTATCCAATCCACTTTAGCTGCTGATAAAGATACGGCGACCCACATACGGGATTGAGAGCAGTTTCGTCTTCACGTGCCACTTGTGACCTTAGGCGCTGTGTACACTACACTAACTTTTTTAGTAGAAGTAGAATTTTATTTATTATTGTCTTATTTTGTGGGGAAAATGTGGGCGTATTTTTTCCCTAGTTTTCTCAAACGCTTACAATATATAATGTAAAGAAATACCTAGTTTAACTTACCTAGATATACGACCTCTTAAGTCTTAGAGTCGTAGATTATTTAAACATAAGTACACAAATTTACTGACTTTTGTTTAAACTTTTTGTACTTTATTCTTACACTTGAAGCAGGTTAGATGGCGACTTATGGTCTAAAGCAAGTTATCCCAGCGACAAGTAGCTCGACATTTTAGGCATGATCCAGATATGCGCGATCATTATAAAATACAAAAATTAACTTATTGTTTGCTGAAGTCGAGAAATAAAGTTAAAAACGGCAACTCTCAGAGGCAACGTAAACTGCTCCTTATCACTCCACTCTCAGAAAAGGGAGCAAACATCGACGAGTCTATTTTCGGAGGCAGGTAATCAGACAGATGTGACGCAGGCATTATTCAGTTCACCTTTGAAGGCTACGAAAGTTGTTTGGCAATTGAAGGGTTTCGATATCGACACGATACGAAGAGACCTTGTTGAGTACGCATAGACAGAAATAAACAAACCATTTCAATCGTACCGTAAACTGCAAAGCTAGAAATTTAATTAACTAAAATACCATAATTGCGAGCGCTATAAAGTAAGCACGATGATGAAATGAATAATGAGTGTCTATTAAGAAAACTCGAGATTGCAAGCTTTAGTACATCGTCACAGAATGCTGCATGTATGTTCATGATTGTATGGCAATGAAGGATCATCAACCGATTAGTGTTTTAATTCTTCGAAAATTGATTATTATTGGCAATAGGAAATTAAGAAGGTCGCTTTTTGCAGCATTGGTGTAGCGATGCGGTTAGCAATTATATGCAATAACAATACAATTTATAAATGATATGGTAATTACAAAATATTTTTGGGGTTCCTTGAACTGTTTTGCCGATCTCTTCAGCGAATGCGGGCGTGCTAATATCCATATACCTATCCTGAAGTATTTTGGTACATCCAAGTTGCAGTTTATCATATTGTGGTCAGTTAAAATGTATACCTAAATGAATTATTGGACATAAGGCTTTTTTTTGATCGAACGAATACCATTTCGCATTACGAGATAAATAATGTTTATTAATAAATAATAAGGTCTTGAAAATATTTCGGATTAAAAAATCTTACGACTTTTATAAACACGAAAATAGATAAACGCGAAAATGTATTGTATATCTCTACAATCAACTTACATATATGTATATTAATTGAGTGGAGAGATTTATATGATTTTATTCTTATTGTTATTCCTCAGCAATAGTTATCTACTGTGTTTTCTTTTTTTTATTCATATGTCACAATTAGATATCAAGGATGTTTATTAAAATTAATTTATTAATATGGTAAAATCGTAAGTGTCTTGTGGTTAGGTTTAAAATAGTTATAAAATGTTTGTATAATATATATGTATACAAATGCGTTATATGGAGTTGTTACACTTTATTTGAGATACAATTGTTTTTGTAATGAAAATATATATGACTATTAAACCATTTATTCATAGAAGGCTTAAAAGACTTAATATTAAATTGAAAAAATGGTTGTATTGAATTATACACAAGTATAATATTATGCTTACTAGGTAACCTCAAAAATGTACGACAATCAAATAATGTACTTGTTAATAGAAACAACATTTTCGATTTTTTTTATTGAATTGGTATACTTTAGGTACACGCCAAATGATTTTACACAAAACGAATACAACCCACTATATTTACTAACTGTGAATAGAGTATTTTACGGTAATCCTTGGAGAGTCGTAATAAAAGTAATAAGCAAAGTGATGTTGTCTATTCTATTAAAAGTACATTAATATTAATTGTAGGTAGTGGTATAACTACAGAAAACTGGTATGTTAAAGTAGCTATGGCACACTAAATGTTTTGTACCAACTTGATTAAATGTGTTTTATATGACATTACAATGGTAAATTTGATATTGTCGTATGTTAGGGCCGTAGCCAAAATAAACAAGACAATATCTGTATGTTTGATATTAATATTAATTGCAACTTGTTACCTTTGATATCTTCACTTAGACGAAGAAACGACATTTTTAAGGGAATGTATTTTAAAAAATGACTGACCACTTAGTTCAATGGTTCACACTTGCGTCGAACACAAATAGTTGTTGATTAAACGGATATCTCAGATAGTGTTAGCGGTACCTTCATTGATTCTTATTTCATAATACAAGTATTTAAAAAAATTACATTGGAATTGTATTATTGTATGTGATTTGTCTGAAATGAAGAAAAAAACCGGCCAAGTGCGAGTCGAACTGCGCACGAAAGGTTGCGTACCAATATTTGGCGAAAAAAAAACACGTCTGTTGTATGGGAGCCCCCTTAAATATTATCTAATTGTATTTTAATTTCATTATATGTATTTATTTTTAAAGTAAATATACAACTAAATATTCTGTTAATATTTTAAGCCTCTACCTGTTGCTGTTATTAATATCAAGCAAAAAATAGCAAAAAAATTACGTTTGTTGTAGGGAGCACCTTAAATATTTATTTTATTCTGTTTTTAAGTATTTGTTGTTATTGCGTTAACAGAAATACATAATCTGTTAAATTTCAACTGTTGAACTACCACGGTTCATGAGATACAGCCTGGTGACATACGAACAGACAGACAAAGAGCAGAGTTTTAGTAATAGGGTCCTGTTTTACCCTTTGGGTACGGAACCCGAAAAAAGACAGTAATTATGCGGTTTCATATTATTTGACCTTGCTTACATACGTAATAATTACACGAAGGGAAGGACGGTCGTTTCCTTGCAAGTCATCTTGGCTTGGAACGGTACGGTCTGGTGGCGAGGTGGAGGTACCCAAGGTCACTGGGGTAGCGCGTGGCACCGTGACCGAGGAGGCGCGCGGTAGCATAATGAGTCAAGTTCTTCACGTAGGGTAGTTAGGGACTTGAAATTTGCATTCTCTTCACACATGAAATTATAATAATGTTGCCTTCACCTTTTTTTTTTAATAAATCAGGACAAATTCCAAAGGTATAGCCGAAAGGTTTAGTAATTATTTTTCGAATTCTGCATCGGATCGACAATGTATACCTACTAATTTTGTAAAACTGTCACACAGTTTTAATAACTGAGAACGATTGTCGGTAAAATATCATATCGTAGACAGTTAAAAGTCCTAAAATCCAAAATTTCTATTACAATGTGCAGTCATATTTTCATGATACATACTCTTTATAAGTAGATGTGAATCTTAATATATAATGTGTAATCCATTCTTGTGTGTTCCAATATTACTGTAAGAGGTACGAAAGTAGCTTGTATGAAGTAGATTTCCAAGATCCACTTAAAGCCAAACTGCAAAAAAAGTACATACATACATAACATCACGCCCCTCATCCCCGAAGGGGTAAGCAGAGTCGAAGGGACAGCAGGCTCCTTTAACCACAGTCAGCCAATAATAAAACTGGGCTGGGTTAAATGGTAAATTGTGTAAAAAACGTCATAATTTATAATGTACTCGTTTGCAAAATATTTTCAACAATACAGCTATACGAATATGTGAATGGGACACATCAGGACAATTTACATTCACTGCTAACAACAGAATCCCAACAAAAGACACGTCCACTAAAACATACGGGTCGCATTGTCTTTCATAAATCTGCCCAAACTTTATCCCACTTGGCAGCAGTTTCATAAAACTTTCTGGAAGCAAAATTCCCCTTTATTACATCAGCTAATGCTCCACCGACGACACAATTTCCGAGGCGGCTTCCACAACTTCCCCTGATACCGCGTGCATTAGCGAAAATATTACTGGGACGTTTATTTTGCACTGATGTACGACTTGGGGTCGACTATTCATTATGCCTAAAATAGCCTGTCCGTTAACGGGGTATAATAGAAATGATATCTCGGCTTACTCATTAATTTGTCATAAGAATTTGGCCTCGTTTTTCATATTAATTACCGGTCTAGGGGCCAGCTGCTTTTATGTGTATTGTCTTATTATAAATGATTGATAATTTCCCAACGTCGATGGTATGTTGATAGGTAAAAAATATTAAATAATTTAAAACGCATTTCTTAATCTTTATTTTTTACATAGAAAAAGCAAAGTCCCCGCTTATGTTTGTTTCCTTGGATCTTCTAAACTACACAAGAGACGTTAATGAGAATTTCACCAATAGGTAGAAATTTCATTTCTTAATAAAATTATTGAGAAAACACATGGCTTCGACGGAAGCGATATTATATTTTATTACTGTCATAGAATGCTACAATTTTGATGTGAAAGAACAATTATAGGCACTTACACGTAGCATTGCGGTTTCTCCGCAGTGTGCTAACCTCAGGATATGTTCGTGTGGTCTGGATATATCACTGCAATACGGATTCTGCGTTACGCTCTCATACGGTGATAATGGTACTGATAGCACCCTACACGGACACATCCAAGGTACTTTAATTTATTAAAAAAACATAATTTTGAGATACAAAGTATTTTTTTATTAATCAATTTCTTTTATTTGTAAATTTCGGTCTTAATTGTTTTGAACATCTAAGTAGTTAGTCAGTTGAGTATGACATAATCATATGAATCATATGATGTACAAAATCTATGGTATTGCCATTGTTTTACAAATACACACACAATAGCATTACACTTAATGATCTATTAAAACGCAAAGATTCTACATTTTGTATTGCACTAACTATGAACGTAATTTTATTAAGCTTGACAATAGTCGACGACTTAATTACATTGCAGCATATTTATGAAATAAAAGATTAAAAAATATGTCCTAAATGCGGTATTGTTGTAAGCCATATACTAATTCCTCCTTTCTTCTGAGATGCGTGGTTCGAATTGTATACTGACGGGGACAGGCCCGTTGGTCGAGTGGTTAGAGATCCTGGCCACGCAAATGAGGGTCGCGGGTTCGAATCCCGCTAGAGGCAAATGTTTCGTGTGATGAACGTGGACATTTGTACTCGAGTCATGGATATTTATAAACATATTTAAGTATGTCTTTCCGTTCACCTAGTATCCATAGCAGAAGCATAAGCTTAGTTTGGAAGTAGGGAATTGGTGGGCCAGTCTGGAGAATTTATTTTTGTATATTCCAGACTTCTTTCAGATAGGCTACTTTTAAAAGGTTAAACTTTAAATATTGCAAAGTGGATAATAAAAAAAATTATGTTTATATTATTAAAGACCATGATCCAAAAATTGTCTGGTTCCCCTATCTTAGGGTTACGAAGGTCAGATCGGCAGTCGCTTCAATGTAATTACCAGACTCGCTAAATCCTGGATCATGGCCAAGCGGACCCCGTCTAAACACGGGACATAACGCTAGGAAGATGATGATTATTAAATACTTCCATCTTAATGTTGTGGTTTTATTTATATTCTACCTACATAGTATGTGCAATTATTTATGGTATTTATCAATTGGTATTGGTAATTATAAAAATATTCAAATATCCAATTAAGGAGAATACAATTGCATAACAGAGTTAACCTTTATATGCCAACTGAAAAGTGCGAAATAACATAATATACGAATGTATAATCATGTAGTAATTTAGTAAGTATTACGAGGTACAAATTGGTTACAAAATTTGTATATAAGTACTCGTAAATATAAAGGTACATTTTTAAAATGTCTTCAAGCTGAAACAAAGCGAAATATATGCTTTAAAATTAACGAATTATTTAAAATGTTCTATTCATCTACATATAGTACCTACAAAGAACAACCTTGAGTACCATTCATAGGTGGAATAAACTACGGGGTTATAATGTTAACAGTTTTTATGTATCTTCAATTCAAATGTGGAATGTCATTGAAATAAGTTAGTAAGATGGTAGATACTTTGTGAGAGAAAGCGATAAAATAGAACAAAGCTTAAAAACTGCAAGTGCGACACAGATACGGATGGTAACACCGAAAAAAAAAACATGTTTTGAAACAGTTATATGTGTATAATACATTTTTCAACGATATATTGAGACAGTCTATCCATATAAAAAAGTATAGGTATATATTCTGTTAATACGATCTTGAAATATTCAAAATTCAAAATCATTCTGAACATCTGTATTATGTCCTTGTGTAGACGACGAGCTAGCCACTTATCACTACTTTTTTAAATTTTTAACAAATTTTAAAGTTTAATTTTTTTTTAAGTTTGGTTAAAGGGGCCTGCTGCCTCTTTGACTCTGCCTACCCCTTCGGGGATTATGGGCGTGATGTTATGTTGTTTATGTTTATGTTTCAAAAATTTATCTAACCCAGCCCATTTTTATTTCTTAGTTAAATGTGGTTTAGGGGGCTAGTTGCCTCTTTAACTCTGCCTACCCCTTCGGGGATTACGGGCGTGATGATGTGTATGTATGTATGTTATTCCGAACAGTTGGTTACAAACCGTCCTTCGTTTTACACCTGGCCTATCTAAAGGTCAAATTCGCGTTGGACTTCAAATTTCGACCTTACGTAACAGCAGATATTTGCATGTTAACCATCGCACGCGCCACGAGCTTCCACAATAACCCTTGCGTGCGTATGTTGCAAGCCAAGTGACAACAAAGGGTCGATTTGTCTCCGTATTGTGCGAGCACAATGGTAACCGGGTCAAGTGGCGACTGCGGAACTGCCTTAATGACACAGTGTAGATAACAGCAGTGAGAAGTCTCTAAGATTGCAAGTAATAATGTCCTGCTAACCGATGATGTCGGCCCCGGCGGTCAACTCAACGAAATGTTATAATCCACAAGTGTGTGCGCAAACAAATGTGCACTCGCTATTCCTTCACTCTCATAGTCTGGTGAGACGGCAATTCGACATGACCGGTGAGAGGTCAGGCGCAGAAGCAACGGCTTAACGTGCTTTCCGAGGCACGGGGGTTATTTAAACCGCCGACTTCCTGACTCCGGACTGCTACTGAGTAATTTCAACAATGAAATAACCAGACACAAATTATTGGCCCAACCCGGGATTTGAACCCGGGACCTCTTGGTTCTTAGGCGCATGCTACCACCAGACCAACGAAGCAGTCAAGCTTGACAGATTGCAAGTGAATGCAGTCTGTCAAGGGAGAGCTTCTTATTTGTGCTTGTACATAACATAAGCCTCTGGAGACTGACTGATTGCTATCATAGTATTGGCTGTCATTTGTGTGTACCTTATGTTTGAATTTGATTTAATTCAACTTCACAAATCAACATAAATAAATATGTAGATATAGATCATTTATTTAAGTGTTTTGAAAACTAATATAATTATTCATTTATTAGCTGTGTGTAAAATATGTTAAATAAATTATATAGATTCATTCGTTCTTGAGATGCAGTGGTGGTGGAATTAAATTTCGTACAGACCACAGTTATCAGATAAGGTATAATGCAAAAGATTATCGCGGAGAATGTAGAGAATTAGTTTGTAGAAGCTGCTTGATAATTATTACCCATACAATATACCTTTTTTTTTACGCGGGGAATGCATTTGCGCTCCTTCACGCCGTCCAGGGGAACGACGTGGTGTGTGGGACTCACCCGCCCTATACAGGGACGGGAATACCCACTAAACCCTGCGGCGCTCATTGCTCGAGTGGTGGGGACCGTGGGAATCGTTATATGTCCATAGTCCCACCAGCACTCATATAATATAACTACTTTTGAGAAATCAAGGTCTTTTCAAAGGGTTTAAAAACGCCTATCAGTTTACTGTTGTTACGCAAACTGTGCCAGAACCACATTAATGGCAGAAACGCTGCCAGTGCCAAATGCCACCGGCGCTATCTACCTTCCTTACATAAGGCGCGCAGAAAAGGGTTACTTTAATATTTTGCTTGTTTTGTTTCAGAGCTCATGATAATTTTTATTTCTACCATAAGATTTGTATAGAATTTATTTTCTACAGATTATTTGGTGATTAATTAAGTTAGACAATTAAATTACTGCAGGTTCACACGCAATTATTCTAGGATACCTAATGATGTAGATATCTAATGTTAATAATATACTCTAGATAGATTTGAGAAATAACTCTTATAATATCTTTGAAACAAAACCTATGCCCAAATTTTAATATCCCACCATTATTTAATATAAGACATCAAAAAAGTAATTCAGAATTCGTAGAACGACTCGGATATGAAAACACGACAATATAAAAATTTGGCTGGAAAGACGAAGCTAGTCAGCCACAAAGTTTGGATGTAAGTCTTATCAGCAGTAATATTTCACGGGCCAGTCTGCGAAAGTGTGATGAAAATTCTTTGCGCGGAAGTAACATAAATCAAGTTGGCGAAACGTCACGGACGAGGCGCCCCGAATTGGCGCGTTTTGTGCAAAACTTTGCTCACGTGAAGAAAAAAAGGAAAACATTTATTTTTCGCCCTTGTACATTTTTTACTAAGTGGACAGGTGGGTATTGTACAAGTTAACGCGCGTATATTGAGATAAATGGTGCTTTTCAAATTTTGTTTTGTTAGAACATAAAATTTTACCTTTGAAGTACTTATATACCAGCACATTCTAGTACACATTCGTTTCAATAAAACTTTATTAACTTAATTTATCAAACAATGAAATGAAACAAACAATTAATATATGTGTATAATCAATTATTTTTCGAGAACACATATCTTAACATAGTTAAGTAATTAAAATGTGAACTGCTGACAAATGTACTTTAAATAAATCACGTCATCTTTGGAGCTAAGAACAATACTTTAAAATGTCACCTCTGACATTGTATTATATCAAATTTCTCGAAATGACGGATTGAGAGGCGACCACGCAAATTAAGTTCTCCTGAAAACCTGAAACTTGCGAGCCTTGAGGCTTCGAGAGGTCACGGCTTATTTACTTTCAAAGGCCTATTAAGTTTCTTTACTGGCAGCAGCCGGCTTATCCCTTTTTTATTATATTATGTAAGAGCTTTGCTTGGTAATCCTTTTACCTTTGCTTCTTTTCGCAGGGGGCTCAGAACTTCGTCGAAGAGTAAACCTTTCAAATAGGCTTTGTGCTGCTTGAAAAAATTTGTTTATGAATGAAATTCTTTATAAATTGTTGATATCTTATTTTTTCTGTTTGTTTTTTGTGTCAATTTGGGCACAAATTGGGTATTATATGTATTTAATTAATTATTACGAATAATTTTTATCAAATCGATCTATTTTTGCATTGTTTTATATTTTTAATTTTATCTAGGCTCTTCTAATTAATTATGGCAATTTTGTTAAAATTTACGCAATTTTCCGATTTTCCTTTTTGCCGTCATCCAAACCAACAACTTAAAGACGGTTGCGTTATTCACTCGAATAGATTTATGTGATGTAATAGATCAAAATGTATAGGGTACATCAGAGACACTCGTTTCCTATGAAAGACAAAAAGTTAGTTAAGGCCGTAATGGCGGCGAGCGCGTGCTGGCTGCGCGGGCGCGTGATTGATATCCTGCTGGCGCGGTGGTTGGTTACGGGTCATTAGTCGGAGGACTAGCGTTGCGCTGGTGCGCTGCGTGAGCGCGTACACTCGCCCTCGCACGATATTCTTTTCTACGTTAAAATCAAGGTTTGAGCGGCGAGCGGCAACTATCAGTTGTTTTCTTACCTCAACACATGTACATATCATTACGCCCGCAGTCCCTTTATAGGTAAGCAAAGTCCGCAAAGAAGCAATAAACTTCTTAAACCTCAGTTAGCCAAAAACTACATATTTACAAATCAAACACCTATCTCAGTAGGTACACCATTAGTCGCCTTTTACGATTGGATATTGGCAAAAAAACAAATTTATTACACATATTACATTCATTTTGAGTCTAGACTCTTATTATAATCATATTATAATTATGAATGTTGGCGCATTTGGATGGTTTTACTGAATCACGCTGAAACTAGCTGAAATTATATCAGATCAGACTTTTATAAAGATTCTGATCTAGCTATCTAGCTAAATTAATACAATTAACATATTAAATGACTAGTTGTTGGCTGCAATGCGTCAGTGTCGCAATGTAATAAAAGTTAAATCACTAGAGCGCGCAGCTAACTGTACCAGCCAACATTAAGTTGAAGACGCTTCACTAGGAATAGTAGTCACTTGTAATTGCTATAATTTAATGTAATAAGGGATAAATTAGAACTATTAAGTTCTTACATTTGATCTGAAGATAAAAGATGAAGTGATGAGAAGTTCTATCTTACAATAATAATGTAATTCCGCAATTATAAACGTAATTACTTACTTGCTGTTACGATTGTTTATTAAAAAAAAAGTGGTATAAAAAGTTAATTTTTATTTGACACATGGCACAAAATGCGCTTAAATCGCTAATGGGGAAAGAAGCAACGTTTATGCAAACCGGCATTATCCATAACCCATTTGAAATATAAAACACGAAACATGATTATGAAAATCCAGAAAATCCCTTTAGAGTTTGCATAGGTATGGTTTCCACTCAGTGGAAATATTAAAGTCAGTATTTTTTTAAAGATACGACAATAGGTAGTTATTTTTCGAAGTACTAATCTTTACCAAAACTTTGACTTTTGACTTTTGTGATCTATCAATATATCATATACGATACCTACTTAATCGAAAACATAAACAAGACTCAAGGATGGTCTTCATTTTGAGGCTATGAAGGGAAGTGAACCTCTGCCTTCTTAGGATGCACTTCATCTTCGGATCATAGCTAGCTAATTCATAGGAATCCTATGAATTCGGAATGGCAATAGCATACATTTAATTATGAGTGGCATTTAAATGACAGTGTTTACCCACGGCGCGACACGCGACTGCGACGCGATGTCGCGCCGCGGCGTCGCCTCGTGTTCGGATTACCAGGCAGATTCATTACGGTTCCTGATAACTTATAAGTTTGCAAGTTTGCTTGAAGTTACTCCGTGCCGACATTATCGCGTTGTGAAAATTGTTGCTTATGTCACTGCACTGTAATACCGTTTTTACGAATAGGGTATTTAATAGTTGACTGTTGACTGGGCCTGAAAAATAATGTACCAATTGTATTTTTGCCTAGGTAGCATCTCGTATGAGCTAGCCACTTTAAATTTTTTTCTGTTTAAAAGTGGTTAAAGGATCTTGCTTTCATGGACTTTGCCTATCCCTTCAGGGACTGCGAGTGTGATGGTATGCATGCAGTGGCGGACTAACCGGGGGATGAAGGGGCGGATTCGTCCCGGACCTCAGATCCTGGGGGAGCTCATATTATTTCCAAGTTGCTGCAATCACCCAACAACATATTATTATTATTATTAACAAAGAGTGGAACCCCTCCCCCCCTCCTTTTAGTTTCGGAAATTAATAAATAAATATAAACACGTCATACAACATCACATAACTTGGATCTGATATCACAGTAAGAAGCTTGAGCGCTTGTCTTCTGGAAATCTGAATCAAACAAACATCTGTTTCATCAAAAAAATTCTAGTGCAGGGATCGAATCCTCCTTACAATCGATACGAAGTCGTAGCCGTTACAAGGGCGCTGTCACACAAACACAAACATTCATTCACGCACGCAAGCAGTCACGCGCATTTCACACTGTCTTACATATTTAATATGGATATTATCGTGGGACTATTGACATCTATCACGAGCAAAAGACTAGACATCATTTGCAATATCATGTAAGTAGGAGTACGTAGTCTTTCACTTATTATTTTTAGAACTGAAAAATAAGTTTTCGTTTTAAAGAAATGATAAAGATGACTTTGTGAAACTGTTGAAAGTAGCTATAGTTAATTTAAAATAATTTATAGCATCATATTGGTGTACCTAAGTGTAAAATGTACTCATTAGAGTATTAACGAAGTGCATTTTAATTACGTTCAAGCAAAGCCAGGTGACACGTATATTGAATGTCACCAAGTTTCTGGTTTCTGTGGCCGCGGGATGAAATTACTGGCGCGTATTTAAGAAAATATTGTAACTATTTTGTTGTTTTATGAAGTGTCTTATGTCCTCTTAATATGTACTTAGTCGGTTTATAGAAGTTAAACCAGTGAACGTGATAAGCAGTCCTCTTTTTTTTGTTACAATTACACCGTGTAGACTAAGTTATATTTGGTGTGCATTAAACTTAAGTACCTACTTAAATCGGTAAGTAAATTCCATTTGAGAAGAATTGTTAAATTATTGCCTACTTTTATTGAGTCTAGACTTACCATTGAAAATTAATGGAAAGGCGATATATTAGGTTTAAACAATAATAGTAAATGACCTCTGCAACAAATGTCGATATTTAGCCTCATCTAACCGCCTAAGGTAAACAAACTATTGTGGGTGTGTTGAGTATTATCACAGTATTGTTCAATTACCAAGTAAATATGATTTTAACTTTAAGTTACAGTCTAGGAGTAACTACGACCTTTTACACATATATACAAACATACATAACATCACGCCCATAATCCCGAAGGGGTAGGCAGAGTCGAAGGGGCAGCGAGTCCCTTTAACCACATTCAGCCATTTCATTTAACAAAATTATTGAATTGTATGACAAGCGATTTCTGATTAGATAACGATTCTTTACAGTTAGTATTTGACTACTTAATTAGATAAGTGATATAATTCACATACTATCGGCTGTTTTCCATTGTACATTAAAGCAGTTTTTATATGCAGAAATACGATATAATACTTTTGGTATCCCGCTGTTTATATGATGTCCTTTATTGTGCCTAGGTCAGTTAATACCGAACGTAGCATATTAACGCTAAAATAGCGCTGCGACCCAAACTGAGTCTTGGCCTCCGATAAAAGACCCGCTACCACCTGTCTTGAGCGTAGCATCTTGAAAAAATAAGTATATCTCTATGGGTTGATACCATATTATAACAAATTACCTACCTACCAACTATTATTTACCACTGATGGAACACGTAGCTCTAACCCCTAACGATTTTCTCCAGGAAAACTTATATTATGATGAGCTACACTAACGAAGTACTTGCTTGCTTATTTACGCTGGGCCACGTGTAGCCTATCTCGCTTCCGAGAAGTCTCATCTCATTACAGTGTCAGTATAGGCTTCATCGACGTTGGGAAACAACCACCGTTACGCGATAAGCGTTTTGTGACGAAAGGTCGATGATCTTCGCAGGACTAGATAATGCTAGGTAATGATAAATTATCTCTTAAAGCACTTTTTAGAAGAAGGCGTTTGCTCTTGGTGTTTTAAATGTTGATACGTGAAATTCTTGCGTACATTGGGTAAATGATAATGATGTACAGTTAAACGCTAAGAAATGCCATACTTACCTACAATAAACTCGTATTATTGTATTGTATTGCAAGGAAATCAAGCGTCAAAATCAGAAAAGCCAATCGTGTGATTTACTCGTTCTTAGTCTGAATTATTTTAGCAAGAGAGTTCATTTGCAAACAAAAAAAAAATGATTTAATAACAAAAAATAAAAATCAACAAAATTTAAATGGGTTTCAAAAGTACTTCAACCAATGTTATTGGGCAAAGAACTTGAACAGGACAAACTTCTCTTTCTGCTACGTAATCACTGAGAATAATAAAGCTAAAACTGATTGTTTCCACTGAAGTAAAATTGTCTGCCTTTGTCTTTTGTTGGCAGCAATAAAAAATGTAAGAGTTGTCACCGTCACGCTATGCCGTCACTTCCGACCCTTTTGACAGATTGCAAGTTAAATAATCTATGAGATATACACGCCATTTCTATTGTTTCGTTTGAAAATGCCGAAAGCGAAAGTTTCACACCATCATTAGATGGATCTGATTGATGGTTTTCACGGAAAAATGTGATGAGACGGAAATGGGAGATTGTGATATTGTTATGGTTTTTGTTAGATTAAGTCGTTCGTCTGTTAAAGGTACCCCGTAATGTCTATAGTAAATACAATAGATACTTATGCTTTATTTGCCTAAGGGTATTTAGAAGAATCGACAAAGCAAGGTGTTTGGTGCAAAAACGAAACATTTAGGTAAGATAGGATTTATTACTTGTATCTGACTTAGGGATTGCGGTCGTGATGGTATGTATGTATGTATGTATGTATGTATCTGAATAACACAGCTTGACATGACAGCCCCCAAAATGTAAACTTTTTGCATATAGGAATATATTTTTTGCAAAAAATGTTGTTTCATATAATTCAACTCCAGTTTTGGCTAAATGTGGTTTGTGGAGCTTGTTGCTTTTTAAGACTCTGCCTGCCTACACCTTGATTGCTGGATTGTGGGCGTGATAATATGGATCAGTGGATTTTTATATAGGTACCTACTTAGAAAAATGTCCCATGTTGGTCTCACATTTAAAATGTGCTAACTGTGTTCCTTGCCTAGCATGTCGTAAAAGGCAACTAATGGCATAAGTATTGGGTTTTGGGTAGGTATGTGATTGTGTAGGCGACGAGCTAGCCCGACCCAATTCTGTTTTTCGCTAAATGTGGTTAAAGAAGCTTGCTGCCCCTTTAACTCTGCCTAGCCTTTGGGAGATCACGGGCGTGATGTTATCAAAAATATATATAAATAGTACCTAACTATCTACAATATAATAAAATGTAAGCAGCCAGTACTCCACATAGCTTTTCAGGTACAGTAACGACATCTATCCGGAACATAAGTAACAATCTGTTCAACTTATAAGACTGCTAGAAGCAATTCGATAAGCATTAGTTAGTAGTACCAGTACTAGATGGCGTTTGAGATGCAAAAAAGAAGACAAGTGCATAACGCATGCATAATGGTGACTCAAAATTTGTTGTAAGTGTACATATATTTAAATTGATATTACATGTTTAAGCATTTAGGTTCATTTTCTATCAGCAGCATAATATTGAGTTTGATCAGTATATAAGCATGCGATACAGTCATCCAATGAATACCTAGGGTAAAATACCCTATAGTCAGCCATGCACCAGTAGTCAGCCTTTACAGCCTTTATTTCTTTAGAAATAGTGTCAATATTTGTTTACACCACTAAAATTGTGTTTGAATGAATCCTTGTCTCATGATTGGCTAGTTCACACACATACAAACCAATATTCTGTCAAATAGACGAGCTATACTCTTTCATTTGCACTGCTGTCACCGACGTGACGATACGCGCCATTGTTACTATTTTTTTCCTAATGAAGCTCGTCCGAGTTTTCGGTAAGTTTTTGTGTTAATATGTTGTTATTTACAGTGGCTGATCATATTGTGTTACGATAAAATGATTATTTTACTATAAAATCAACGATAATAAACATTTTATTTGTTTAATATATAGTAATGTATGCGGCCGACTACTGGGTTGCGATTTTTGACTGCAGATCCAGTGATCAGCCTTAAGTGGCTGACTACTAGTTTTCTTGGGAATATCTTAGATTTAGCTGAAATTAACGGAGCGGATTAACTTTCCTTTGCTTAATATTTTGGACTTAACTTTTCTAATACGAATTCTGCATTTTACCAGTAGTCAGCCGCGTTCAAATACAATGGCATGTTAATGGCCGAGCAATGGGTCTACGAATCCAGTAAACAGCCGCTAGTTCTGTTGCACACTAAAAGCAAGTTATAAAGTCTTAAATCAAAGTTCAATTTATGTGTGGACAGTTTTTAAGGTTGAAAATCGATTGTTTTAGATTTCCATCATGTCCAAAAGACCTATCCACCAATATAAAGAAGAACAATTGACAAAGGCTATGGCGGCGATTAGACAAGGTATGAAGATTAGAGAAGCTAGTCGAGTTTTTATGGTTCCGCGAGGGACGTTACAAGATCGACTACATTTAAGGGTTCCAGACTTACCCCGTAAAATGGGGCCGGATTCAGTGCTCACCAAAACTGAAGAAACTGCATTGAAAGACTGGTGTATAGCATTAGCGAAATGTGGCTTCCCATTAAAACGAGATGATCTCCTAAATACCGTCCATAATATTATATCTGAAGATAAAAGACCTAACCCATTTGTAAATAATAGACCAGGGAAGAAATGGTACCAATCATTTCTTAAAAGAAATCCCGAGTTAAGTGAGAGGACACCTGAAAATATATCTAAGGGTCGAGCTGCTGTAACTGAAGAAGGTATTCGGAAGTGGTTTGCTGAACTTATGAAGCATTTAGAAGACATACACGCAACTGATATTTTGACCGACCCTGACCGAATATTTAACGGTGATGAAACTAGTTTTTATATATGCCCCAAGACTGGAAAAGTGATTGCACCAAGAGGCTACAAAAATGTCTACCAAATTGTAAAAGGCAAAGAAAAAGAAGCAGTTACAGTCCTGATATTTATATCGGCGTCCGGAAAAATTTTACCTCCTTGTGTAGTTTTTCCGTATGTAAGACCACCAAAAGATGTTATTAACAGTATGCCTGATGGATGGTTATTGGGAAAGTCAGAAACGGGTTGGATGAAATCAGAAATTTTTTATGATTACATTGATAAAGGTCTGAACGCATGGGTGGAAAAAGAAAAAATGAAAAAACCAGTTCTCGTTTTTGTTGATGGCCACAAGAGTCACTTAACAATGCGTCTCAGCGAATATTGTCACGATAACGGTATTATCCTTTATGCACTTCCACCAAATGCAACACATTTGATTCAGCCCGCTGATGTTAGTGTGTTTAAACCTTTCAAGGAAGAATGGAAAAATACTGTGTACGAATGGGCAACTAAACCTGAAAATGTCAATAGTGTTTTGACCAAGGCCACATTTTGTCCATTACTTGAAAAGGTCTTAGATAAAGAAAATTTGTCTAGATCAATTATCAACGGTTTTCGCAAATGTGGATTATACCCATACGATCCAAACGCTTTGGACTACTCAAAATGTGTGCAAAATAATCTTGAGAAACATCATAACACTACCAAAAATTCGAAGTCTTCAGGTACCAAAATTAAGAACAGGCATTTGAATACCGCCATCAAGTGTATTAATCATCTAGATAATGAGCTTAAAAATGTTGGAGTAGACACAACAACTGTTATCAATGTTTTGAGTGCGGCAATAAATATGACAGGACCTGAAAGTTTAAATTCAACAAAAAATTCAACTAGGGATTCCACAATTGATAACATTTCTGCCTGTGGTATTGATGAAAACCAATCAAAAATAGCATCAGGATCAAATGAAAATATTGACCTCGTAAGTTTGCCAATGATAGGTGATTACACATTGGAAAATAATTTAGATACCTTTACTGAAGAAACGTTATTCTCGAACGAGTTTGAAATCATAACCGACGTTGCAGTGATTCACCAAAGTCATGAAATTCAAGACCAGAGACCAATGTTTGTTGCAAGTGATCAAGACGGCGACTGTGTTAAAGAATGCCCAACAAATGAGACATCGGAATCAATTTCGGAAAACTATATCGAAAAGAAAGACATCACACTAGGTATAAGTACTATTCATGGTATAATTGATGAAGAAAATGAAGGCGTTGAACAAGAAATACATACCTGCTATGAAATGGAAAATACAAGAAAAGCATTGATCTTAGAAAAAAATAATTATGTAATGGATAGTGTGAAAGACATAGGAACAGCTAGTAACGTTGATTTAATCAAAAACAAAACTGAACAAGACGTGACAATAAATATGAAACCTGTACTGCACGAGGTTAACAAAAATATAGAAAACAAAATAAAAATATTGTCTGATGTGATTGTGAAAGCTGGAGATGTGTCGCCCGTTTTAAATAAGTATTTAACTTTACCTGCAGTAACTAGATCAAAAAATAAGATAAAATCAATGAATAGAATAGGAGCTATTTCTTCCGAAGAGTGGAGACAGTTTGAAAACCAAAAAGAAGAAATAAAGGAACAGAAAAAGAACGAAATAATAAGTAAGAAACTGAAAAGACTTGAAATTAAGGCAAAGAAAGAAGAAGAGAAACAAAAAAAGAAAGAAGCCGCACAAAAAAGGAAAGCGGAAATGCTGTTGAATTCTAACAAAAGTAAAAAGAAAAAGAACAATAGGACATGTACTATAAACAAGATAAGATGTAATAATTGTGAAGAGGATATGACTAGCGATACCGAAATAAACGACCTGAAAAATATTGGTTGTGATAATTGCCCTGCATGGTACCATTTAAAATGCACTGAATTCGCTGGGGATATGTATGAAAACATATGTGATAAGAAATTTTTATGCCAAATATGCAAAGCTAGTGAGGGGCTGACTTTAGGGTAAGCCATGGCTGACTTGTGGAGAAATGAGGCTGAGCACTGGGAAAAAGTGCCATAATATGATTATTGTTTTTTTTTTCTATGATTCTAACAGAAGTTTTATGTTTTGTTAATTTTTTCACAAAATTTAATAAATAACTTTTCATAATACAGTGGTTATTTTCATGCAAAGTTTTTCATGTTCAAAATATAAATAAACTAAATTTAATTCCTCACTAAAAGGCTGACTATTGGGTATTTTACCCTATTCCTATTTAAAAAGTAGCAGCTGCCTTCGATTTCGCCGCTTCAACACTGAAACTACGTTGCAGTAACAAAGGAAACGGCCATTATCTCTTTACACCAGTCGCTTTAAAGTTCTCTAAAAATTTAGCGGCCCTTGGTTTTATACTAAACGTGACTGACCTTTGTGAAAGTTTCAATATCCTGAATCAAGTAAATTGTTTCGACTGTGCATTGATCGCCAGTTAGGTAGTCTGCCAAATTTATTCTAAAATTCATAATATAAAATGAAAGCCTACTGACTGTTGTTTATAAGTATAAAATATGTATATTGTTATTATGTGAAATTTTTTAATCTTTTTTAAGTTGAGGTAAGAAAATTAAATAAAGGTATTGATCGAATTCAATGAAAGAAAAATAGACTTCCTATATTTTTATTTTGAACAATTATGAAATCGTTACAATATCTACTTAGGATTACAATAATTTTATGATATGTGTAGTAAAACTTAATCCAGAGTAAACAAAAAATGAAATAATTACATTAAAATCAATACATCATATTCAATCACCATCTCGTTAAACCGAGTGGAACATTTATTAAAAATAAATCCTTAGTTTCAATTTACAAATCGAATTTATTTGAAGATATATACTGAGCTGTAGCCACTCAGTGCCACACAATTCGAGATAAATCATTATTACTTAGGTCACTGGAAAAATAGAGATAAAAGATCAGATTTTTACTTGAGATTTTTCAGTTAATTACAATTTAAACGCGCTGGCAAATTATACAATAACTCACATAAATTAAAATGCCTAAAAACTGGCACCAGTCGCTGTCGAATTTATTCAGTATGTATCCTGGAAATAATAAAAAAATAATACCAAGCCCTATAAAAATGTCTTTTTCAGAATTTACCTCCAAATACTTTGTATATCCACCAGAAATAATACATATTCAGTTCTTTAGATAATAACCACAAGAAACGTATAAAAATAGACGGTAAGAGTTTGCTCGAAAAAATCACAAATAAAAATACAAAAGCGTTATGCCTTAACACAAGGACTGAAAAATTGAGTTTAATTAAAAAAGGTATCGGAACATGAAGTTGATATTCATAAATCAACGATAACTAGGTATCACAGTAGACAGATCATTGCTAATAATTTTAATTACCTTTATAAAGCAAATATATCTTCAATCAATTATATTGCACATACATTCATAATTTTTGTTCTACTTGCCCTACTTTTTGATACATATAGAACATACCAGACTCCAAAGATTTGATACATATATTATACTAGTTATACACAATATGATATTACATTGTACATAAACAGTCCACAAAATATTACCATGCAAAGAAAATCGAACAACTGTCATCAATTCATGATCCACCGCTTTCACAGATCATGGTACCTACTATGTTCTTCTGTGACCAATAAAATATAAACACTGATTTATAATTTCGTGGTTTTTGGAATAGTTGAGACAACTTACACATTCATTACAAGCTAATTCACCTACGTATTATATAATTTTTCGTGCAAATTACAATAGACGTAAATTATGAAATACCTAAATTTTATCTTTGGGATTTTTAGTTTAGGCATGTACTAAACTTGAGCGTTGATACGAAAATGAAGAATAGAAAAATTCAGGTACAGCTTAAGATATTTCGTGCGAGGAAATTTCGGTCGAATTGAAAGTTTTGCTTGAATGGCACATCAAGACAGTTTTAAAACTAAATAAGACAATAGTCATTTGTAAGGAACGTTAAATGTGTATAAGTCTGTAACAAACAACTTGCTAGACAGTGGCTGTTAAAAAGCTTCAAAAACGCAATGCAATTCGCAATTTCTAAAACTCGTACATTTTATTTTTCTAAAAATATTGCTAAATTGTGGCTAGCTATTTTATAGCACATGAATTTTCAAATATCTAAATTCCTACTTTGAATAACAATTTATGAGGATATAACAATATTTTCATAAAATATGTGACTTACATAAATTGTTTTACAGATTCGAGAGTATTGAGTAACAATTTGTAAATTTTATAGCATGCAAAATTACGGAATTATACATATAGTGTTTAGATAAATAGCTATTTTAATAAGTTGTCTTCATTCTTCGTCGTTCAATAAGTCTGTGCAAGATTTTGCTTTGGTTGACCTGGAAGAGAAAATAGAAAGATTGTTTAAAACACATATTATATAATGGTCTTAATTTATATCTGATTTGAATTTCGAAACACTGATTATAGGAATTTTAGGTATATATTTACATGACATCCTACACTCGTTGCTATAGACTAGAGACTAGCTGTGCCCTAGCTGTTAGAGACTGTGGGACTAGCTGTTAGAGACTAGCTGTGCCCGCGGTTTTACCTGCGTTTATGGGTAATGTTATATAGCCCTCCTCGATAAATGGGCTATATAACATTGAGATATTTTTTCAATCGGAACAGTAATTCCTGAGAAATGCGCGTTCGAGCAAACAAACAAACAAACTCTTCAGCTTTATAATATTAGTATAGATGAGATGATTTTGTAATTTATTTACGTTTGAAAAATAAAAGAGATATTTACTGAGGCTCTTTCATAAGTATTAGGTATATATGAAAATAAAATATGACCGACTTTTCTTCTTTACTATCTAACATAGTAAAATAAATAAATTGTTATGCCTAAGCGTATCGATTTATTTATTTTTGATAAATACTTGTTACGTACAGACTTTTGGATGTAACAATGTAATAGTCTACCGCACAGATGTTACTATGTTTTTAAGATCATGTATTTTTCAGGAGTGGTGGTAGCTTAATGGTAAGGACACGCGCCTCTTAACCGAGGAGTGCGGGTTCAAACCCGGGCATGTACCTCTAGATTTTTCAAATCTATGTACATATTTATACCACTAGCTCGACGGTGAGGGAAAACATCGTGATGAAACCTGCAAATTCAAACAACTTTGAATTTGTAACCATGATCCAAAAATTGTCTGGTTCTCCTATCTTAGGGTTACGAAGGTCAGATCGGCAGTCGCTAAATCCTGGATCATGGTCTAAGCGGACCTCGTCTAAGAACGGGACATAACGCTAGGAAGATGATGTATTTTACTTAAGTACTAGAACTATGTATATAATGTTAAATAAAAGAATAAAAAATAAATAAATACCCGACAACATCACATACATTGATCTGACTCCAAGGTAAGTAGCTTAAGCACTTGTGTTACGGATATCAGAATCAAAAGTGGCATGACAAATATATCCTTACATAAATATAAGATATTAACACCCAGACACAGAACAGACATAAGTACCTATTCATCACACGATTGTTTGTCCTGGGTGGGGATCGAACCCACAACTCTTGGCGCATGGGGCAGGGTCATTACCCAATACGCCATCGAACCAGTCAATAAGAATGTGTAAACACTTACTGGGAATTCTTAACTCGCCTGCAAACTCTCAACTCAATTGATCCACTTCTGACTGACTTAAATAGCGCCAAAGCCTCCACGTGAGCTAGCTCGTGACACGCTTGACCGTTGACTGCCAACACTTCGTCTCCTAGAAATCAAAATATATCTTCATATGATACCACAATCACTAACAAGGAAATATCAACTGTAATACCATCCAGAAGAGGCCAATCTTAAATGTACATGTTACTCTATTCACCTGTTACCAGAATCTATTGTAAGATAGTTTGCTGGAAACAGTTATTGGCTATAAACCGAAAGCATAACTGTATCCTCTGAATGTTAGTTATCTGCCGGAAACAATAATATACCTACAATACGTATAAAGTGTTAAATTAGTACCGTCTGAAATTTGGTATCTAGACAAATAATTGTATAGCTAGATATGAATTGTCATACCAATTATTGCGTTAATTGAACTAATAATGTGAAAAGTTTAAATTAATTGGTATGCATGAAACACCTTTCATGAACATTTATTGAAATATAACGATTATAAAAATTATCTAAATTAAACACATTACATTACAAATTTAAATACCAATTATAATTGGCTTATTATATCTATAGCTTATGTAGGCGATATTTATTATAATAACATCTTTATTATTAGAAGATAAGAAATAATAATATTGATGTTTAAAAGCGAATGTTATTGTTAGCATAATACACTGGACTAATACAAAATTTTGGGTTAATTACTGTAACAATGAGTTAATAAATAGCATTGTGTCGTTAAATAAACACTCGTATCAGGTTCGTTGTTTCTTGCTACAATAGACTGCTATCATATAATGCACTTTGTAATGCAACTACTTGTTGAATTATAACAATACAGTTTCCTATTCTTATCAAATGGCATTTTTTAAAATGTATTATTACATATAGAGTATTTATTTATTTCTAGATATATTTACCTGCTTTTAGTCTGCCGTCTTCTATTGCTTGACCTTGTGGTAGGATACTCTTTATAAAGATGCCTAGGGGTCCTCTTGGAGAATCTCGACCACCAACAATTGTAAATCCGAGTGGCTTCTTACCATGACCTTTTTCAAATGTTATAGTGTGATACGTATGCGTAGGTGCTCGTGGTCTTCTGGGTAGAGTGCAGAAATTTGCGGCGTTTGGAGTTTGAATATCACTTTCACTATCCTGTCGGTCTTTGTATCTGTCTGTAGCACAGTCCGGCACGTCCACATCGAGAATGTCACCAGCACAGCTGAGGGCGAGCCCGTCCTTGTTAGCGCCACCGTAGCTGACGACCTGACGACGCAGCAGCTTGTTGTTCATGCTGCTGTAACTTGCGTTCTGACCCTTGAGGAAGTGTGAATGCGAGTTTGCCGCGCCGTCGCTCGGTTCGTCCGCAGCTGATAGCGCGGCGCGATTACAGGCCGACTCATCCTGCGACCGACGGCGGTCTATCCTGACGTCATATTTATCAACACGCTTTTCCTTTCCTAAAATTATTGCGTTTTCGTAATCGACCGAACTCTCGCGCATTAGAATGACGCTTCTCTGAGACGGCTCTCTTAGCCTACAATCGGGTGTAATTTTTTCACGTTGTCTGCATATGACAATGTCTATTTCCGAAGCGCCAGATTTTAATGCGTCTTTGGCTTCAGCCATAGTTAGATCACGAAGTCTACGGCCGTTTACGTTGAGCAGTTCATCGCCAATGCGTAGCGTGCCTTCCCTGAAAACAAAGGAAAGATATTGTTATAAAAGCAGTCTAACAAATTACATAATATTTTAGGTAGTTGCCATTTGATAAAAAATAAAACTAAACTAGTTTTATAAATTATAGTGTAGGTAAAATGTATTTCTAATTAAGGAAATAATAAATTGTACTCACTTTTCTGCTAATCCACCCGGCACAACGTGAGCAACTAAATAGCCCACATGGCCTTCATCGGACAGTTTTGTCTTCGCAATGAAAATGCCCAATTCATCTGATGGATTCCTTCTCATTATTCTAACAACTTTAAATTCAGATTGCCCTTTTTCTGATCTGCCACCCCTTGTTGGTTTTCGACATGGGGGTATTGGCGGAATTCCTGAGTCTCCTAGACTAGCATCTCTCTGACGCATCTTCTGTTTTTCTGTCAGCTGCAAATATTGCGGTTCTGCATATTCACTATTATTACTCTTTGGCATACGCCTTAGGATTTCTTTACGATCTAAAGATAAAGCTCTTTGGGTGTGTCGTGGTCGTGGTTTCGGATGATCAATTCGTTCTACCCGACTTATTCTTCCTGATGATCTTGGTTTTGGGTAGCTTTGATCACCAGACACACTTCTGCCATGGCATGGTGCTAAAGGATTTATTTGTGAGGCAGAACTTTCGCAGCGAGATGAGATTCTATCACTGTCAAAAATTGAAGAAGCCGCAGATTCATTGACTAGTATACCGGAATCAGCATCTTCACAGTCTTGTATCAAAACATTTTCATCGTCACAAGAAACTTGGTATACGTCATCATGAAATACAGAATTGGTACCTTTTTGAAATTCGTCTAACCCTGGTAAAGCTCCATAAGAAAAACTTCGTAATTTCGCTTTAACTCCACCTCTTTTTTTTCGACTTTTACTTGAACTACTTGACTTTAAAATATTATCATTGCTGTTGCTCATGTCGTCCTCGTTCTCACCGTTAGGTCTATATAATTTGGAAAGGAATTTGTTAGTCGAAGATTTTAGGTACCGATCAGACATTGCCCTTAATTTAGCGGATAAGCATGAACTAGGGCCAATAGTATCTTTGTCGGATTTAGTATTTTTATATTTATCAGTCTTACTTGTATTATGTGACTTCATTGCTATCGGTGCATCATCGTAAGGTTCATAATCGTCATTAAAGATTTGATCACTTGATTTTGATAGTTTTGCCCCTGCTTTAGGTATAGCATGATAACGATCACATTCTGATCCTGAGCTGTAACATCTGGTGCCTCTGTTAGTAAACGATTTTCCTTCTCTCCATTGGTTTTCCACAGGACTAGTCACGCTCTTTGCGAAAAATACGTCGTCATCATAATTTGGCATTTTCACCCAAGGGTTCTGATTTTCAAATTCTATGTTGGCTTCGGTATAATTACTGGCATAGCGACATTGGTTTGCATCTTCGACGTGACCAAAACCACTGCAGTCGCTTCCAGACGTAGATGCGGCATCTTCCGCGTGTCGCAAAGGTCCGTTAGACTTAAAACATGATAGCTTGGTGTTTTTTACTTTATCGAGTAACGGGTTTCGCTTTTCACGATATACGGTATACTCCTTTTCTAAAGAGCCTCCGCGGTTTTTGCGACTCGCGTTATAGCTTTCCTGTGGTGAGGTGGGACCGTTTTGCAATGATATGCGGCGAGTGACGGGGGTCTCGCCGCCGCGATGGCACCTATGGGGAGATTTCTCAACGATTATTATTTGGTCGCTGAGGTTATAAAAGTTGGTTTCCACCGAACTGCCGCTACTTTTTCGGTTGGGGTAGCGCACTGGGGATAAATCTGGAATAAAAGAAAAAACCTTTCATTAGATACGTACACGAAATTAATATAACATTTATCTAGGCTATTATTAGTACCGCTAATTTTATAAGATTAAAAGTTATCAATATTTAAGGAAAATTCTCTTGCTATATCTATAAAAAAAAAAAAATTATCAGGCCAATAGCTTAACTAATAAGAAAGTCGTATAAGCGATCCAAGTTGAATATTACATAATATGTATAATCGGGTAATCCTTTTTACCCGGATATAAAAAGAACAGCGGAACATAACACAATTGAACCGGTTTTCCTTTATAGGTATTTCCTTATTTTTGAGAGTTGCATCATGAATGTCAACAACCCTATCTCTTTACCAACCTCATCCAAGATTTCCTGCCTTATTTGTTGCCGTCAATAAGGATATTGACTATATATATATATAAGGATATAAACCTTAAATTATTAATTGCAAATTTATATTATTTACTGTATGATTCCTAGAATATAATTCAATCTCATTGACGTAAATTTCATTAATGTTTATTAACTAACGTTATTGTCAATGTATAAATAGCTTAAAAGCAATAAATAAGTAGAATTAATATTACTTGTATTTCCTTTTTGCAAATGCCGCGGAAAGTTCGCGTTGGTATCAAGTATATCGAGAATTAAAAGAGGATCTTCGGTCGCGAAAAATGTTTATGCTTTGTAGCCCGCGGGGAGCCAAGAGGTAAGCCCTCAGTGAAATTCCAGGCACACACTTAAGTTCGAAAATAAGGAGGTGCGAAGAGGAGTGACCCAATACGGTGAGGTAAGTTTATAGATTCCTTTAGGAGTTTCGCAGAAGCTTAATACCATTTTTGCGCCCACTTAATACTGGTAGGTACTTCTTTCTTATGTAAACAAAAAGTGTTTAGTCTTGCGTGAGCGTTGCGTAAGGGATGGGTAACTGACTATTAATTACTACGACAAATTGTTGACATGCGAAGAGTGTGCGTGCAAAGAAATTACGATGGCTGCATACCAATCAAATGAGCAACAAGTTGGTAACTGTTTATGCTAATTGAGCGTTATGTTTCCTCGGTCAGTTTATCTAATGCCCATTCAGATTCCGTGTCAGTCGATAAATTGCAGTTGAATAGTAGGCTTGCATTAGGAAGCTTTCAACCGATGCATAAGTGTAGGTAGCATCGTCATGATTAAATCACATACAGCAAAATATATATAGTAGTAGTCTAATAAATGGAGTATTTTTTTTGTTACGTTTTTTGTTGTGATCCATAAAATATTAAGCAAATATTATATAGAGAAGGTCTTTACGTCCGGCTATGGTGATAGCATAGTGGATAAGTATTCTCATATCTGAATACATACCGAAGAAAGAAATCGTGAAGAAGAAGTGCACTTATATCGACATTAATACGCTTGATTATCAATATAAAACTATCGACACATTTCATTATATCAAATGGTAGTTGCAGCGGCGTTAAAAAGACGCTCGAAATTAATCTTGTCAAAGCGGCTTGTAACAGGATATAAGGAAAAGAAGAAAAAGATTAAGACGAATTTCTGCATATTGAGAGTCCTATTCGAGTCTGTGTTGGTGAAGTTACTTATTACGCCGTTATATTTATAATACTAATTCGCAAGTCCCTTGGGAAATTCTAAGTTCTGATCTAACTTGGGGACTGTTTGCTGCGGTCCAATAGTTAGGCGTGATCTGTGCAATATTGTACAAGTTACTTAGTCGCTCTTGTGGGACTTGGCTCTATAATGATTTTAACTGGATTAATAATGTTGTTAATATATCTTCTGTATCTGAATCTGTATAGAGCGAAGATTTAAGATTTGCTGATAACATAAATTAGATAGTTTACCTTTTCTCCCAACTTACATGCTTAAAAGGCTCTATTCGAGTTCAAAATCTGTGTTTCCAAAAGCCTGGTTACGTCATGTAAAGGCATTATACAAACAGTCAAGCTTTACTTGTAAGACGCGTCATAAACCTACTTTTAGCGAAAATGATCTATGAGATTTTCATAAAAAAAAAAATACTGACATTTTTTAAGTCAGGAGCTGAGCTAAAAAAAAACTACGTTAAGTGATTTTCCTATACTTACTTATATTTAGTGCTTTGTAGTTACCTCATACTACCGATGACATCGTACTACTTGTAAAAGAGTAGGGTATAGTCGGTATACAGCCCTTTTTTGTAGTACAGTATACCACGCATCGATTCCTCGCAGCTAGGGCAGGGGTAATTGAAACTCCGTTAACTGCAGCTAGTTATAATTAATTTTATTAAACTAATCAGTATTAATGCCTACTGTTTCGCTTCAAGCAGTTTGTTTTGACAGCTTTTGCTTATTTATTACATTAGGCACTTGGTATCTCCCGCGCGGCAGTCAGTTCGTGCATAAATCAACATCGACTTTATGAGAAAACGTCAATTAGTGTTTACGAGTATGTTTGTGGAACGTCGGCTGTCTGTAGATAAGTATTACGTGAAATAATAGGTGTGATAAATCAGGCTATTCTGGAGAAATTTCTGAGAAATTCCTAGACCATTTTTCATAGCTGTGGTCTTATTCTCGGCGTTTGTAGTTAACGGCAAATCACAATCTGAATATTTAAAAGTGAATTTGTTTATTTAGTCAGATTACTTACTAAAACTTGACAGATTATTCATTAACCTGTTACGTTCGCTCTAAACTCAACTCAACTCAGACGTCATAAAAATGTTTTATTCTTAATAAACCTATCTAATACCCGAAAACTAGGTCACGGATGTAATATTTCTATAAACCTACTAAAGCCCAATTTGATTGCAATGGGTCTCAATATATCCCGTTATATGCTCCAAAAGATGATTGACCATTGTTTTGTTATGTTATTAGTTCATACAGCTCATATTTTATATGGTTGCTATGTTGTCACAAGGTCAAAAACAAAACCATAGCTATTACTTTCAAAACAATACAGAGAGACTCACCAAGTAAATGTCCATTAATAAAACTTACAAATGTGAAAGTTACTTTGTCTGTTAAGTTTTTAAACCACTTATCTGATTTTAATATAATTTGGTACGCTAAAAGTTTTAAATCTAAAAAGAACACATGTTCAATTCTATCCAATAATATGTCTAATGCACTAAGAAATAGTGCTAGATAAAGTCTGAAGTAACGCGAATTTCCGTTCCTTAATTAGTTTAACTCCTGCGAGCTTTCGCGTTTCAAACAAATGCCCAACCCCGCTATTAGAAATCATCAGTTTCAATCCGATAACAGCATTGGGCGTGTTTGCAAAATAAAGAGGACAATTACGCAACTCCACACAAAATAACGAGATCAGATTACAACATTTACAAAGGAAGCGTACAATTGTCGTATAGCTGTTTGGGGACAACGTAGGTGGTGGCGAAGGAATCGTTAAATCTGACACCTCAATTCTTGCGTAGTGTTGCAAAAGACTCGATTCTTCACGCGTGGTTAGCGCTCAAAAGACACATAGCTACAAAATTAAATAGCTAACAACTAGGCACACACACATATAACATGCTCACACACACACGCATATATTGTACGTAGAAGTCTTATATATTTTTCAAAGTAAATGGTGTTATGATCATTGGTACCACTATTAATTAGCATAAGCATTATTACCGCTCACTTCAAACACAATTTCAGACAAAAAACAATATATTTTATATAAAATCGATCTAAATGGTCCAACAATTTAAAGCCTCCTAAAATATAATCTATACATACATAACATCACGCCCATAATCCCCGAAGGGGTAGGCAGAGTCAAAGGGGCAGCATGCCCCTTCAACCCCATTCAGCCAAAAATAAAGCCGGGCTGGGTAAAATGGAAAATTGTGAAAAAGCAGTGATAAGCGGCTAACCTGTCGCCTACACAATCACACACGCAAAACCCGATATACCATTAGTCGCCTTTTACGACATGCTAGGCAAGAATCACAGTTGACATATTATTTTTAAGTTCCAGACCAACATGGGACAGTGGGCTGGGTTGGATGGAAAGCTGTAAAAAAGGAGTGACAAGTGGCTAGCTTGTCGCCTACTCAGTCACATACCCAAAAGCCAGTAAACCATTAGTCGCCTTTTACGACATGCTAGGCAAGAACCACAGTTGGCACATTCTTTTTTTTTGTCCCAGATCAACATGGGCCAAGTCCCAGACCAACATGGGACTAAAATATAATCTGATATTGATAATTTTGGAATAAATATTAATTAAGAATATTTATTTAAAATATTTAAAATGCTAGGAGTCATAAAAACCGTAGAGCTTGTATGAAAATGATCATGAATGTTGAAGTGGCGAGTAAGGTGTGTATGGATCGTGCCATATGGCGTTCGGTTCTCTCTGCCTATCCCGCCAGGGAGGTGGCGTGATGTTTAGTTAGTTAGTTTTAAAATTATTTGCATGTTAAAAAAAAAGTGTGTGGCAAAATGTAGATTGAGTATATATGAGTGATCTGATTTTGCTAATTATTCTGATTATAGTTTAAAACATACATACAAAAAAAAAAAAGAAAAAAAAAAAAAAAAAAAAAAAAAAAAAAAAAAAAAAAACATTCAGTGGAATTGAGAACCTCCTCCTTTTTTTTGAAGTCGGTTAAAAATACTGAACAACACAAAATAACTTTTGTTGTTTGAGTTTTACATTTTGTTTGTGTGTGAACTTTTGATATTTAAGCGTGTTGTTATGAGATTTTAAACTTTAGTATAATCTATCTGTAATCCGTACCTGGCAATTATAATTTAACTCTCCGGTCTTCCACGTATTTTTATGGAAAAATCTCATTGATATGTGGCTCCGTTACCACGTGAAGGACATACGAACAAACGCACTCACTCTCGCATTAATTCTATGAATGGGAATATATAATACAGGTGCACTGATGCAAGTATAATAAATATCTATTAATTATCGATTTTACATGATCCAGGTGCGTCCGGTTCAATGCATTTTTAATTTGACAGTATGTCATAAAATATCATAGGATGGGGCTTGAGTTTTACAGAGTTATTAAAGCTCTCGACAGTTACGGTTAAATTTAACAGTTATTGAAAATACAATTATTTTTATGTAATTTGAGGCACAGGTTAGACATTTGGCAAAGAGCTTAAAACAATTATTTAACAACATTGTACCCAAATATTTATCTGTGGACTTGAAAATTTCGCATCACTAGTAGCTTGCCAACACATGACCATTTAGGTGTTATAAACATTTAGTAAAGTGGCTGATTATGTCCCACCTCGCTAGAAAGCTGCGATTTTCTCGGCAATAAATATTAAAAATGGAATTAATGGACCATTATGGAGCAGTGAAGGTCTTTATTGCTGAAATTAGACAATAAATCGAGAAACTGGCGCACTAGATTTTGTGTGTTGTTAGTCTATTTAACTTCTAGATTTTCGGTAATGTTTTCCGCAAATTGTAAACCGTGGTCCATAGTCTTAACTGTTATCTTTAGAATCCCATTAAACTTATGTAAAGTTTTAGATATTGTTAGACCAAGCCTCCTTTCAGTTTCAACTGGCTATTTCCAGATAATATTAGTAACGGTACTTAAGGGCCTATTTCCAGAAAGCAATAAAAATAGGAGTGAAGACCTACCGATCCTGGACCTTCGTGTGGAACGCGGTTCAGCCTCAGGCGATACGGCGAGCAGCCTCGGCGGCTCGCCCTTCTTGAACCACCGCATCTTCTCGCCGTTTAAACCATCTCCTGCTCACTGTAAACAAAGAAAATTGTATCTTTAAAACATGGCAACATAAACGTTAGTAAATAGCACGTCAGTGCCATTCCTGTGTCGTTTATATGGGAAAAAACTATTTATTTCACGGAAATTCACTTCGGATAGTTATTTTTAAGTGCATCATTTATGCTACTTCTAATAAAAAAAAAACAGAAGTTATACATTTATCGGGATCTGTGATATTTTATAAATTTTTTTCGTTAACTACAAATAACATTTGATGATGTTTCTGTCGATATAATAAACTTATAGTTTCTATTTTTTTATTGTCAATATTTTCCTTGTAAGTGTTGTTTTATCCATGGTGCATGTACAGCTTACCTATTACGTTATAGGAGATTAAAAAAAGATAATTTGGGGCGGTCAAGATTCGATCATAAAATTGATGGAACGTGGATTGCGCTCAAATTTCTGATGGCTAACCAAATTTTTAAATACGTATCTACTTCTAATGGCCGTTAAAATAATGTCCTAAAAGGAAAATGATCGGCCGTTTAATTAGTCAAGTCAGAGGATTAAACGGTGGCCTAAGAACTGTAGCTAATCCGGTTATTTAGATATGCTGTCGCCGTTGGCCGCTATATTAACAAAAGCAATACTTTAGGTTCTATGATATTCGGGGAGAATAGCACATTCAAAGTCAAAGTCAAAATATTCTTTATTTATATAGGTTTCAAAGAAACACTTATAAATCGTCAAAAACAGTTGAAAGAGATATGATTCTACCACCGGTTCGGAATGTTGCATCTACCGAGAAGAATCCGGCAAGAAACTCGGTAGTTACTTTTTTCAACAACAGTATTAACAAAGTTATAAGAATCATATTTAACTTTGAACCATGTTTCAAAGTGGGCCTGGTGTGAAATAAGATAATAAAAATTTATAATAACTAAGAAAAAATAAAAATATGACCCGACCAGAGCAGACTAGAACATTGTACTAGACTCCTGGTTCCAGGATCTTCACCTAGTACCAGGTACAGATATAGCCGGCTAACTGAGAGAGGAATGCGCACAACGTGCTTCTGTGACTGTAATCCCTAAGGGTATTTGCCGGTTAGGTGGTATAATAAGCTCACGTTCCCATGACGACTTTCGTGGCAACAAGGACAACAAAATAGCTAACAGCGCAATAAAAAGTTAAGAAAATTGTAACAACACATGTGTCATTCCGCAGCTATTTCACAGTGGCAAGCGTCTATTAAGTGTTTAAACGATTGGACACCTGAAGTCATTAAGAGCCGGCGGGTTTCTCAACCAGTCCGTCTCCTTTTACGAAGCACAGCAATTGCAAATGCAATTTCTACACACGCCCAGCACCTGACTTGCTTAAGCTTATTGCTGACGATATTTCGACACCCTAATAATATTTGACGTGACTCTTGTGCCTTAATGAGTCGTGTTAATTACAGTTATCAATGTTCTTATGTTCCGTTTCATTGGCGGACGTAAAGTCAATTACTTTGAGCCGTAGGCCACAAAACAACCTCGTCACATAAAAATATCTATTGGTAATCTCTAACTAAGGTGTCACAAATATTGCTCTGATCATGATGCTTAGAAATATATAAGTAATTTATTATAACTAACCTATCAAGTAAGCATCCTTGACTATAGTTACACTTACTTAAGTTACACTTAAAGAAGCTTCTTACTTGAAAATCGAACAACTTTATTCACATACGTTGTTCTTTTTAAAATATTTTATTTGATAAGTGCTCAACTTGACCAGAGGGCTGACATCTTTTATGCAGAACATGATATTATGTCTCTTGAGTGTCTATATCGACCACATAGAAATATCAGTTGTCTTCTAACAAGTACTTAACAATGTTGACTTGATATTGATAAGACATTGTCATAATGCACTCAAGCGTACTGGTCGAAACGTAACGAAAAAAAATAGTCCAAGTCTGATTTAATTAACTAATTGTTACTAGAGCATCGATACATATCGAAATTCACAACATGATTTTAAAGTGTCAAACATCGATCATCGATTCATATCGTAAGAAGCGAGACTGCCGATTGCGATCACGTAACAATGTCTCTAACCTTGCGGTGCTGTTGTGTAATAGATTCATGATATTTTTTTGCAACAATCGAAGGCTACTCTAGTTAAAGCAAAGTAGGGGTGTCAAATACATATAATTGATGTATTAGCTACTGTTGGCGGCTTATGTTTCTTTACAATGTTAAGTTAAGGGATTTTTTTTATGGCGCCGCTAACACACACGCGATTCCCCTAGTATTAGACGTAACTATGGGCGAGGATGATCACTTATTCTCACGTCACCCGTGAGCTCGCTTATCATCTCTCAAAACAAACATCATTCCTCATTCACAAAAGACCGACATTCTGTTGATCTAGCGGCTTCATAGTCGTTTGGTGATCCAAGTCATCCCGTTAGTTGTCTTCGCCGGAGATCATCGTTCTAATTTGTTAGTTTTTTACTATAAAATTTTATCAGTTTTTTTTTCACCTTCATTTCAACGCACAATGGAGTATTCAAAATAAGCTGGCAAAAAAGGGTACTCATTCAGATAAATTAATTATAAATTAGAAAAGAGATTCATTCCTTCTCGTAAATAGAAAATAAATGACGAATTTATTTACTTATAATAAAATAAAAACTTACCCTTTTCACAATGTAGCAAAATACAGAACATAAAAATGTATTGTAAGGTAAGATTTTAAATAAGATTAACTTTTTGTATTTTCTGCTTGAATTTTACGGGAATTAGGTTTAATAAGCTTTTTTAACAGTTACCAACCGTTTTTATGGCTAAAATTGTTACCTAATTATATTAGATTTCGATAGTAAGATGTAGTAACCAGATCTGAAGTATTTATGCAAGAAGCAGCTACAGAATGGTTCATATTGTAATCAAATTACATTTTGCGAATTAACACAAGAATGTTCATAAACGCTTGTTCTAATTAAGTATTTATCAACCGAGAAGCGAGCAACTTTATTTTCGTAGTCGCACTAATCAAATTCAATAATATTGTGGACCTAGTGGCAATATCCGAATTAAAATAGGTAAATCTTTTTTACATAATATACTTATTATATGTATAAACTGTACATATTATGAAGTACAGTAATTATGTACCGCTGTGATTCTAATTTGAATGTCACAAAATTACAAGAAAACAAACACCGAAACGGAACTCGTATAGCAATGTTACAATTTCATTTGTAATGTTTTGATTTTATTTCGCATGCTATTAAACATAAAGTTTTACATCTGTACCTCCAATGAAGTTTTTTTCTTGTAGTACATGTATTTCAGATAGTTCAAATAATCGTCATTGGTGGTATCAACGATAAAAGAACCCGCCGCAAAAAGTTACCAGTTCAATTTGTAGGAGTTTTAAAGGCAAAGTTTTTATTACAGCTATCTAGTTCTATTTACTGAAGCCGGTAAAAAAAGACTGGCGCAGTTGGCTTTTATATCTGGTCTTATCACGCTAAATATTGCGGCAGGGCTCGGTATTATTGCGCATATTGCAGTTCAGGCATTTCTGCTAAAAATAGTAGCACAATCAAAAATATTTACAATAACTGGCTTTATTTTTACTAGGGTTTAATTACGTAAATACGTAATAAGCTCTGGAATAAAATTTTAATTATTCATGTCTCCAACAGATACATGAGAAATCTTCAATGTGGTAAAAAAATATTTAATGAGGAATCTAATATTTTCAGATATGTATACTAATTAATGAATTGTATTCCTTACATAGCACACTTAAATTGTACTTGTATTGTGTGTACAGCCATTATAATCGAATACTTTATCTAAAAGTGGCAACAAGTTTAGCAAAAAACTTTACGTAAGGCCTTTAATCAAATGACAATTTGTCAGGGCTTTTTTATAGGCCTGCTTAAATAAAGTTTTTTTTCCGTTTCTAAAATATAAGGAGCATCCTTATATTTTCACGTCAACGGCTAAGGTATAATTCAGTACGTGACCGCCGCGTGCCCACTCGACCCTTTTCCATTCTTCTCCCGACAATGTCAACGTTTGAAATTCTCGTCGAGTTTTTCATTTAGTCTTATCGTTTACACTTCGTGAGCTCGATTGATTTAAAGAAACCGCCTCACCTAAATACAGCGAGTTGCACTTTGTGTTTTGTTTTTTGTTAGTTTGTTTTTAATTAAATTGTTTTTTTAGATTTATTTAGTCTTTCTTGTATATTCGTCTTATAACAAGTTCATTAAAAAGTTTGTTTTAGAATGACAAGCACGCTGACGGGCTATTGTAGTTCAGCGTTTATTTAACAGTATTTGTTTATTTATTGATTTTGTTTTGTGTGTGACATAAGTCAATCATCAAATTAGCAATATGTTATAAGCTAACATAGATACATACATAACATCACGCCCATAATCCTCAAAGGGGTAGGCAGAGTTAAAGTGGCAGCATTCCCCTTCAACCACATTCAGCCAAAAATAAAGCCAGGCTGGGTTAGATGGAAAATTGTGAAAAAACAGTAACAAGCGGCTAACCTGTCGCCCACACAATCACACACCCAAAATCCGATATACCATAAGTCGCCTTTTACGACATGCTAGGCAAGAACCACAGTTGGCATATTCTTTTTAAGTCCCAGACCAACACGGGACAGTGGGCTGGGTTAGATGGAAAGCTGTGAAAAAGGAGTGACAAGTGGCTAGCTCGTCGTCCACTCAGACACATACCCAAAAGCCTGTAAACCATTAGTCGTCTTTGCGACATGCTAGGCAAGAACCAGAGAAGCTAACATAAAACGGAAAAATAATTGTACAAATTGCATACTTGATTCATTTTTCTGGTTTAATTTAAATCTGAACTAGTAGTTCATAAAATAAATGTACGTCAAACGACGTTTACTAAACTAATTGCCAGTAGCTTAGGAACTTATTTTCCCGGCTCATACAACATAACTTTAATGGCAAGTAAAAAGGAACATGTCTCTGATTCAGGTTCCAGCCGGCTCATCGCGGTAATGATGTCCTTACCAGGAGGCCCTCAATGCACTCTCACTTGTACTTAGGAATGCCTTTACGAGTCAAGATGCCATGCGGAGCGGGGAAAAATGTTTAGAAAGTAATTAAGTTAGCAATGCACCGGTTTCTTCGTTAAAGTGGAGTTCTAGACCGGCTAAGTAAACCAGTATTTCTGGATTCGATTCGGTAATATTTTTTCAATACTTTACAGAAGGTGTTCATTTTAATTTTAGTGACAATTGAAGTTTATGGGAAATAGTTATTGATTCCATAATTTATTATTGGTTCATCTTTTTCTACTCCTACTATTTTAACGCCACTTCAGTGATATTTATTTTTTAATTCGGATCCTTAAAATATTTTTTTTATGGTAAAGGCACATTAAAACTATTGCATACGAATGGTTTTTATGCATATTTATGAATTTATTGACTAGTATACTTCTTCTAATGAAGACTACATTATATGTATTACTTATATTAGAATCTTATTGGTTTCAAATAGATTAGCATTCAACACCACGTCATTTTATGGCTTGCGCGGACTTCCGCAAAATACAAATATACTTATAGAAAGTGTTACGAAAGCATCTAGAATTAGACCAATAGAATTTAAATCGATAATATCGGCTATCGAATTTCGCTTTACTACGGAATTAAAATTCCTGTTGAAATATTAGCATTTACAAAATTTTTCTATAAAACAAAAGTCACGTTGGCAATTTATAGCAAATAAAATTACTTAAATAAAACATAAAATATCGGCCTTCAAATGTTTAAATTAAATGTCAACCAGATATTTTATAATGTTTTTAATGTCACGTGTGATTTTAAGTACCAAATCAAAATTCAAACCGCTTGATAATATATTCAAAATATTAAAATGGTAAATTACCAATTACTATGACCATTACTTAATTTATTTAAATAATTACTTTAAAAAGGTGATTCTAAGTGCATGCAATTAGTTTTTTTTTCAGCGTTATGTCCCGTACTTAGTCGGGGTCTGGTTGAACCATGACCCTAAACTTTGCGTGTCTCCTATTACATTGAAGTGTAACTCTAAGGCAGGGAAACCAGACTGAAACAGAAAAACTTATATTGTGCCAGTATTGTACAAACCCATAAACATAAACAATAAGCAAATGAACAATGAAAAGTTGAATGAACATTTTATAATCCAATAAAGATAGTTCTGTTTGTCTGTAGAATGAGTGTAACACTTCTTGTAAATCACCCACAGAAACATTGAGCAGCCCATACGAGCCGATAACGACTAAGGTTAGTTCCTAGAACAATGGCCTATAAGTATCGACAGTCGCTTTTATTGAAGCAGCTTCGTAAAACCACTGTTCAACTTTCTCATCTAACTTTGTTGCGCAAGAGTCGTATTTCTAAGTCGACACAAAAATATCCGCATCTGGAGTAACCACACTGAATTGATAGGGAAGTGAAATTTCCTATCGTAATAACCTTTAATAGACATTATGAATATAATAAAAAAGATATTGTTTGTTTCTTTTTCCTTATTCCTTATCTGCTATGCATTAATTAATTAAAGATGGTATTATTTTTCACACGTCATAAAATGACGCTCAAAGATATGACGGTACGATGATTTTCCTGAAAATGCACTCCCCATCTAGTAAGTTCAGATAATAAATGATTTTTATAAACATTATATTAGTAAAATAATAACTTCACTTTATTAATTCTTACCAGATCACTAGTAAAGGTTCTAGAACGTTTTATAAATATAGGACGCAAACCATATTAAGTAAGTTCTATTTACAATTCGCCATAGAGCTCGTTGTTGTTTCAAGAAATTTACGACACTGGAACAAACCTCTGGGACAGCATCAACTCGTAAAAGTTCATTAATTCATGACAGTACGGTAAAATACGAGTAAGGTCTTGCAATCGGAAACGGTCGACGTAAATGATTCATGCATGTAAACGGTGATGTCAGAAAACGCTGGGCGAGTGCAAAGCGACGGAGCTCGCGAATCTATTTGCCTTTGCAGTCAACAGATCTTCGAGTAGATTAATGGGGCGCTGCGACATTTCGAATTGAAACAAATGTGATCACAATTCGAGTAAAATCATTGTAGGAATATAATATTTGCAACAAATGTCATGCTGCTAAGCGTACGATAATTTTCATTTTCGAAATTATAGGCAAGATTCTAGGGCTTGAATTTAATAAAATTTTGTCAATATTTATAATATTGTTGACATTGACCATATTTCACTAATAGAACCTACTATTACATAAGAAAGACGTTTGGAGTGACCTAATGATATTCCATTACGGAAAACATGATTTAAAACAATTATCAAAGGAATGTAAGTGCAAGAAGACAAGTATTTACGTAAATGTCTTATGAGAAATGGAATGTAGGAATGAGCTGGGGACAGACTAAGGCCAAACATGCTCTGCAGCTTTTACTTTCCGTCGAGAGCTAGCTCGGTTAGATCTTAAAACTATTGAATAACAATACTTACCCGTATTGGTGTTGGACAGAATAATAAGCGATACGTGTTCTTAATCCCTACTAATATGTTGGTATTATATATATTGCGAATGTAATTTTGTTTTGACTAGCTGTTACGTTTTCTCGCCTATAAACCTATTTTGGTGAGATTTGGCACGCCAAGAATATGCCAAACGTGCTTTGAAATTGAATTACTACATCGTGGCGTCGATTATTGACAAGTGAAAATATTAGCTACACTTGTCTACACTAATATTTTAAAGAGGAAAAATTTGTTTGTTTTTTGCATTGAATACGCTCCGAAACTACTAAATTACACCTATGTAAAGCGAGAAACATAGCCCATATTTTATCCCCGTATTCCCACGGGAACGGGAACTGCGCGGGTAGTGCCTTTTAGCTTTTTGGTCGATGTGTTGTCAAAACTTATGTAAATATACCTAGTCATCATATGATATACTCTTACTGGAGCGGTGGTAGCTCAATGGTAAGGACACGCGCCTCTGAGCCGATAAGGGCGGGTTCAAACCCGGGCACATTCGTCTGGATTTTTCAAATCTATGTATGTATTCATACCACTAGCTCGACGGTGAAGGAAAACATCGTGATGAAACCTGCAAATTCAAACGACTTTGGATTTGTAACCATGATCCAAAAATTGTCTGGTTCCCCTATCTTAGGGTTACGACGGTCAGATTGGCAGTCGCTTCAATGTAATTACCAGACTCGCTAAATCCTGGATCATGGTCTAAGCGGACCGCGTCTAAACACGGGACATAACGCTAGGAAAGATGATGTTGATATGCTCATACTAGGTATACAAATACAGTTTTAGACCAGATTCGAGTGCACGCTTATCGTAATTCTTTATTTTTATTTCCACATCGCTGACAAAGCACCTTTTATAAAAGATAAAGGTATGAAAATAAAGGCACGAGTTCCATTATAACTAAGCCAGAGAATGATAATCTTGATCACGAAAGTCAATGATGAAGAAATAATTGCTGATTGATAATATCTTTTAATCAACACCGGAGCTTCTACTTTGTACTTTTACAGTCATTGTCTCACAGCGCTTTCATTGTACACGCAGTAACTAGTAGAATACTTTTGTAAATGAGTTGAAGTCAAACACTATGTGAATAACGTTACATACAATGTTAATAATACAATCATAGTACCCATATTACCCTATACTTTTGATAGCAACTAAAAATAAAGCTAGTATGGAAAATTACCTATGTAAATCCTTCTTAGAAATGTATAAAAGTTTAAATAAATGTGGTTTATCTGTGTTCTTAATAAGGAAAATTGTAGTTGTAGGTATTGGAGTCTTCGCAAATGTCTACGTCGCTAAGCAATTCAAAAGAACAGCTTATGTGTTTATACCTTTTGGCTTTTCAATGCTAGGAATAGTTTGTTGAATGCCTCACTTGGCTTGACAAATAAAGTCAGGCAAATATAAAACGTATTGTGTAATTTTAGTTCGTTAAAGTAATGTTGGTATTGGTGACTGCCTTTTTAATTTGAACAAGTCATAAACTGAAATGCGTTTATTCTGAACTTTGGGTATTTATATCTTTTTGATTTTTAGTACATTATTCTCGTAATATTGTAACTGCTGGAGTTTATGAGCTGCAACTGTCATCAGATGCGCGTGGGCATCTACGTCGGCGGTCGAGTACCTTTGCTAAAGCATAAACACAAATCCCACCAAACGTCAACTCTAAATCATAGGAGTTAAGACCTAAAGAACGTGTTTCAAAGATGAAGTGTTTGTTTGAAAATCAAGTACACTTCATGTGATGTCATGCCTTTGGCCTCCTGAGTAAACGTAAAATGCAGAGGTTCCATTTAAGATGATTTACTTTCTTGTATGTGTACTTGAATTCAAATGTTTGCATATGGACGTCAAGAATGTTACTTGGCTAAATATGGCGGGTTTGATCATACTTGCCGATTTGTTAACATAGATGGCATTTGAAACCAGATGTTTGCTGTCACAATATTGATGCATAAGGAGGTACTTGATAGTGTTAAAGAATCAGCATTATTCGAAGTTAAGAAACTTGTATTTTGCTTGCACGTTTCCTGGTTCTATAGGAACATTATTCAAATGTTTATAGAATACAAAGTACCTCAGCTTCTCGTATCATGAATCCTATATAGGAAACCGTCACATCACATAAGTTTCTAGTGTAATCGTAGATTTCATGTTTCTACAACTGATCTTTCAAACGATGCGTGACCAATCATCTTGAAGAAACGGCAGTCCTCATACTGATATTAATTAATTGTCTAATATCTCTTGGTAGTTGACTTGGGCTTCTTGCTCCTAATTAATTAGTATGAATTTTAAAAAAAGTCGTCAATTATACATGAGTACTATAAATATTCTTCGTCACGCTTAATAATACTGTTACATTATATACGAAATGCGACGATCATCCATTATACCGTAATAACTTAAAAAGCATATTTTTACATATAAATCTCAGCGATGCAGAGTGTTAATGTGACCGGTATTATTTTCAGCTCGGATTACGATCATTAAAAACAAAGAGATTAAGGGACAGTGTCCACATTATTTTGCATTACATTTCTAACCTGATAATATTTATTTACTTACCTAATTTTCAGATACATGTCGAGAACAAAAAAAAATATATTAACAGATTCTGTCAAGCAAAGAAATACTTTACATAGTTAACAACTTTATGTAAACTATTTAAGTAGACTAAGATAAATATTTCTGCAAATTAAATATGTTTGCCTACCCTGTTAATACAATATTCAATAGATATATCAATTCAATCGATATATACTATATCATTCGTAAGACAATTGTGCATCGCTAAAGCTAAAGATACGAAGCATATTTTTTATAGGTATGTAGTTGCTGATTTACTTGAACTACTTAGTACATATAAAAGAATATCGTCATTGTTTTCAACGGTTCCCACAATCATTGCTCAGACGCGAGATAATCGCGTACCATCGCTACGCTGATAAATCTACCGTATCGTTTCAACGCAATGAACTCTTAGCCTTACCTGTTGTTTTGAATTACACTGCCATACACCGTGGCGGGGTTACGTAATAGAAAAAAAACACCAATTTAACAATTGGTCAAGTGCGAGTTGGATAATGTTTGCGGGTTCTACGGGACGCGACAACGCAGGAGCGCCGACAATTTGGCGCGTCAAACATCTAAGTGCACACCTACTATTAGTTTTCTTGTCCAGACAATGTAACCAACGATAGTATTATCATCTTAAGTAATTATTTGTAAGTGGGATATTGCATTTGCTTCCCAACACAGTATACTAAATTTGTACCTAAATTCAAAATTTAAGTGTCCTCCTAAATATACCATACCATCGTATGAATGATAAATAGAAAAGAGGAATAGAAACACTGTCTAAACTTTACGCACAAAAAGCTCTTAATAAGTCCTTTTCAACCGACTTTACAAAAAGGGGGAGGTTTTCAATTCGACCGTATATTTTTTTTTCTCTACAGAAGGAAGATAAGCGACTTTAAACCCCATCGGAAGCAATAATAGACTTTTGTTGGTAATCCTGCGGAACCCTAAGCAGGTGAGCATGTTTTCCGAGAAAAGAAATGTGAGGTGTGAAGAACAGCCGTTGAAGGGACATGAGACTGAACCCATAAATTGCCCCGGATAGCTTCTCCGAAGTAAGGCGGCGTATCTTTAATTTTACGGCGTCAAATAAAAGTGGCTCGTAATTAAATGTTAGTAGAACTTCGTATTTAGGATAATTAAACTTGATTTATAGCGTTTTAAGCCGAGTAATTTATTTAGAAAACTACTGCCGCATGTTTGAAAATAAATAATAGTTGTTTCAAGACGTCCTGAGAGGAAAGAGGTTGTGACTTGATAGACTCTAGTAGTAACCAGAATGTGGTGTTGTGAGAAAACAAGTCGAAATTAATTAATCGTATTAAAAAAAATGCGTAACATTTTAAGTGTAGGTACCTATCGTGTAAGGTAAAGGGAATTTTCCCTTTGGGATATCATATTTACTCTAAGGTTGACTAATATTATTGATGCAAGACATACCATGAATTCGTACTAAGTGTACTGTGATATCATTCGATCAAATGAGTAATAACCATGGATGTGGTCAGTTTCTTGGAACGGTTGCTAAGAAGGCAATGTTTTAGCAAAAAAACGTAATCGTGATTTACGTTAAATTGGTTTTTGGACATGTTAAATTTTATTGTTAAGACAGATGGCATTTGAGATTTTACAGCGATTGAATTTTGAAGGGTTATTATCAACGAGGACACCTTTGATCATATAGTATATCTGATCGAAGGGCTACACAATGCGGATAGCACTGTTTTAATACTTAATGTTAAAGGAAAATATTAGTACGTCTACGATAAATCACACATCCATCCATTCTCCCAATTTGCTCGCGCCTTCCCTTGCGTGAATATGGATTTTTATCAGGATGTCGAATCCTATTTTTTACACTATTTGACCGACTATAAGAGGTTTTCTATAACTATAATGTGTTAAATAATATAGAGATCGGATGTAAAAGTAAATAAGTGGAAGAGTAACAAACAAGCAAAACATATTTTCAAATTTGTACTAGTAATGAGAGTCTGATAGGACACCGGCCACAGTGTTCCAGACTTCCAGTGCGGGAACATGAATATTGTAAATAAATGTTTTCGCAAATAAGATTCCTCCTTGAAGCGGGTCCCATGTTCACACAAGATTTATTACTTAGACCGTTATTATTTTTCATGAATACTACCCCTTATTTGGCAACTACCCAAAGTGCAGGCATATTGTTACGTCAGTAACAACTTTATTT